>MNCI01000690.1:682944-730271 GCA_015680685.1 Gnetum montanum | reverse complement strand
TTTGCTTGTAAATACCTCTATATCCCATCTTTCCCAAATATCATTGGAATTGATATAGGAATTCCCATGGCAAAATTTCTTGTAGGCATAAAACATCAACATCCAAATCTTGTAACTCTGCTAAGATGCATGGGTATCAATATTCATGTCAATCCAAGGCCCATGATGAACATAATGGATGTTGTTCCTCACTCACTAAGGATCTTGCAAGCACATTGTATGTTGCAACTTTCATTCTCATTCTTGAATTTTTTTTCTAGATCATTTCTCTTCCTGGGTATCATACACCTTGTTGAAACAATATTTTGAGTCTGCATGTTGTTCTACTATATGATTTGGTTAAAAAATGAATTAATATGCCTTTTCTTGATCATTGAAGATCATTCTATTTAATCAACTAATTAATTGATTTACTACATTATCTAATTTTAGTAATATTTAATGACATTAGCAAAATCTTAACAACCTTTCTACCCCCTTTAAGACACTAACTCCAACAGTGTAACTAATGACATGCCATAGGGATCTCAAGACTACCTGCAAAGGTTATTTTTCCAACAAGACATGATTAGTTATCCTTACGTTGTCAAATTTTAAGGCATGGTTCATGATATCATCAAATTATCAGGTACTTAGATGTTAAAGCTAACCTTACCATTGAGTTCAGAAGGATGAAAAATGTTGAAAATGACTATTCATATGTTAAAAAAGGACATCGCATGCTCAAGTTCTACTAAAATTAAGCTTTGAGGGTGTTGATGCACTATGTCGGGCAAGGGGTGAAAAAAAAACTAAGTTTTGGGGTACCTTGGGATAGATCTGACTTCACCATTGAGTTTGGAAGATTGAAATTTGTAGGAAACAACTCTTTGTTCACTAAAAAAGACTTTCGAAATCAAAATTTATGGCTTCTAATGTCTAAAACTTTTTGGCACAAAAAACAAGACTTCCCAAGAGGTCACCCATCCTAATTCTATTGCAAGATGAGCATGCTTAATTACGAAATTTGTATCCTAGTTTCAACCAAGGTGTCAAGTTCTTTTAAAAAATTATTTCTAGGCATTCTCAATTTAAACTAACATGACAACAAGAATTTTGAATTTTCTATTAATTGATGGAAAATTTGAATCTTCTGTCTATTGACAAAGAACTTTCATGTCACATGGAAGGCAAAGATGGTGGCAATAATCCCTGCAATGGTGCATTGGTAGTGGGATCTAAGGTAGAGCGGGCAACGTCATGAGCACATCAACGGCCAAGGTAGAGGACAACAACATGTCTTGGAGGTAGTAGTTATAGGAAAGGACTGTTGAGCAACAATGGTGATGAAGGCATCCTTTTCATGACATTTTTCTATAGCGCATGGAGGTTGATTTGACTTATGTGCAAGGGGAAAAAGGATGGTGCAGCCTACACAAGGTTAGCGTGGCCCACGCATGGCCAATGAGGCTTGCACAAGGCTAGCACAGCCCTCACATGAGCCTACACAACCCTCAAAGGGGGCCTACATGACCCTAAACTAGATCTACATGGTCCCAAACGGGGCTTGCATGCCCAACTTTGGGTCGGCACAACCTAAGCAACACCTATGTGGCCTATGCAAGGGTCCATGCAACCCTCACAAGAGCTGGCATGGCCCATGCAAAAGGTAATGCTGCATGTGATTTTTGGGGTTTTGATGTCAAAACAAGCTATTATGAGCAACACCATCGATGCTTACAAGCTACCAAAACATGTCATTATGAATGGTACCATTGGTGTCTGCGAAGCGCCGAAATGAGCCATTATAGATGACACCGTTAGTGCTCGCAAAGAACCAGAATGGACCATTATGAATGGCATTGTCAATGTTTGTGGGGCATCAAAATGGGCCATTATGGATAGCACTATTGGTTCCCATGGAGTGCTAGAATAGGTTGTTATGAATGGCACTACTGGTGCCCACAAAGTGCCAAAATGGATCAGTATGGATAGCACTATTGATGTTCATAGGGCACTAGAACAGGCCATTATGTATGGCACTATTGATGCCCACAAAGTGCCAAAACAGGCCATTATGGACAGCATCCTTCAATGGAGGGTAGCATGATTAAACAACAACAGCAGCATGGGGCATGACCAAGGTAGTGTGTTGCAGCAATTAAGGTAGCGCGGTGGTAGTAGTAGCCACAAAGCAAGGGTTTCTAGCAAAACAAGTAGCCATGATGTGATGCAAGAATTTCCAACAATGGCAAACCTAGTAAGAAACTGCATGAACTATGTGGCAGTGTGTGATGTGCTACGGCAACCTATGCACGGTCACCTTGTTTAGAGGGCAATAGCCCTCCCTTAAGGGTTGTGTTGCCTTAATAGGGCCTACATGGCCCTTGCAAGGTTGGTGAGGCCTGTAGGGCCTACGTGGCCTTTGTAAGAACAACGTGGCCTGTCGGGCTTGCACATCTCTTGCAAGCCAATGTGGCCCATGAAAAATTTTCTTTTTTTTAATTATATATATTTTAATTTTATTGTTATTATTTTTTTTACTAGGTAGGAGTTCCTAGATTTGAACCCATGACCTCTCGTTCATTTTTTTTAAAATAATAAAATAATAATCTAATATTCTTTAATGCATGCAAAATGAGAAACATTAAACATCAATATCTTTCAAGTTGTATGTCCAATTAAGACAAAATTTATACCATTGGAATTGTCTTGACACATACTATGCATTAGAGATAGTCTTAGAGTTCAAAAATGAAGTTGGATTTTCATAAATTAAAAGGACCAAAATAGCCTATTTTGTTGAACTAAAATTTGTAGGTTGATATATGGTAACTTAAGGTGTTCTAGATTATTTGGATAATGAGTCTCAACAAAAAAATAATCAATTTAGGTCATAGTTACTAACATTTTGGAAGAAAATAAATAATGACCTTGATTAATTAATATTTATTGTATTAAGATGGATAAGAGTTACCTAGATTGGTGTGTCCTTGTCTTACCAACATCTCTTGTAATTGATGAATCTTGACGAGGCGTAATCAGATCTTCATCAGTCAATGATATCCATGAAAGAATTTTGTTGGTTGGTGGAATATCTCAAACATATGGTGCATCTGGTGATGATCAATGATTTTCCCTAGGTCGTGGCTTCATGGTTCCTCATCAAATTCATGTTGTAGTCAACCCATGGTTCTGAATGGCCCTTGGGTCATGGTTTTCTCTGATACCAATTGTGACATCCCATTCCCATATGTCATGGAAAAATGTCAAATATACATTATATTAGACATTGTGTGTAAGAAGAAAATATACCAAACATTAAATGTATGTAACATTTAGAATTATGCATAAAGGAAATAATAGGAAAAATGCATGAAAAAAAAGAAAAAAATGCTTTATTGATTTGGAATAGAGTATCTGGATCATGCTCTAAGAGTGTTCCTTGAGATTTTCTTCCTTCAGCATCTATCCCTTAGTGGAAATCCAACATTGCCACCATGGTTAGGCCTATTATCAACTAGAAGGGATGGCCAGTTATCTTCTTGTCCCACTTCACCTAGCTCCTGTGACTTGCCATTCTAGGCTCTGCCACTCCCTGCTTGGCATGACCTCTATACCTCTATAAAGCTTGGGATCAACTAGCTTACCTTGATCATCCTTAACAAGTTTAGAATTTGTAGCCATTAGAGCACCTTTAAATTTACCTTCAACCAAGCCATATTTGAGAAGAAGATCTTTTACATATTTAGTTGACAGAAGAATATGCCATCAGTTGTTTGATAGACTTGAAATCCAAGAAAGTGCTTAAGTTCTCCCATCATGCTCATTTCAAATTTAGACTACATGAGATCAAAAAATTTCTTACAAAGAATTTCATTAATGGCACCAAAAATAATATCATCAACATAGATTTGAACAATTAGAAGATCTTTACCTTCTCTTTTAAGAAATAATGTAACATCAACTTTACCTCTTTCAAATCCATTTGATGTGAGGTGTTGAAAAAGCCTTTCATACAAAGCTCTTAGAGCTTATTTAAGATCATAGAGTGCTTTCTTAAGCTTGTAGACATGATTGGTCTTGATGGAATCAACAATTCCTTTAGGTTGTTCAATGTAAACTTCTTCTTGTATGATTCCATTTAATAAGGCACTTTTGACATCCATTTGATATAGCTTGATGTTTTTAATACTAGCATAGGCAAGAAGAAGTCTAATAGAATCTAGCCTAGAAACAGAAGCAAATGTTTCATCAAAATCTATCCCTTCTTATTAGTTGTATCCTTTGGAAACCAATCTAGCCTTTTTTTTAATGATGTTTCCATTCTCATCAGTCTTGTTTCTAAAGACCCATTTTGTTCCAATGATAGGTTTATTGGTGGACCTATTTGTTAACTCCCATACATCATTTCTAGCAAATTGAATAAGTTCATGTTGCATAGCAAAAATCCATCCTTCCTCTTTTTCAACTTCCTTAAAGGTTTTAAGTTCAAGTTGAGAGAGATATGTGGAAAAGGCACACATTTCCTTGATATAGCTTCTAGTATGGACACCATCTTGAACTTTCCCAATTGCATCATTAAGAGAGTGAATTTTGCAAAGTCTAGGCATTTTTGGAAAAGTGGGAGATATCTCTTAAACATCATTATTTTCTTCCTCTTCATGATCACTACTAGTTTCTAAATGTTTATCATCTTGTACTAAAGTTGACCTAGATAATTTTTGAATAGGAATAACTTCATCATTAGGTTCAGGACAAGTAATGTCATAATCATATGTTTTGACATTTATAGTTTCCTCTACCATATTTCTTCTTTTATTAAACACTTTGTATGCTCTACTAACTAGAGAATATCCTAGGAAGATTCCTTCATCAATTTTTGCATCAAACTTTCTCAAGTTATCCTTATCATTTAGAATATAGCATTTTGAACAAAAAACATGAAAATAAGCTACTGAAGATTTTTTGCCAGTTCAAAATTCATAAGGAATTTTAGAGGTGAATCTTCTTACCAGAACTCTATTGGATACATAACAAGCAATGTTGATGGCTTCAACCCAAAAGTGATCAGGAAGGCTTCAATCATTTAATATTGTCCTTCCCATCTTGTTTAGGATTTATTTCTTCTATTCAACTACACTATTTTGTTGAGTTCTTGCAATAGAGAATTGATCTGGAATGTTGTTCATTTGACAAAATTGTTCAAATTTTGCATTTTTGAACTCACCTCCATTGTCACTTCTGATAACCTTAATACCATATCCTTTTACTTTCTAGATATGATTATTAATTCTTAAAAAATGGTCAAACACTTCATCTTTGTGATACAAAAAATCAACCCAAGTAAAGTGAGAGTAATCATTAATAATGATCAAAAGATGTATTTTCTTTCCTAAGCTAGAGTTTGAATTGGACCAATCACATCCATATGAAGTAGATCTAATAGATGAGCAATAAAAATACAATTTTTTTCTTACCAAATCTTACCCTCATTTGTTTCCCTTTTTGAAAGGCTTTTCAAGTATTTAAATTGAAATCCTTAAGCTTAGGGAGACCATGAACCATTTCTTTAGATACCAAGGTCTAGAAAATTTCCTTATTTATGTGGCCTAGCTTCCTATGCCAAAGACGTGTATCATCTACACAACTTACCAGACACTTAGATTCAAGGTTAGTAGAATTTTTAAAAATAGTGGTATACACATTTCCTTTTCTAGATCCTTCAATCACAACATTTCCAATAGATAAATCTTGTATTCTACAACTTTCTTTTGAAGAAATAAAATCAAAATTTGAATCACAAAGTTCACTGACACTAAGAAGATTATGTTTTAATCCATTAATGAAAAACACTTTTTTCACAATTGCTAATCCCTTACCTTTTCCTCCTATGAAACCAATACTGGTTATGGAGGCTTCCATATGATCTCTAAAAGTGACTATACCACAATTTTGTTCCTTAAAATGGGTGAAGTGGGATTTGTCACCTATCATGTGCCTTGAACACCCACTATCAATGTACCATGTACTAGCATTATCATTTGAGAGAGTAACTTGAGCCACCAATTTTTTTCTATCTTTCCTTCTTTTTCTCTCCAAACCTGCATGGTTTGCTTTCTAAGCTAGTTTTGCAAAGACCAAGAGTGGTGATGCATTCTAAGATAATAAAAAGCTTGAATATGACCGTGTTTACCACAAAAGAATCATTTTAAATTTTTAGGAGCTTTGCCAAACCTAAATAAATATTGTTTTTGATTTTTGGATTTCGCCATAGAGCTCTTCTTCACCTACTCAACCATTTTTGTCAATTTTTGAACCTCATCCCTAAGGTCTGAGTTTTCCTTTTTGAGATGAGAGCATTCATCATTAAGCACTTTGATTTTTATTTCCTTGGCATGTAAAGAATCTTTTATTTCAATGCAAAAATTTTGGAAAGAAATAATGTTATGGAAACATATCTCTTACATATCTTCAAAAGAGACACCATTTTGATATTCACAAGAATTATCAACTTTCCATGCATCTTTTTCTATCTTTCTTTAAGTAAGGAAGGAAATGAGATACTTACCTTGATACCAAATGTCACAAATGAATTGAGCACACCAATTTATGATGTGCATTATGCTCCTTGTCCATATGTGTCTGATATTGAGTATGCCTTCCATGTTCACTCTTGAAGATTGGCATAGAGTACTAGGCTCTAATACCACTTGTGGATTGTTGAACTTAGAAAAAGGGGGGATGAATAAGTTCACAAAATTTTAATTCCTTAACACCAAGAGCATACTAATTTTAATGTGGTTCCACAACTTGGGTAGTCCACACTTGGAGGGTATTTCACAAGCACACCTCTAAACTTTATTCCTTCCAAATTGTGGTTGAAGGGTCCAAACCCTATACAATCTTCAATCCCCACTCCAAAGTTCTATGCCACAACACTAGCCACTCCAAAGGTCCCATCAAGCTTGGAATGTGGTTTCTAGGCTTCCAAAACTATTACAATCTTGAGCTCCACTCAGGAGTGTTATACAACAGCACCAACAACTCAATCCCATAAGATCCTGACAAGCTCAAGCAAGATCAACCCCATAGGGCAACAAGAGAGAGAATAATTACAAGGAATAGATGCAACTTAGTTTGCTAATCCTTGTACAATAAGGTATGGCACACTTTACAGTGAACAAATGATGATACAATGAAGAGCTACAAAGATTATAATGATAAACAAATGATTTCACAATGATTATACAATTACTTACACATTTCCCAATGCATACAATGTCTTCTTATACCTACCATATTTATAAATCCATCTTACAACTCATGTAATGTCAAGGAAATGGTCACTAATGGTCATGAAAGACATCTTCTTCATACCTAAAATGTCTTTCTGTATTTGCCTTCAATTTTGGAAAGACATCTTTGTTTGGGAATGATGTCTTTTTCAAATCTCCACTCTAGGAGACATCTTTGTCTAATGGAAGATTTCTTTTTGGAACTTTCCTTCATTCTATAAAGACGTCTTCGCCTGATGGAAGAAATCTCTACCTGTGGAAAGATGTCTACTGTTTCTCTAAGATGTCTACCAAGAGTCATACGCATGCTTGAAGAAACCGTACTAATGTTCCTAATTAATTAACATGCATGAAAATGTAAATATTAACTAAGTACATGAAAAGTAAATTGTATGGAAAGTAAATCTAATCTAGGTCAAAGTGATGCAATGAATAAGAATTAATCTCGACCTTATTATCATTTATGGAATATGTCCAGGTAAATTACCACTCAAATAAGACTCCATACAATTAACTCAGATCCACTCTATGGGAACTCATTGACTATTCTATAAGATTACGGAATAAAATTGCAATACTTCAACTAATCTATTGACCAAACTATGAAAAACTAATGCAAAACTATTGCCCAAACCGTGTGCCCAAGCGCTATATTTATAGGCTGATCCATACACCCCAATATCAGATATTTGATATCGGAGCCAAGAAAATCATGACTCATCATACCCCCACAACTGAATGAAAACTCATCCTTGAGTTAAACAAAATGAGGGACAAGTTTCTTACAAAATATTGGGAATGTATGGGATTATTAACTAATATGCAAACTACTGACTAACTCTAAGTGTTGCATTATAAAATTTTATTCAAGTGGATGCATACAAAATGGCAGAGTGACAAAAAGACTGGATAGACATTGAAGATTACACAATTTACAAAGGTCTTTAAAAATCTACTGAAGATGATTCTTCTTATTCTCGCTAGTGGTGGTAAAATTTTAACCTTGATTATTATGTTGATGCTTTTCTAGTTATGCTGAACATTCTTGAAGGGTGGACTAAAATTTCTTCTCATCACCCCATGGATCTAGAAAGCATGAAAATTTTGAGCTACTATCTTGTATGTGCTACAATTTTCCCATGGTCATATCCTCCATTGTCCCTCTCTTGGCTTTTTTTTCATGCTTGGCAAATGACCTTCTTCCTTAGGTGTTTCTTTTAGCATCACCTGTAGTCACCAAAGGATCAACATTAGTTGTGGTAAATTTTCCTTAATAATTAACCCTTTTCAGATCCCTTAGTTTTCTTTTAAGCACAAGGTGAATACAACATACTATGCCCAAGGCTATGAGGTAACTAAACTCATCAAGTTTTTTACATTATTTTGGTCAATTACTATTATTTACCATGATGTTCAAAAATAGGATGTTGGAAAATTTTAAAGCAAGCATCCCTAGCCCCCATGACTAATAAGCATAACTCCAGAAGCACATAGGTTTTTGAATAGTTGAAACCAAAGGTCTAATTCAAAAGATGGCCAAGAAATATTAATGGATATGAAAATAGAAAAGTAGAAAAATTAATGAAACAAATGAGAAGTAGTCCCAAAACCATGCATAAATTCAAAGAAATCATCATTAATATTCTAGAAGATTTAAATATTAATTCAAAGCCATGATCAACAAAAGTTATGTAAGTGGGTCCTTTCCAAAGCAAGCTCCTACCATAATGCCTCACATACCCACTTCTATAGATGTCTATGGGCACCCAAGAAGTTAAATGTAGACCATACCTTTGTTCCAAACAACACACAATTGCCATCGTTGGGATGTTGCACTATACTATACAAAACCAAAAGGCTCATAATTGCATGTAGTAGTGAGGTGAATAATGGAATGAGAAGCTATTTCAGAGATCAGGATGTAAGGTACTTGACCATGTCCACAATAGGTTCTTGTAACAAGTGTGATCAAAATGATCAACATACTTATCCGTCCAAGTTTAGACCAAGTCCATACCATGAACAATGACCTTGCATTAATGTGTTCCATCCTACCAACCACCATGAGTCCACATCCACCTAAAAGAACAATCATCACTCTAAAAAGAGAAGAAAAGAGAAGAAGGAAAAAGGGGCCTTAGTTAGAGGGGTGCCTTGAAGCATGGGTAACATGTCTTTCCAACCCCATAACCAGTGCTTGTAGCCCATTATTTTGTCTAAGGGGGGTTCCTTGAATTCCCATTATTCTTTTTTTTTCTTCATTTTTTTTATTTTTTTTTATTTTTATTTTTTTGGGATGGGAACCACACCATGCAAAGATAGAGCTTCCTTTTTATTAGTCGACAAAGGAGTAATGATACATTTCAAGAAGAGTCATAAACCACATGAAGAAAGTCAAGAAGAAAACCCAACAAGTCCGCTTGAGGTCACACCCTTACCATTCCCTCTTGGTCGTTTCCTTTTTCTTTAAGGTACAATGATCATTGATTAATTTTAGTTTCATAAAAGAAGAACCAAATTGTTTCCATGAAAAAGACCTTTTATTCAAAGAACTGGAGGGATGGATGAGGTGGTCTCACTGCTTTACACAATCACTTACCCAATCATCTTGATAGCATAGAACAAAAAACCCAACACATAGCATTGACTTCTACATCATGACTTGGAAATTTTATTAATAAAAACATAAAATACATTCATAAAACATAAAGAGAATGACTCAAGAAAAGAGAAAAATATAAAGAAAAGAAAAATATTAAGAAATGGAAAACATATGAAGAATAAAAAAATTCTAGAACTGATAAGCAAATCAGTTACTTCCATGCATCTTTGAAACAGTTTTATATTCTCATTTTCAAGCCATTGGGTGTCTTCTGGTTTAGCAGCTACTGCGTTGATTGGCTTTTGCTCACCCACTTGCTCCTAAACTTTATGATAGGCTAGTATAGGGGTTGTGTTAATATTTTGAACTTCTAGCCCACAACTGCACCCTTTATCATTACTAGTGATGCATGGATTCTTCTGTCACTTCACAATGATAAGTTTATTATTTATGTCTTGTGTTGGAGTGGTGATGGTTGTTGGCTTTTTCATATGATTAGGAGACATCATTTCTATGAAGAAGGTTGTTGCATCAGATTGGCCTTATGCTAGTTTAGGTGATGTAGTAGGTCCATGAGTTTTTTTCTTCAACTTAGAACCTTTCCTTTAGAAGGGATGTTTTTAAGACTTTGGTTGAGATCTACTAGCATAATCATTTACATGTATGTTTGCAACACAAGTGGCATTCTCTCATTGATGTTGTGATGATGAATCTTTCTGTGTTGTTAGAGGTGACATATGGTGGAGGTGAGTATGAGAATATTGAGGATATGATGCAGGGTGAGAGGTGTGAGGTGGTGATCTCATATAAGATGTTGCGGGATAATGATATTCAGGAAAGTGGTAGTAGTGATTTGAAGTAGAGGAAGCAAAACTAGTTGGTGAAATAGGGTGTTCAACATAATATCTGTGTGGGTTCGATTGGTAGAAAGGATAGGGCTAGTTTGGTGGTGGGCTCCCCCACAACTTTGGTTGTTGCCATTGTAGTTGATGCCAATGTTGAGGCTGGTAATAAGTCCCACTAGGATAGTATAGTTGGTCGTAGGACTGTCTACAATTACCTTGTGGAAAAGAAAAACTCTTAGGCATGTGCTTCTATACAAACTTTAGATTTAATGCCCTTGCCTAATACTCATGTAAATGCAACAAGGCCAGGAAATGGCCCTTCAGATGGTCATATATGCAAATATCACATCCATTATCTTCATCTGTGGTTGAGTCTATAACCTCACTTCCTTCAGCTATTTTTTCTATTTGTCGAAAAGCATTCCTAGCTATTTCTTGATTATGCTTCCTTCATTTATTGTGATTACTTAATTCATTTTACGCTACTCTCTCCTCTATGATAGCTACCTCTTTTTCCTTATCATAAATATGGACACTTTTCTTTTGAAGAGTTGGGTCCCAATTATTTTCCTCTACATTCTCCCATTTGCATAGCTCTACTTCTTCCTTTTCCATACACTCAATCAACTCTTGGATCTGATGGGTTCATAGCTTCTATAATTGACATGGAGCATACATTCCAAGGGTCTCCCTTGTTTCATTATGAATCCCATCTATGATGTGAAAAAGTTTCCTTTCCTTAGAGAAACCATGGCCTAGGCATCTATGTAGTACCAAATAGTATCTATCCAAGGCCACATCCAAGGGTTCATGATTTTCTTACTTCCACTCTTGGATTTTGTCTCCTCAGGTTGGACACCCTCGCATAGGTTTGGTATTTTTCATTGAAGAGTTCCAACATTGTGGACCATTGTTGGATTGAATTTGGTTTCAACAATCGATACCACACTTTGGCTCTATTGATTAGTGTCCTAGGAAAGAGCTTGAGCTTTTGCCATCCATTCTCAATGTTGTCTGAGGCACAAGCATCATGGAAGGCTTGTATATGATGTTGTGGATTCAAGTTGTAGCCTCCCGAAAATTTAGGAATATTGTTTATATCAAGCCTAGGTAAGCGACTATCCTTGCAATGCTTATGAGGTATCTTAACTGCCTGCGTGATCTACATCAGGCTCTTAGTGGCCAACAAGGGTTCATCGTCATCAAACATGTTGTAATGAAAATTTCTATTTCTATTCATTTGATTGTGACGATCTTGTCTATGTTCATTGTGATATCTTTGATTTTTCCCTTCGCTCCAATTTCTATCATTATCTTCACCCCATAGTGGAGCTCTATCTCTATACCTACATTCATCTTCATCAAAACTAGACATTGAAGAGGAAGAGGAAGATGCGGAACTAGGAGAATCACCATGGCTTCTATAGTTCTCCCCATGGTTCCTTGATTTATCTTGTTTAGGTTTAGAGGAGGCCCTAGGCCTTAAGGCCCTCCTTGATCTATGACTTACTCCATCTCCTCTAGGATTATTTGCACCAATTGAATATAGTCTTTGAGTGTAGTAAGGATCTAAATGAGTATAGGAAACACCTGTTTGAGGTTATTCACTCCAATTTTCTTCAGTGTAGATCCTATCATTTCTCCTATGACTACTTTCATCATACAATGCATTATTGGTCCTATGTGAAGAAGACATGGTTTTGTTTGATAATGTGTGTGACTTAAAATATTAATGTTTTCTAAAAGATAGATCATTAATACCTTTACAGCAAACACGTATAATATAACTAATCTAGATAACTAGCATCATCCTTGACAATGGCACCAATGATAAGTGGTGAGGTACCCCTATGCCCAATCATACGAATCACAAGCATTCACGCACGATCTAGTTGAATTCCATGGATGGGACTAGTTGTGGCATCTAGATCACTATGCTTTGATCACAATTCATTGTCTTCTCACTTGGACTACTAGTAGCTTTGTCACGTATGGTTTAGTCCAAAGTGAGGCATATGATTTTTATTATTTTATATTTTATTGTTCTACGATTAAGAATAGGTTGAAACTCAATTTATAATCAATTCAACTAATCTAATTGCTAATTAATAATCAACTACCCTAACATAAATATCTGATCCCACTTCCCATGCACATCCTAAACACATATAACGCTACTGGGTTACCAAACGTTAAGTTTTGCTAGGATTACCAAGAGTCATATGCATGCTTGAAGCAATTGTACTTATGTGCCTAATTAATTAACATGCATGAAAATGTAAACACTAACTAAGTACATGAAAATTAAATTACATGGAAAGTAAATCTAATTTAGGTCAAAGTGCTGCAATGAATAAGAATCAATCTCGATCTTATTACTGTTCATGGAATATGTCCAGGTACATTGCCACTCAGATAAGACTCCATACAACTGACTCAGATCCACTCTGTGGGCACTCATTGACTATTTTGTAAGATTATGGAATAAAATTTCAAGAGTTTAGCTACTCTATTGACAAAACTATGAAAAACTAATGCAAAACTATTGCCCAAATCATGTGCCCAAGCGCTATATTTATAGGTCAATCCATACCCCCAATATCGGAGCCAAGCAAATCATGACTCATTAGTGATCCATCATCAAAGTGAACTCTTTGAACAACAAGTAATGCCTTCAATGCTTGATTCCTTGAAGAATTATGTATAGCTCCTTCTCATATATGCTATATTTCTATCTTGACTCATTCAATTTTTATAAAAAGAAAGTAATAGGTGTAACTTCTTGTGAAAGGACCTCACCAATGGCAAGTTCACTTGCATCCACCTTCACCTAAAAATTTTTTTAAAAATCTATAATTACAAGTACTGGTTCACTAATAATCTTTGTTTTCAATAAGTCAAAGCTCCTTTGGATTTTCTTATCCCACTTGAAATCTTTATTTTTCTTCAACAAAGCAAACATAGTCTACAAAATTCTGCTAAAATTTTTTATGAACCTTCTATAGAAACTTGCAAAACTAAGGAATGATCATACCTCCCCAACATTCTTAGGAGTTGGCCAATCCCTAATAGCCTTCACCTTGGTAGCTTCCATCTGAATCTAATTTCTAGAAACCACATGCTCCATGTAATTTTCCTCTTGAAGAAATAGCATTTCTTCACCTTGATCACTAACTTAGCCTCCTTCAACTTAAGAAACACCATCCATAATGATCCAAGTGCTCTTCCTCATTAGAGCTATACACCAAAATATCATCAAAAAAGATAATACAACGCTTACCAATCAAGTCCTTCAATACATCATGCATCAACCTCATGAATGTAGTAGGTGCATTCATGAGACCAAATGGCATCACCAACCACTCAAACAATCCATTCAATGTCTTGAAAGATGTCTTTCATTCATCATCAAGTCTGATTCTAATTTGATGCTAATCACTTTTCAAATCAATTTTGCTAAAAAGCTCCGCATTGGTAAGAATATCAAGGATATCATCCATCCTTGGAATAGGAAACTTGTGACTTACTATTATCATATTCATTGCTCTAGAATTGATGCACCTTCTCCATTCATCACTATCCTATTTTGCAACTAGTACTACTAAAACTACATAAGGTAAAATGGATTCCCTCATGAAACCATTTGTAAGTAACTCTTCTACGTACCTATGCAATTCAACATGATAATTTGGTACCATCTAGTAAGCCCTCTCATTTGGAATGGTAGCACCCAGAATAAAATTAATCTAATGTTGTACATTTCTCATTGGTGGCAATCCATCCAATTCCCCCTTAAACACCTTGGGATATTTCTCATTCAAGTCTAGCACACTTGTAGAAAGTTCAACCTACACATCATCACAATTAGTAGCAACTATTCATCCAAATCTAAGAAGGAATCTAAATCCAAATCTGAAAACAAGAATGGTAGCCATGACAAAAAGACAAAGAAGGATGATGAGAAGGGCAAAGCTAAGAAAGACCAAGGTAAATGAGGAAATGATCTAGGCAATAGCTCATCCAAGATTCAATGCTTCAAATGTGAAGAATGGGAACACAAGCAATGGTAATGTCCACTTCACATGGTAGTCAAGGGCAAAGATGTGCAAACCATGAAGGTGGAGGAGAAATCAAGCCAAGCTCTTTATAAAGGTTCCAAAATTGATATTTAGCTAGAGCAAGTTCACTTTAATATTAACTCACTTTCCAACACTAAATCCAAATATTATAAAAAGATAATTAATTTTCTAAAAAACAAGAAAATTAGCTATCTTTAATTATTCAAAGAAATGATTACAATAGGATTTTACAACCTAAAAAAAGATCCAAAATTTCTTAAAACACTCAAAAAATGCAATATTGTATGAGGCTCTACAACCACACAATGGTTATTCTCAATGCAAAAAATAACTCATGGAAATTCTTTTCCACAACCTTGAACTAAGATCTCAACTCACAAGACTTAAGAGACACCAAGCCAACACTCACTCTATTGACCAAGAGCTACAATACACTCATGCACTCTTCACATGTATCTTTTTAACATCTCATTCCATCTCTCTATGGTACCCGCATGAAACACAAACCATATTTATTAAGAAACAAGACAAAAACCCTAGGAAACCTTTCTCAAGCTCAACTTGGAGTTCCCACATTATTTCTATATTTTTCACCTTCTCTTGACTATTTCCCAAATTGGATAAAGGTTCTTCATCAATCTTGTTATCTTTTATTAATTAGGATAAATCATTCACAATAATGTTTTCTATCCTCTTCTTATCAATCATTGCAACATTGAATTTCTGTCAGATTTCCAACCCTCCAATGAATTAGAAAATCATCATTGGTTTATTCATTAGGAAATAAATTGCACTGTGATTTATGTACATAAATACTAGATAACAAAATACATAGTTCCTAAAATTTTCAAGTGTACCATCATCATCAACTCCTTTTCCATTTTGGAGTAGTTAAGTTGTACACTAACAATGCTTCTATTTGTATAGTGGATGCAATATTGGCATTTCTAATCATCTAGCTATGTACATGCAACTTCCAAGGCATAATTGATTACATATGTCATTATGTGGAAGGGCCTTAATTAATCAAGTATTCATTGAATTGGATTCTTTACAAGTCTTTTCTTAAGGAGCTTGATAGCCTTAATAAGTTCTACCAATGATTTGGAAATCTTTAAGAAATTTTCAATAAATAGCCTATAATACCATATGTGCTCCCAAGAATGTCCTCATGTTTTTTACTCTTTGAGGCATTTTAGTAATTTCTTAGATGACATTTATTTTTCAAAAATCATCTAAATGCCTTTTTTGGAAATTAATGTCCTCAGACAATGCCTTCCTAGACCATGGGGTGGCTATTCTGTTAGTTAGGCTTCAAATTTATTTCCACATACTTGTTGAGTACCTATTCTAGATGCTCTAGTGCTTATTCAAAGTTTAATCCATTGGTAAAGAAGTCATTTATAAAGACTTAGATGAATGCCAATGATATCATAGTGCTATGGTTGGTGCTATGGCTTCATTGCAAGATTTTTGTATATGCGATGTTAGCATATACATGGATTAATGCCTGTGATCTCATCATAGGGCCACAAAAATATTATTAATCACTTGATCACTGCTTCTAATAGATTTTTCTTTTGTTCTTCTATAGCTCAATATTAATAATTTCTAATTTTCCATTCTTGAGAAAAACATATTCTAATAATTCTATTAATGTCTTTAGCTTAATTGGTTCTAGAACCAACTCCTTTGAAACTTGCAACTTCCCTTAATTAATGTTTTCTTATTATGCATGTTCTACTTAGAAGACTTATTATCTTAACTCCTCCATCTCACCTAGATTTTTCACATAAGAGGTAGTGAGTGCTTCTTGTGGTTCTATCCAAATTGAGAACTTGCAGCTTTCAATTGTCATCAACAACCAAGTGTTTTCCTATTTTTTGATCATTGCATACAAACATTTTTGCATACACATCTCCTTGGTAAATGAAATACATGCTAAAATGTCTTTTTATTTGACGCTCCAAGCATTTTACATGCAATTGCACCTTGTATCATTGTACATAATGCATTCATTGTACATGATGCATTGAACTCTTTGCCATTTGATCACTCCATGTTCACTTTCCTTGGTAATTTCTAGAAAAAGGTCTTGAATGTCTAGCTTAGTGTAACACAAGTAGGGCTTAGGCTAGATAGATATTACATTAAAAATAAAAAGGTAAAAATAAAATAAATAACAACTTAAGAAAAACATAGGATGCCAAAGAAAATGTAATAGGCAAAAATAGTAGGCATCCATAAAAACAAGTGCATATAGCCAAATATATATATGATCAATGAAAAGAAAAACATTAAAAATAATGATAATGATCCTATGCATATGAAACCTAACCCATTCATTAATAATAAATAGGACAATGCCATGATGAAAGAGACCAAAAAACCAACAAAATAATTATGAAATGTGAAACTTAATAAAAATATTAAAAAATTATTGGACTCTAATGTAGTACTATCATCTGAATACAAATGTCAATGAAAAGAAAAACATTGAAAACAATGAAAATGGTCCTATGCATACGAAACTTAACCAATTCATTAATAATAACTAGTACGATGCAAGGGACCAAAGATATAATGAAATAATTATCAAATATGAAGATTAATAAAAACATTAAAAATTATTGGATCTAATTTAGTATAATCATTTAAATAAAAACTAAATAAAATATCCAATACTACAATAATAAATATTTATAATAAAGTTTAAGTTTGCACCAAAGACAGGCAAGTATAAATCCTCACAACAAATTAAAACAAACATTGCATAGTACCAAATACCAGCTAAACATCATAGCTTAGGAGAAACACATAACCAGTAGCCACTTATATCCAACTCCAATAATGCATAAAAAGTATTATTGTAAGCATCAACTTCTACATATATCTCATCTTTCTCATAACTAAATGAATCTTCTAGAAGGCATAAAAATAAAAGGAAAATTAGTCCTAAGATTGAGTAGGGAAAACAAACTATAAATACTCCCTTATGAGTTTTGAAATCAGGAATTGGAAAGTTAGATAGTCATGCATAGGGGTACCTACATCCAAAAAGTTAGCTTTAAAATTTTAAAGATATCAAAATCACAAAAGTAACTAAATTAAATTAAATAATTCAACTATTAATAAAATTAATAGAAATATTCCATCATCACCCCCTAACCCAAACAAAACCAAAACTAAACAAATTATACTTACCAAGAAATGCAACCTACATAAGCACCTCAAAATGTTAGAATACCCACTAAGAAATACAAATGTAACCAAATGAAAATGAATACCATGTATGTATGTATCCAAACAATTCCTGGGTGATGAGAAAAGGTTGGCACATTTCACCCGTTTAATGGAGCAGGCTTTGAAAGGGGATTCCGTTTATTGCCTGGTCTAAGTTGATTCGAAAAAGAAATGATTTTTTGAAAAAGAGATCAAAGGTTTCTGGCACTTTAATGGGCTTAAACGGGCTTTCTAGAAGTTATTCAGTGTTAAATAGAATGATTGACGGAGTATAAGAAAAGGTAAAGCATTAAAAGGCAAGAGGATAATGTCTTTCATGTTCAAGACACTTAGATAATGCATCATGCAATCCTAGAAAAATTTTAATATTAACACAGCATGTAGTCAGATAACATGATCTTGGCTTAAACTTTGAAGCATGGTGCGTGACTGTGTGCCGTGTTAGAGGATACAGCTGCCTCTATATCAACCAAGCCAATGTTATTGCCGTAATGGAAGAAGACTTGGCAAAACTCTGCTTACCAAAAAGTAGTTTTCAGAGGTTGCGGGTATCTGGGAAATATACATAGACCGCATTTACTTTAGTCATGACGCCGGTAGCATGATCAGTTGCTATAACAATCTCACCGGCAAGGACTATGCTGCACTAATATACAGAGACAGTCACAACATGTGTGTGTCTTTCTATCCTTGGGAGGCTTGGACGAGATCGTTGGGATACGCCATAACTGATGATGATGGATGGACAGTTGCAGGGTTTACTCAACATTATTCATACTTGACTTTTGCAACAAGAAAATGTGCTGAACTCCATGGAGACACCCAGCAGCAGCGTTTAGTTATTTACTTATTTACAGTGCCGACCTCGATGGCAACGTTCTGATTTGACTGAGATGACTTTCCTCCTTGTACAAGCTTAATGAAGTATAATGGAGGAGCGGTGCCTCGCATCCATAGCAAAGGAAGAAATGGATAAGCTCAGTCTGGAGGCTTCTCTTAGGTTACGATGGCCTGCAGCAGTTGTTGTGGCATTTTTCTTGTTTATGGCTTCAATCACAGTGACTGCGTCAAGGTCGCCATTACCATCACCGGCTCCCACTCCAGCGACTTTACCCATCACGGGACATGACTTTAACGAAATGCATGCTATGCCCAGAATGATGTTAGCTGAAAGAAAGAGAATTGAGTCTGGATATGGATGACCCAGGACGTAAACGTGGCTATCAACTGTTTCATAATTATTAAAACCTACGCACCATTCAGTGGTTACGAAATGAGCGGCATCGGCTGCCTTTCCAACTACCTTAATGGCAAGACTGACATCCTCCTCCCTGAAGATTCTTCTTGGCTCCAAAACCAGCAATTTGGACATGGATTTTCAGATTGGATATTCAAAACCTGTCAGCAACGGACTCTTGAGGCTAACAGAATAAACTTTAATGGTTTTATCAGACATACTGTAAAGGATACAGACATGGACCAATATGATTTACTAAGAATAATATCCGCAGGGCCATGATTGCATTACAATTGTAGGTGATGGTGACAAACAAATATATTCCCGGTGAGGCGCAAGCGGTTTTCACAATATTCAAATGTTTGGAAAATTTTTCCCACAGCAGTGACACTGAAATTGCAGCAGAATTTTCGCAGCATTGGCATTCCAGCTTGATTTCCAAGAAGAGGAACCGAGTGCCAGAGACTGTACGAACATCATCAACCCATGGCTCAGTTATGAGTGTATGTGATTGCAGAAATGAGCTATGTGTGGCAACTGCCATTGTGAAATTCATTAAATTCGTGAATGATCAAGGCATACCACTGCATGAAATAGCTGTCTTGTACCGTCTCCAACGTATTGGTTTTGAAATTTAGAATCATTTGCAGTTCTGGGGTATCGAATGTGATGTTAGAGTCAGTGGACTTGGCTTGGCCTCTGTGGTAGTCAATTCTCTGTCATAAACCGCCATTGTTGCTGTGGCTGCCGCTGTTACTGCTCATCTTGTATCAACTTGGTCGCTAAACAGAACACTGGCCGCAGGGCTTCATTAATGGGATATATGAATGTTTCCAGCGGCAGAGTGTTAAATAACCGCCCCGAGATCATTTCTGATTTAGAAGGTTGTATATGATCATGCCATGTCCATGTACTTTGCATCTTCATTCACGCAGCTGCCTCTCTTTTTGCCTCTCATTGGTGGTTATAAAGAAGGTGGGAAAGTCAAAGAGGCCCACCTTAAGTATTGTTAACTAAAGTTACAGCTATCTTTCCTAAACCCGTGGATTGGACCCCGATTCCCGGCAGTGATGGTGCTGGTGAGAGCAGAATCACAGTCAGAAGGAGGACAAGTTCAGAAGTAAAAGCCCGTTGATTATACTACGGATCCATTTATTTGTTTTAAGCTTTTGCTTTTACACATGTATATTGGTCTTGTTAATGCCATTGAATTTTTTTATTTTTTTAAAAAAAGAGGGTTATGATTTAAGAAGAAAGTTGGTTATCCAATTTGGCACTTGGTAACTATAGCTTTGATTTCTATAGAAGGTGTAACTTCTCATAGAAATTGTAATTTCTTATGATAGTTATGAGTTAGTATCCTAGATATTTGTAACACCCCTTAAGTTCTCATTATGATTGTAACTACCCTGAAGTCACTATAGAAAGGGCTTCAAAGGTATAAATGAAGGATTTTGGGGAGAGAAGGAAAGATTGAAGACTGATTATAAAGCATAGCTTGCTAAAGGCATCAATTCAGCTATTTTGTTTTAATCCTGTGAGTTCTTTTCTTCTCATTTTGTCTTTAGTCGCTTAGCTAATGGTTTAGATAGTATCTGTTGGCACATTTGGCCATTACATGGAACAGTTGGAATATTTTGTTTANTATTTTGTTCAAAGATAGCACAATCCCTGGTTACAAAATTGCAGTTTAATATTGTGAGTTGATAGGGAGCAAGCCAATGATAAATAATCTTGATGTTGAAGTGTTTGAATGTCAAGTTATAAAGATTGGAATTTTTAAAAAAAAATCTAAGGATGGGATTATTTACTACTAAAGGATATACTCCCTATTAATATTGAAAACCATGGATAATACATTATCGGATTATTCAAAAATCAAATTATCAAAAGGTCAGGTTATCAAAGGATTGGACTGGCCATCGTATTAGCGATAAAGCCCTGCACATGGAGGAGGCAAAAAAAGAAAAAATGTGATTAATGGCCACCGCCAGAGCAGGAACGAACTACATGCAGTTTTCAAGAATGAATAACGCGAAAAATTCAACACAAGGGATCAGATCCGAAGGCAAGCGCACATGAAGAAAACAGAGACGGTGAAAAACTTGCGTGCACAAGCGAAAAGGGCAACTAAAACGGCATCTTGCAGAAAAGAAAATGAGCAGTCTGCCCCAAAAATTATCAGTCATCCAGCTCAGCATCAAAAAAAAAGTGCGAGCAATCATGGAGATGTTGTTGAATCAAGAGCTATCGCAAGCTGAAAGCCCTATCCCTGATTGAAAACCTGAAACGACCTTGCAGTATATCCGATTATTCAACATTTTTATGGCTCCAACTGACAGAAATTTAAAACAGGCACTGGATAGAGACCCGAAACCCTTAGCGCTGAGAACCATTCACGACCACCATTGTTACTGCCGATATCGTTGCATCTTCCGCGGGCATCAAACCAATCCGGCCTTTGCCGTTGAAATCGTTGCCTTTTTGCTCGCCGATCTGAGCGCAGGCCACCGCGACGGAAGGACAACCGAAAGTGCAGAGCAAAAATTTTCAAACCGTAACATCAAAACTTGCAGGCAGTTGCTGATCCAAACCGAACACACGGCGACGTTTCCTGATACGGCGGCAGAGTCTTCTCCCTTGAAGGCAGTTGCTGGAACGTCTTCGATCAAAGAAGATATTTTGAATCAGTACCGGCTTCGCCTTTGGGCTCGTATTTCTGGTTATTCCGAATTCTAATTATCGGATGCAAGATAAAATTAACCACCGCTACTATCAAAAGGGAAGATTATATTGGATTTTTTATAAAATCTTAGAGCTTAGTGACACTTAGGAATTTAAATTAAATTAGGCTAGATTAAGTTCTAATCTTTAACCAAATATTTTGCTGAGCAAGACTTACAAGTAATGTCCCAATTAAATTAAATTAGATCACATTAGGGATGCTACAAATCAACATATGGATCACATCTCCACTTATGCATTCGAATATATACCTATATTTACACATTAGCCCATGCATCAAATCCATGGTTACTACCCTATCACTACATGAAATAAAATATTTTTATGATTTAAAAGGGAAAGAACAGAACAATTATGAGATATTCATATGAAAGGAGACATTTGGCTATTATCCCTTTTATTTATATAACTAAATTATAGCCTTTTTTATCTCTTTGGTGGTTGCAACCATCCAAAATTGTTGTAACTTACCTAACTTGTTGGACAAGAAATCTCCTAGCTTGTTGGGCAAGTAATTTTCTAATTGGATAGTCCAATTACTTGGGAGAAAAGTTAGGTGAGATATTTTTGAGATATTTTTAAAATGTAACTTCCCTACCTACCTTTGAACCCTATAAAAAGGCTTCAAGGGTCAAGTAAAAAAAAAAGGGGGATTGAAGGGAAGAACATTGGATCATCACTTCTCACATCAAAGAAGATTTGTAAAGAAGATTGCTTGCAAGATGGCTTGCTAGAATAAAGATTTCAGCCTCTTTGTCATGGTCCTGTGAGTTATGCATTTCATTTTTTGTTTTGTTTAAATTGCTTAGCTAGTGGTTTAGATAGTATCATCCTTGGCAAGTAATTTTGGGATTTTTAGATTGCTCTTATTGTTCTTGTTGCCCGATAGAAATTTCTATTAAAATTTTGCCATAGAAGCGCTTGTGTTTAAAAGCCTTGAGAGCATTTTAGTAGTAAATTTTGTTATTGTGCAACGTATGGGAACTGCTATTGGGATTGTTGTAAGAGAGCCTCTGTTTGTAGTCACGCCGTTGAACAATTCAGTAGTCGAGAGGGTTCAGAAAATCTTTGGTATTTTGATGGGACCAGAATAGCTTCTTTTTATCTTTAAAGTGAATTCCCGTGGTATTTCAATCAGAAATTGTCAAGTCTTTTAAAGGTTCTGTTTGAATGCAATCGTTGACATCTATTATCTAGTCAAAATGGAGTCTCGTACGTGGTAGTTTACGCAGCAATTTTTGGTAGCATAGTAGGATTGTCTTGAAGATATTGCTTGTTTGAGCCTTGGAAGTTTGAACAATTCGTAGATATTGAATTTGGGATAGCTTTATTGCGAAGTGTTTACTCGTGTCATTTTACCTTGTTTAAATATTTGAGGTCTACACAAATCTGCTTTCTTTTCTTTTCTGCTTATTTCCATCGAATCTTGCTCTATTTCTAGTTTTCTTGTGGAACTATCTCTTTCTCTGGGGAAAATTAGGAGTAGATTGCGGAGTTGTGCTCAAATGTTTTTGCAAAATTTTATTTGTTACAAGTAGGTATTATAAGGACCGCATAGACTAGGCAGTTGAACAAAATAGGAAATTTTCAAGAACTCACAGTACTTGGCAAAGTTGGCTGAATCTCTTTAAAGTAAGTCATTTGTAGTTTACACGCAACGCAATCGTTACATTTCTCACAACCACACGCCGCAACAGCACCTAAATCCTGTTTGAGGACACTTGTTGGCGGTCGTGTCCCAAACGGTCGCCAACAGTATCGTGCTTGGCATTTAATTTTGGGATTTTCTCATTGCTCTTATCACTCTGTTTTTGTGCAATACTAGACTTCTATTAGGTTTGCCATATAAAAGCTTATATTATCTTAGAAAAGCATCTTGAGCAATTTAATAGTAATGTCTTATAAAAATTGCCTATTTGAGTCTAGAGGATCTAAAAAAATCTTTGATACTTTGAGATTATTGAAATAGCTTTATTTTTTAAAAAAGTTTATTGCCTTAATATTTCAATCTTGAAATTGTCAAAAAAATTTGAAAGCTCTATTGTTTGCAATTCTTGACAACTATTAACTAGCCAAATAAAAGCTTGTACTTTGTCATTTACAAAGCATTTTGGTAGTTAAATAAGAGTATCTTTTATGAAATTGCTTGTTGAGCTTAGAGGGTTTGGACAATTCATAATATTTAAATTGAACTAAAATAGCTTTATTGCGAAGTGTTTCCTCATGTCAAGTTATCTTATTTAAATATTTGAGATTTCACACAAATCGGCCTTTCTTTTTTTTTCATTTTCTAAATCCATTGAATCTTACTCTATTTCTAGTTTTCTTGTGAAACTTTCTTTCTAAGGGCAATTAGGAGTAGATTTTGGCAAAATTGTGCTTAAGCATTTTTGTGAAATTTTATTTGTTTCAAGCAATGTACAATAGGGACTATATAGATTGACTTAACAAAATAGGAATCTTTAATAACTCACAGTGTTTGACGAAGTTAGTTGAATTTCTGTTACAATAGCCAGTTATAGTTTCATATGCAAACCCAACCATTTCAACAATCATAACAGTAACTACACATTCACGCTTAGTTCGCTCTATAACCACTAAGTTTATTTAAATGTATTTAGGACTTGGTGTTGCCAGAGACCAACAACCACCTAAACCCTATTTGAAAGAACACCTTCGTTATCCATGATCTAGTCACGAGATCTCGAAGGCTAGTGTTGGCAGTTTCAAATGGTCACCAACAAAAATGTGTCCAAATTTCTTAGCAAACCAAAGAAAAGAATCTAAGCAAAAGAAATTGTTGCTAAATGGGGATTTGAAATTGTTAGAATTGAAAATTAAGGTTCTAAGTCAATAACAAAAATTTCCAAAAACTCAAAAATGGTAATCTAAAGTCCCAACAAAAGCCTATAAATCCTAAAAAGATGATCAATTGTTGTTTTTAGACCTTCAAGAATTCTGGGAAGCCCTTTAAGATATATTTTTAGTCACTTTCACAATTTTCAAGATCCAAACTACAAATTATGGCTCAAACTACAAATCTAAACTATAAATTATGGCTTAAAACCCTAATTCTACTATTGCTTGAGGCCCAAAACTATAAATTATGGTTTAAAATCCTCATTCTACTATCCAAAAATTGGCAAAATCACAATGGAATTAAAACAAATCAAAACAAAGCCAAACTAATTTTCAGTATTCCATGAATAAAATAAATCACTATAAAAATGCTATATCCTGAAAAACATGCATAAAATAATCAGATTTGACATATAGACACTTTTGAAATAGTTGATGAACAAAAAAAATTGACCACAGTGAATGTGCACATAACCAAAGCACCAAAAACCCAAAAACAAGAGTAATGTACCAAATTTCCACTATCCAATTGACAATGCTATAGATGAAAGCCTTCGCGTGACTAAAACATCTCAAGTAAGCTCTAAACCTTAGGTAAAATTGAAAATCAATGATAATGGTGTAGGGACACCTATTCCAATTCCCTTGTTCTTTTCCTAAATATGTGTTTTTGTAGGTTGTGGGCTTTTTGGAGACATCTTAGAGGTCTTAGAGCCATCTTTTCCAAGATCTAGGATCTTAGAAGAGACATGAGATGATTGGGTCAAGTTAAGAGCTTGCACAAGATGTCTGGGAAATTTGATAGATGTCTCAAACTTGACATCTCAAGAATGCATGAGACATCTTAGATATCACATGAGACATTTCATAAGTATGAAGACCTCTCAACTGAGATCTTTAAAGAAGTGTTGAGACATCTTAGCTACAATGTAAGATGTCTTAGCCAAAAGTGAGATGTCTCATCCTAATGAATAGTTTTATAGCGAGACATCTCGAAAAAGCTAGAGACAACTCGAACAGGCAATGATATTTCCAAGATTTTGAAACTAACTAAAATAAGGTGGAAAATGGAAATAGGATAGGATATTCTAGTTGATCTTAAGATAGGTTTCCTAGGATTTTTGTCATATTGGTTAATAAATATGAATTGTGTTTCATGCTTGTACCATAGTATTGAGTCATGGTCTCTCAGGTCCTATTATCGGACCCCTATTATATGATGAGTCCCGTTATCGGACCCCCGATATCAGGCCCCTGTTATCTGATGAGTCCTAATATCGAACCCTCGATATCAGATACCCAATATCACGACCTGACATGATATCGTGGCCTATCTCCTTGCCTATAAATAAGAGACGGCACCCTTGGTTTCCACATTAGTTCTTAGTCCCTTACCCAAACTCTTGTAATTTTTCCTTCTTAGAGTTAGAATTATTTCTCAATGCATGCCCACAGTGTGNTCCTAGTAGTAGTCATGCATGAGGTCCAAGATGTGTATAGATGATTAAGGAATGGATGCTCATCGCACTTAGGCTAGTTTAGATTCTCTCTCCCTATCTCCTCTTAGTATAACTCTCTCCCCCTTTTCCTCCTAGCTTAGCTAAGATTATTTTCCATCGCCTCCAGGAGTAGCATTAGTTAGGAACACATCATACACCTCACTCTGGACTAAACCATACGTGACAAAGCATATACTAGTCCAAGTGGGAAGACAGTGAACTGTGATCAACGAGTAACTATCTAGATACCACGACTAGCCCATCTGCAGAGTTCAACCAGATTGTTCATGAAACACTCGTATTCGTATGGTTGAGTTACCTCTCCACTCATCATTGGCACCATTACCAGGGATGATGCTAGTTATTTAGATTAGTTACATCATACAAGATCAATGTAACAAAGTATTTGCGGTACATCTTTTAGAAAAGAAATTAATTTCAGTTAAGTCACACACAAATTTACAACCATGTCTCTCTCACAAGACTATGATAACACAATAACTAGTAAGGCAATTCATTGGAGAACTAATGAATTATACGATGATCAAGATGAAGTTTGGAGTACCCAATCTGATGTAGGGATTTCCTATAAACATAAATGAAGACTACATCATCCCAACTCACGAATGCATAATCTACCCAATGACAATGAATCCCTACTGGCCACTACAAGCCTAACGGAAATACAAGAGACATCGCAAGGAAAGCCATCTACCCATGCTTGACTTAAACAACTTTCCTAAGTTTTCAGGAGCCTACGATTTAGATCCATAACAACATTTGCAAGCCTTCCACAATGCCTGTGCATGGAACAACATTGATAATGGATGGTAAAAACTTAAGCTCTTTCCTATGACATTCGTTGGCCAAGCAAAAGTATGGTATAGGTCATTAAAACCAAAATCAATCTATCGTTGGCCAAGCAAAAATATGGTATAGGTCATTAAAACCAAAATCAATCTAATGTTGGCCAACAATGGTAGAGCTCTTCAACAAAAGATATCAAACCTATGCAAGAGTGTCAGCCTTGAGGAAACAAATCCAAGAGTGGAAACAAGCACAACATGAACCCTTGGACATGGCCTTAGAAAGATATTATGCATTATTAAACAACTGCCCAGGTCATGAGTTCTCTAAGGAGAGGCTAATGTACCACATTATTGATGGGCTCCTTAATGAAATAAGGGAGACCCTAGGGATGTACGCCCGAGGTCAACTATATGAGCTACAAACCCACCAACTCCAAGAGCTTATTAAGCAGGTAGCAAAAGAAGAAGGAGAAATGGCTAAATGGGAGAATGCTCAGAAATCTCAACAGGCCCAAATATCATCAAGGGCCCATGATTATGAAGAAGAGAAATCAACTCACCTCAAGGAGGTGGAACCATCTTTGCCAATGCTACAATCATCGGATGAAATTGAGGCAAAGATCAATGAGATGATGGAATGGATGCATAAAAAATGCGGAGAATATGCCAACATTATTGGAGATAGAGTCATGATGAGCCAAGAAGCAAGAAAAAATACCCTTAGACAATTAGAAAGAAGGGTTGAAAAAAATAAGAGCTCAATTGCCAATCATACATATCAGTGCAACATTTGCCTGTACGATCACCCCAAGGGCCAATGTCCAATCTTGTCACATTTACAGGAGCATTGGGGAAGAGTGTTACATCCAGAGTTTATACAGAGATACTGTGTTCAATCACAGTGGCAACAATCCCAGTCGTGGGGAAGGCCACCCTCAAACTAGTTACATCATTCATATCATCCAAACCTAAGTGCTTATCAAGTCCAACATCCTGTTTCCCCAATCAGGTCAACATCCTTTATCTCACCACATTATTATTATTCTTCTTAATACTATCAATCCATATCCTCTCCAACACAACCACCACCTTGGATACCTTACACTTCTCCTCAATTTCAAAATTCTCATCCTTCACCTCCTTCTACATCGCCACCAAGTGTTCCAAAGGGTTTTGTGCGACCGCACCAACCCACGAATGTTACATGTGCTGCTACTGTCAATAGCAGTGGAAATCCTCCACAACATCATAGGCATCCCTTCTTTAGATGTGACCATAAGAAGGGACAGCACACTTTTGAGCCCACTGCACCTTTCCTAACACAAGTCCAACACTGTGGTGTAGCTCCCTCTTCCAACCCAACGCCTCAATACTCCAATAAGGCCACCACTCAATACTCCAACAACCATGGGGCCTAATGAATGTAGCCATGTAGGGAGACATACCGATCCTTGCATACCATCTTACGGTCAAGGGTGTCATAATGGGTCAACCACTCATCAATTAACTACATCTTATAAATTGCCCCACTATGCTTACTGTAATCAAGTGTGTGAACCCCAATGGGGTAAGTATGACTGAGTCCCAATATTTCCAACATGCAAGGGTCCCAATTCTTCATTTATTAATCCTAGCCATGCTCAACCGTTTAGTTATGGGGCNTTTCACTTTTCAACTTATTGACTTTTTGTCTTTTTATCCTTTTATCTTTTTGTGAGTAATCTCATCTATGAATAAAACACTCATGTAACTCATTGGTTGAGGTGTTGTTCTATGCTATCAAGTCTCAGGTGACTAATTACTTGAATAGTGAGCCCACAACATCCACCTACCCATTCCATTAATAAGAGGTTCTACCCTAGGTACAATGATACTCTTAATCATTAAAAGTTAAAGTAATTTTGTGTTATTGTGCCCAGAGTGAAGAATGATGGACCAAGAAAGAATGAACATGGTGTAACATCAAGGGGACTTGTAGATTCTCTTTGGTGGCATCTGTGGGAGTTATCATGCAATTTGANAGATTCTCTTTGGTGGCATCTGTGGGAGTTATCATGCAATTTGATCGTACTAAGATCCTTGAAGATCTAACGAAAAATGGGAGTAAGAGTAATCAAAAGGCACTCAACAAAAACAAAATAATGTTGTTCTAGGGGGTCCCACTAGAAAGACATGCACCCATGCCTAAAGGTTGGTGGCTTCTCTGGATTAAGCAACACACTTCAGAAAAAAAGAAAAAAAAATCACTCCTCCCTTGAATGAAACGCCAAGTGATTGTACACCTTGCTGTCATGGTGCTCTTATGGTTATCCATCATTGGATGAAGCAATGTGATGTCACTAATTAGAGGAATGGATTTGGTCCTGATTTTGGAGTGACGGGTTAATGACACATTAATCATGCCTTACACTGAGGATTCATTATGCCCTAGGCTAGTTACCTCATGTCTCGCTCTCTACAATCCCTTCTATAATTCGCCTCATCTTGTTGCCCATGTATTGGTAACTTGTGACCTATGTAGCATTGAATTTATACCTCATCACAATGGTATTTATGTGTGTGTGTTTTGTGAAATTGGTGTAGATTTCATTTAACCCTTCCAGTGCCTACAAACATTTTAAGGTGTGCTTATGCAAGGGCATTATAGGTTGGAACCTACTTTGGGGAGGACCCACTTGTGTGACTTTTGTAATTTCTACTTATTGCACACCACCACATCATTTTATACCCTCCAAGTACTTCATTGCCATATCTATTCTTTCCTTTTTCATCATTTTATCAAACGTTCCTCTAAACCAAGTCCTTTTATGTGTCACCTAAACAAACCAAGTCTGACATTAAAATTTTAGGGAAACTTCCTTGAAAAAAATTTCTAACTCTAAAATCACACTAAGCAAAGAATTCAAAATATTAAAGGCAATGGGTAAGGTATGAAATCATTGAAATTCTTTCAATAACCTTACTAACAATTGATCTTTGTGTGATTATAGATGGCCACTAAAAAAGGACAACAAGGAGGACCTTCTCAAGGTGCAAATAAACAACCAAGGGGAGGCAGAGGCCAAGGACTTCATGCAGAACATGTATAGCAGGAGGTGCAATCATTCAGCATCCATCATGGAACTCCTGTTACTACATAATCTATCCAAGCAAAAGGAGGAGAGGTCAAGGCCCAAGCTTATGAAGAGGAACGACAGCTATTTGTGTTATGGCATGTCAAGGCCAATCAAGTGTCTCGCAACTGCCGTGTCCATGGTAAGTGCTGACTCCATCAAACATTAGCATGGATGACTCATAATCCATAGATAGAAGAGAAGAAATGTTAGGCGCTTTCTCAACTATATCAATCTCAGAAGCCTAGCATGCAAAACAAAGGAAAGGCACCCATGGAGGAGCCACCACTATCGAGAATCCTATCGGTTCCACAAGTTTTGTCTTTTATGTTTGTATCCAAATTTTGTTTAATTCTTCACTGTAGCATGAATAAATTCCTAGTCAGTCAATAATCCCATACCTATCCACTATGTAATCAATTGAACTTGTTCCTCACTTTCTTTGACTCGAGGATGAGTTATTATTTAGTCGTCAGGGTATGATGAGTCATGGTCTATTAGGTCCTATTATTGGACCCCTATTATATGATGAGTCCCATTATCAGACCCCCAATATTGGGCCCCTATTATCTGATGAGTCCCGATATCGAACCCTCAGTATCAGATACCCGATATCGCGACCTGACATGATATCGCACACGCGATATTGCGGCCTATCTCCTTGCCTATAAATAAGAGGCAGCGCCCTTAGATTTCACATTAGTTCTTAGTCCCTTACCCAAACTCTTGTAGTTTTTCCTTCTTAGAGTTAGAATTATTTCTCAATGCATGCCCACAGTGTGATGATTGTAATTGTATGGCATCCTTTATTTGAGTGTGACATACTTGGACATGCACATAACTAGAAATAAAGATCAAGATTACTTCATCATTACAGCATTCACTTAGTTTAATTATTTAATTGTTATTGTTATTTATTACTTTCATAGTTAACATCTCTTTACCCTAAACTCCTATTAAATGCGAAATGAGTACGACTTAATCACAAGCATTTAAGTGTGACTACTTGGTAACCCAGTAGCATACCTACGATCTGTGCTTGGTAATCCCAGTAGTAGTCATGCACGAGGTCCAAGATGTGTACAGATGATTAAGGAATGGATGCTCATCGCACTTAGGCTAGTTTAGATTCTCTCCCCCTATCTCCTCTTAGTATAACTCTCTCTCCCTTTTCCTCCTAGCTTAGCTAAGATTATTTTCCATCACCCCCAGGAGTAGCATTAGTTAGGAACACATCATACACCTCACTCTAGACTAAACCATATGTGATAAAGCATATACTAGTCTAGGTGGGAAGACAGTGAACTGTGATCAACGAGTAACTATCTAGATACCACGACTAGCCCGTCTGCGGAGTTCAACCGGATCATGCATGAAATGCTCGTATTCATATGGTTGAGTGTAGGGGTACCTCGCCACTCATCATATAGAGAGATATGAGTGAGATATTAAGAGATATCAAGAGAGCACATGTAAAGAGTGCATGAGTGTGTGTGTAGCTCTTGGTCAACTGAGTGAGTACTAGCCTAGTATCTCTTATGTTTTATGGGTTGAGATCTCAATCCTAGGTTGTGATAGAGACTCTCTCTTAGTTGTGTCTTACATTAAGAACAACCATTGTAAGGTTTTAGAGCCTCATGATCTAAAACATTGTGTGAATGTTATGAGTGATTGTTCTTAGATGTTTGTGGGTTGTGGAACCCTTTGTAATCTTCTCTTTGAATAATTGAAAATAGCTAGTTTTCTAACCAATTAATTTTTCTTATATAATATCTAAATTTAGTATTATAAGATGACTTAATGTTGAACTGAATTTACTCCAACTAAATATTGTATCAAAGCTTTTTGTTGATTTTTGCTTGGATTTGGTTGAGAATTTTGTCAATTTCAGACAGAATCTAAGAAGAAATAAGTTTAACCCTTGAACAAACACATATAGAGCATAAAGTCTACCTTTGAAATGATGGTTCCTTAGTTGGTGAAATCAATGCAAAGGTAGATAGAAATGTTGGTCCTAGCCATATATAGACATACGAAGATTATCAACATTCACATTCATATGAAGAAGTTTCACAGCATGATGGAGATAAAGTAGATGATAAGGAAGGACATTCTAGATATAAAGTATAGGAACCCATCATCTAAGGATTGCAATGGAAGGGAATCCTATTTCTTAGATGAGAATTCTAAGGGCTCCAATAGTGGTAACTACTTCTTCTCCTAGCAAGCTATATAAAGAGGATGAAGCAATGCTTGCAAGAACATTTCATAATGCTACTAGAATTATGTACATTTAATTGAAGACTTTCAATGTTTAGATGCTACCAATGCTTTTTAAAGTTAGCTGAAGGCACTTGACAAGTACTTTGAGTTGGAAGAGGTACCAAATAACTTGAAGGTACCTACTATTGAATTGAGATTAGAAGGTATGTCTTTTACTTGGTGGAAAAAGGAGTGCCAAGGTTATGAAAGATAAAACCATCAACCCATCAAAGATTGGAATTTAATGAAATACATGTTAACAAGAAAATTTAAATAGTCTCATCAAAGATAAGAGATTATCATGAAGTTGAAATTCTTAAGGTAATGTGACAAGGATGTCAAAGAATTCTATCTTGAATTTTGTGATCTATTCCATCAAGCTAAGGTAAATTGGGAGGAGTAACAGTAGGTTCAATATTTTTAGAAGCTCTCAAAATGACATACCAATAGGAGTTATCTTTTTATAATCCATAAGCTTTTGATGAGGCTTATGATTTGGCACTCAAGGTTGAACAAAGACTAAGTGGATTCAAAAATAGAAGAAAACCAACTTCCAAAGGAAAGGATAAAGGATCCAAATCTAAGAAGAGATCCAAGTCCAAATCTAAAGATAAAGATGGTAATCATGACAAGAATAATGACAAGGGAAAAGCCAAGAAGAACCAAAGCAAGGTAGGTAAGGATTAAGTTAGCAATGCATCCAAGATTCAATGCTTAAAATATGGAGAATGGGGTGACAAGCAAGAAGAATGTTCACTTTACAAGGTAGCCAAAGACAAAGGTGTGCAAACCATGGAGGTGGAGGATACATCAAGTTGAGCTCTTTAGAGAGGTAATCCTAATGCTCCCAAGATTAAGCAAGTTTTTGAATTAAATTCTTGTGCATTCATGGGGAATGTGAATAAAGGGGACCATCCTGATAGAAAATTATTATTTCCAATTAGAGCCAAATGTTTGCTTAGTAATGAATGGATTCATGTTTTGATTGATGGAAAAGTCCAAGAAAATATTATTTCTTCTAGAATAATTACTAGATTTGGTTTGGTAACTAATCCTCATCCTAGACCCTATAAAGTGCATTAGTTGTTTAGAGATTTCTCTCAAGAGGTGATGGAACAATGTGCCTTGAAATTTAAAATTGGGAGCTTTCATGATGTTGTGAAGTATGATGTGTTCCTAATAAATTGTGCTAATGTGATTCTTGGTAGACATTGGAATTTTAACAATGGTATTCAATTTTATGGAGTAAGAAAATGTTGAGTGTAGCTAGATCTAATGGAATCCATGAGTTAATTCCCATAACAATTGCATAAGTGAGGTAGCAAACCTAACTTACTACTTCAGTAATCCTTCTAGAATAGAGGATATATATTAAGAAACATGATGAAACTAGTTTTGAATTTGTTGTTATATCAATAGTTACTTCTAACCATGATGATGTCTATGTTGAAGTTACTACAAGTATGGTAGGCTTGAAGGAGATATTTTTCAAGGTATTCAAGAGGAAATTAGATTAACTGCCACCTATGAGGAATGTGAAACATTATATTCATTTCATTCCTAGTGCTACCATTCCAAAAAAGAAAGCTTATCAGATGTCACAAAATCAGAGGGATGAATTATAAAGGAAAGTAGAAAAGTTACTTATAAATGGCTTTGTGAGGGAATCCATCTCACCTTGTGCAATTCTAGTGGTGCTAGCGCCAATGAAGGACAACAATGAATGGATGATATGCATTAATTCTAGGGTAGTGATAAGTATAATGGTAAGGTACAAGTTTCTTATTCCAAATGGTGTTAAGTATAATGATGTTAATGTCCTTACTAATCCTGATATTTTTAGCAAATTTGATTTGAAGAGTGGGTACCATCAAATTCGAATTAGGCATCATGATGAAATGAAAATAACTTACAAGACACCAGATGGATTATTTGAGTGGTTGGTGATGTCATTTGACCTCATGAATGTACTTGCTACATTCATGAGGTTGATGCATGATGTATTAAAGGACTTTATTGGTAAGTATTGCATTGTATTTTTTTGACAATATTTTGATATATAGCTCTAATGAAGAAGAGTACTTGGATCACTCATGGATGATGTGTCTTAAATTAGAGGCACAATTGGTGATCAATGTGAAGAAAAGTCATTTCCTCAAGAGGGAAATCAAATATTTAGAGCATGTGATTTCTAAAAACCAAATTTGAATGGAAGCTACAAGATAAAGGCTATTAGGGATTGCCTAACTTCCAATAATGATGGGAAGGTAAGATCATTCCTTGGTTTAGTAGGTTTTTATAAATAGTTCATCAAAAACTTTAGTGGTATTTCTTTATCTATGTTTGCTTTTTTGAATAAAAGTAAAAATTTCAAGTGGGATAATAAAATCCATGGGAGCTTTGACTTGTTGAAAGAAAAAATTACCAATCAATTGGTGCCTTCTATTCTAGATTTCTAGAAGCTTTTCTAAGTCGAGATGGATGTAAGTGGACTTATCATTGATGGGATCCTTTCACAAGAATGTAGGACAATTGCTTTTTTTTTTTCAAAGAAGTTAAATAAGTCAAGGTAAAAATATAGTGTATATAAAAAAGAGTTGTATGCTATTATTTAAGCAATCAAGTAGTGAAGATATTACTTATTGTCCAAAGAGTTCACCTTGATGATAAATCACAAAGCACTTAAATTTTTGAACTCAAAAAAAAAGTTTAGTGCAAAGCACATGAAGTGGGTTGCATAGTTACAGGAGTTCAATTGTATTTGAAACACAAAAGTGGAAAAGCCAATGTTGTGGCTAATGAATTGTCTAGGATGCATGAATTGAATTTTGGCATACCTCATGTGGAAGGTATGGGTGATTTTGCTGATTTGTATTACCATGATGTTGATTTTGGATAGGTTTAGAGGAGTCTCAAAGAGCCATTGTTAAGTAGGATAGACCAATGGATGAACTATCATATTCAAGATAAACTATTATTTAAAATGAAAAGCTATGTATTCCTAATTATGATATTAGAAAAAAGATTTTGTTTAAAAAGCATTGTAGTAGCATGGCAAATCACATGGGTATGGATAAAACATTGGAGCTTGTGGACAAGTACTATCTTTGGCCTAGTATGATAACTGAAGTTTCAAAATTTATGGAGTGTTTGACTTGTCAGAAGTTCAAAGAAGGCAAAGCAGTGAAAGGACACTATATGCCTTTGTCAATTCCCAATGATCCATGGGAAAGTGTTTCTATGAATTTTTGGAGTGGTATTTGAAAAACCAAAAGTGGAATGATGCAATTTTTATTGTTGTACATAGGTTCTCCAAGATGGCATACTTCATTTTGTGCAATAAGGTAAGTGATGCTTCTCATGTTCCAAATTTTTTTTAGCACATTGTGAAGTTACATGAAATTTTCTTTAATATTGTTAGTGATAGAGACTTCAAATTCACAACTTTGAAGGTACCTTTGGAAAATTTTTGAGATAAAATTAAATTTTTTTCATGCATATCTTCCACAATTTTATGGCAAAAAAAAGGTGGTGAATAAATCCTTACTTAATATTTTTAGATGTTTATGTGATGGATAGCTAAACAACTGGGAAAACTTGTGCTGCCATATTAAGTTTTTGTATAATAATTCTTTTCATGTTGCTATTGGTAAAATCCCATTTAACACGAACTATGATTTTTATCCTAAGATGGTGAACACCTTGAAGAGCTTTGATGGTGAAGCTCAACTTAGTGCTAATTTTGTACAAGAGATGAGGGATCTCCATGCACAAGTTAAGTAAAATCTTGAGAAGAAGATTGAAGAAAGAGTCCTCAAGAGGAATAAGGGTAAATGAAAATAAAAATTTGCTTTTGGTAACTTCATTTGAGTATACTTGAAAGGAATATTAGCTTCTTCAAGTTAAAAGCCAAGAAGATGGGGCCTTTCAAAATGAAGATCAAGATTAATGATAATGCTTTTGAGATTGATTTAACAATCAATGGTATTATCTATTTTATAATTAATGGTTTATATCTTATGCAATATCATGGACCAATTAATGAGGAGATCATACAATGCAACATTGATGAATTGAAGCGGCTTATTTATTAGTTCAAGACTTTAATGGAGAAAAGGCAATCGTACTCAAGCAAAGAAAATCTTCTAGCACTTGAGGAGTGAAGAGGCATGATTACTTAATCCATTTGGAGTATCAATCCATGGATGATGCTATATGGATCAATGAGACCAAATTTCATGAGAAAGGGATCACTTCAATTATTACTCCCTTATTCACATGAGTTTACTTTTTGAAGGGTTGAAGAGCTAGTGTACGAATATCTCTTCTGATTTCCATGTTCTTTTTCTACATTTATATTTTTGTAGGTTGTGGGCTCTATGGAGACATATTGAAGGTCTTGGAGTCATATTGTTTAAGGTATAGGCTCTCATGAAAGACATCTCAAGAGATAAGAGATGTCAAGGCCGAGTTAACAACTTATAGCACACATCTATAAAATTTGACAAATATCTCAGGCAAGATGTCTCAAGAATGCATGAAACATCTTAAACATCTCATAAGTGTGGAGACATCTCAGCTAAAATGTCTTCAAAAGTGCTAAGATGTCTTAGCTATAGTATGAAACATCTCAACTAGAAGTGAAAAATCTTACTAGAATGGATAGTTTTACAACAAGATGTTCCGAAAAGGTCAGAGACTACCCAAATGAGTAGGGAAACCTTCAAATTACCATTCCAAGTTTAGAAACAACTGAAATAAGATGGAAAAAATGAAAACATCATAGGATCGTAGAATTGATCTTGAGGAAGATTTCCTAGGGTTTCATGTTGGTNAGAATTGATCTTGAGGAAGATTTCCTAGGGTTTCATGTTGGTTAATAATTATGGATTGTGTTTCAAGATTGTACCATAGAGAGATGTGAGTGAGATATTAAGAGATGTCAAGAGAGCACATGTGAAGAATACATAAGTATGTTTGTAGCTTTTGGTCAATTGAGTACACATTGGCCTAGTATATCTTGTATCTTGTAGGTTGAGATCTTAATTCTAGATTGTGGAAGAGACTCTCTATTAGTTATGTCTTGCATTGAGAACAACCATTACATGGTTGTAGAGTCTCATGCTCTACAACATTGTGTAAGTGTTGTGAGTGATTATTTTTGGATGGTGATGAGCTGCGATATCGCGTATGTGATATCGCATTCACCCCCGCGATATCGTGGCCCACCACAATGTCTATAAATAAGAGGCAGCTTTTCCTTGTTTAATCATCTAGATCTAGAGCCTTAGCCAAACTATAGCAGTTTTACCATTCCAGAGTTAGAATTTTCATGTGCCCACAGTAGGAGTCTTAAAGTGAACGGATCTTTATTCAAGCAAATTGTACCTGAGCACACATTTTTATACGGCAATAAAGATGAACTTTCTGATAAACATTGCAACATATGGACTAAGCTAAATAGGATTCAATTATTGTTAAATGTTTAAATGCTTTCCTAGATAATTAATCTCTCTCAACCCTTGACTCTCCTAGTTAAGTGCATTCGGTACGACCGCTTCGAGCACGTGTGCAACACTTGGTAACCCAGTAACAAATAGCATTTGGTAATCCCAGTAGCGTTGCACTAGTTCAGGGTGTGTGTGGCAAGTGGGAATAGATACTGGTGCTAGGACAATTTGAACTTAGTTAGTGAATAGTTAATGAAAATTAGTTATTTAGTTCTCTTCACCTTTCCCTACTAGCATAGGCATTAAAAAGATATAAGATATAAAAATCACATACCTCAAACTTACTTAACCATACAACCATGACAATACAAGTAAGTTTGGGAAGACAGTGATTGATTAACCTTAAGTGTTCCATTAAGGTGCATAAGCACTTAGTCCTTGGAGTTCAACCGGATCAAGTGTGAGACGCTCGTATTCGTATGGTTCAGTGTAGGGGTACCTCGCCACTCATCATTATTGCCATTGCTGGGGACTTAGTTGTTTGTGCGCTACGTATAACATAGGAGATCATCCATATCATTGGGAAGCTAGAACGAACCCTTAGGATTGATCAAAAGAAAAATAAGATAACGGTAATTAGCACACTGAACAAGACAAAAAATGTGAACTTCTTCGCACAAAAGCACTTCACCGCCTAGGAACAACACTAGAGATAGTCGGTGGTACAACACAAGTAACCCAGATCTGCCAATTTTTCAATAGTTCTGAGTGGTATATATTCATCACAATGAATATGTACCTGAATTTACCTTTATTCTCGATCAAGATGAGCAACTGCGTTGGAGAGACTTGGAGGGTAACATAGTGTTGCCTCCAGACTGAGCAGTCCCCAACATGCTCCTTCATGCTCCCACATGAATAGGCATGTCACAGTTATATGCGGAATACATTGCATGCGAGCACCACACAAGGGACTACCATCCCACAAAAGTGCAACATCAACGAGACTTGCAACAAGAGAGATACTATACATCATTGAAGGGTAAAAGATCCCATAACGCTCCACCTATCTTAAGCAAAATTGAGGGTGGTGAACCTATTTCAATAGGTTCTCCACAAAATGATGTTTCTTCTCCTAACGATGGTGAGGAGGTGGTGTATCAGAAATTTTACTCCATGATTCACAATCCTGGTTTTGATCCCCATGAACACCAAGTGTTTAAAGAGGGAATACAAACATATGATAAGGGCGGGCATTCTGATCATCATCACGATCAGGGCTAGGACCACAGAAGAGAAGGTAGGAAACATCGTCATGGCGATGGTTCTCCTTCTTCTTCACCTTCATCATCACATTCACCCTCTCCTTTAGTATTAGGACACAATCATAAGGAACCTAACCATGAGGATAAGGGTAAACAAAGTGAGAAACCTCAACGAGAGAGTCGAGAGCGAGGACTAGGGCACTCTAGAGAATCACGGCATGGAAGAAGGGAAAGTAGGGAGCTACGTAGACATCACAGACGCTATGAATGAAATAACCATGAAAAACCCCTACTTGCAACCCGAAGCATGTTAGACATCATGGAGGCCGTAAGAATTCCTATAGGGTACCAAAAAGATAGTAGGATCAAGAGATTAGACATGAATAACATCCCACAATTTGAGGGGGGATACAACGCTGATCCTCAAAACCACTTACAAGCATTTCATGATGCACGTGCCTTGCAGAACATTGAGAATGAATGGCAAAAGCTAAAGTTGTTCCCAAGGACACTAGTAAAAGAAGTGAAAAGCTGGTACCAGTCCTTAGAACCAAAATCCATTTGAAGGTGAAGTACGATGCTAGAACTGTTTAACGATAAGTATCAAATGTACTACTGGGTGTCCAACCTGCAAAAGCAAATCCAAGGATGGAAGCAGGGAACTCATGAACCCTTGGATGCTACCATGGGTCGATACTATGCATTGTTACATCGTTGCCCAGGCCATGGTTACTCACAGCAGGATCAACTACACCATGTCGTAGATGGACTTAGGCATGAAATAAGGAAAATCCTTCAAACGTATGCCCAATGGAGATTATCAGAGCTTAGGTCCCATCAGATTCATAGATTGTTGGAGCAAGTAGCTAAGGAAGAAGGTGAGCTACGTAAGAGAGAAAGTGCAAAAGAGTACAACTACAATCCTTCCCTCCGAAAAAGGGGAGTGAGATTTTGTGAGGAGGAGGAAGAGTCACCACTCGAAGAGATGGTGCATAGGAAAACCTTGCCGCTACAAAAATTAACAATAGAAGTGTTGGCAAAGGTAGATCAAATGTGGGACTCCTTAGATAGTAGATTTGAAATCATTCTCAAAATTGTAGAGGAGTCTAAGAAGCGAGGTAGTGACTATGACAAAAAGAAAAAGAGGGATTTGGACCATGCACGTAACAAAGGCAAGGGTAAAATGGCCATCACCGAAGAGGTTGTGGATTTAGATATGGACAATGATGGTGGATGTGAGATATGCTAGTATGACCATCCTAAGGGATGTTGCCCAATAATCTCGCATTTGCAAGAGTCTGGGGTGTATGCACTTAACCCACGACTTAACAAACGGCAAACACCCCGACAGTTACCTTATCCCCAAGGTAACCCAAGGCAGTTCCACTAGCCTTTAACGTATTATCCAAGTGGAACTCCACCACAACCTATTGAGCAACACCAACAGTGGCAATACCCATAGTCATGGGGGATGCCACAACCAAGGCAACAATACCCTTACCAACAACTAAATCCATATGGCTACTACGTGCAGTAGCCAATCTCTCCACGTGACTATGTTGGTCATGTGACACCACCACATCACTACCAAGCTCGGGAGTATTATAGGACTCCTTCTTCTAGGGGAGACACACCACATACATACCATCCTCCGAATCCATCCGCAACTCTCACACCAATAGCTCCATTACCACCCACTCCAGCAATGCAAGGGGAACTCCCCACTCAACCACAACAACGTAATGCCACGAGGGTCGTAAATCTTCAATCTACTACTGGTTTTGAAAACCATATAAAGAGAAGACCTTTTATTCAAAACCAACAGCCCAACCAAGCCCTCACAACCATAAGTGGTTGAGCCTCTGAACACTTCTCCATCAAATAAGGCTTTGGAGCTCCCTTCAAACCAAAAACAGAACTCAACGTACACAGTTATGTTAACACATGCTGTGACTGACTGTATTAAGGAGGGCCACCTTTCTAGGAAATTCTCTAATCCTGGAAGTCCTTTAATTTATCTCCAAGTTGCTCGGAATGAACCATGTAAAGCTCTTCTAGACTCAAGTTCTAGAGTCAACTTAATATCACAAGAGATGTATAAAGCCTAGAACCTGCCTCCACTAAACAAGAGCAATATTTGCTTAGAGCTAGTTGACCAGTCCATCACTATTCCCTTGGGACTGGTGGAGGACATTGTTACCACTATGTGTGGTTGACCCAACAGATTTCCTAGTGATACAAGTAAACAATGACAAAGGGGACTTCCCAATAATAATGAGGAGGGCATGGCTAAGTACCATAAACGCATGTCTAGGAATCCGTGATCTTTCCCTGGAAATATCTGAGGAAACCACTTTTGGGAAGATCGAGAAGAAGAAAGCTCTATGCATCACATACAGTGAGACAAGGGGTGATTGCATACAAGAATGCTTAACATTGCCTGCATGCAACTAGTGTACCTAAGAAATTAACATACAAAAATGCCTGTATGTAGTAACCACACAACAAGAAGACACCCCGTGGTTGATAGTTGATCTAGAGAGCAACTCACCAACATCATGGAACGAACTGAGGGAACAACTTGCGCTCACGTCAAAAGCATAGATATACTGGAGCAAGAGCGTCGCCAACTTCCAAACCTTAACCTAAAAACATCAATTGGGAGAAGTTGGACGCTTCTAAAAAATTCAAACAAGCACTTTGATAAGAGATTACTAGTCCATGTGCAATAGACCAACCCTTAAATAGAATCTAGAATGGTCAATGCACATCATACCTCAAAGAAGAGACAACCCTGCTCATTATTTCAGATCTCTCCCTTCCAACTTAGTCATGGGGGAGATGGCCACCTATGTTGATCATTTGAGGCCCTCAGTTTCTTTTTAAGTTTTTGTTTTACAAATTTCTTTAACTTTTCTCATTTTTTTTACAACATTGTTCCTAATTTTTTGTTTATTAGTGTGTTTATTTATTTCATTAAGTTTGTCACCTAATAAGTGCTCCTAAAGATGGTATGAACTGTATTCCATTGATTGCTAATGTTTGGTTTTTACCTTTGAGTTATAATGTTGATACTAAGGTATGGTTCTTTTGATATAACAAGCAATGAGTCCATGTCATCCATGCATCTATGAATTTCTATGGTCTCTCTTGGCTTGGATCTGTACAGTCCCTTTCCTTAAACAATAAGAACTATCAATGAATCGGTGACTGGGCATTTCTCAAACTAAGGAAAGACTCAAAGGCTGAAAAGGGTGTGACTTCAAGGGAACTTGATGCATTTGTGCTAGCCATTCTCTTGGGTTCTTGGATGTTTTTTCTTGAGTCTTCCTTAACATTCCGAAGCTGCTCCATTATCAAGAAGCTGAGCTAATAAAAAAAATAAGTCTTTGCATGGTGTGGTTCTCACGCAAAACACATAAAAAAAACAGTGAGAATTCAAAGCACACCCCTTAGACAAAATAATCATCTAGGCTACAAGCACTAGTTATGGAACTAAATAAAAATGTTCCCTCTAACTAAGGCCCCTTCTTGCTTCCTACTTTCTCCTTTTTCATCTCGTCGAAATGGTGGTGACTTTTTAGCAAAAGCATTCTTGTTACTTTAAGTGGATGGATTGGCCAAATGTATTAATGCGAAGTCACTAGATGTGGATTTTTTGAGGCTAGATTTGGAATGAGATCTACTAAGTCACATTAANTAAGTCACATTAACCATTAATACACAAGGGGCTGTACATCTCCTTGTTCTTGAGACTCTATTCCATTCGCTTCCTTCCACCCTTCTTTCTCTATTTTTCACCTCATTGCTAGTTGTATCAATAGTCTATATTTTGGTTGATGCATTGTTTTCTTTTTGGTAAATTCTTTGGGTTAAGACTTTAACTATTGTTTCCAAATGGCATTTCCAGAGCCTACGGACTCTTGAATGTGGGATTGTCAGGGCATTAAGGGCATGAGCCTGCTTTGGGGAGGACCTAGTGGCATTCCTATTTGCTTCCCTTAAACATTTTTGCAATTAACTTTTATTTTGTTCATTTCCATCTTTGACATCCATTTTCTCGGCATTGCCATTGTTTCTTTTTATCCGTCTTTCTAAATCCTTATCTTTTTCCATTCTATCGCTACCAGAGGTTCGTTCTTAGTCATGGGGGTCCTAGTCCACTTTTTTCGATTTTCTCTTAACCCTTACACCTCGGGTAGTCACCAGTATTTAATCTCTAGATCTGCATTAGCCATATCACAACTCAACCAATGGACCTTACACTGAGACAAGGTATCAACTGCATTGTGATTCATTTACCCTTGCTAATATAAGATTGTGTTGTGTGTGCAGATGGCAATCATACACCAATGGATTGGATCTGGAGGAAACACTTAGAATGGACTAGTGCTAGAGTAGTTATGTAAGGAACAAGATTGATGGTGTGCTTATGGATGAACAATGAAAGGCACAATCTTGGCCTCGACAGCAACAGACTTCTTCTTTTCTCTCTCTCTCTTCTCTCTTCTCTCTCAGTTGTCAAATAAGCCTGGATGTCAAATGTGTATAGTGTTCACTCTTGTTGTCATGAACACTAATTTGTCATGTATTGTAATGATGATCCATTCACATGTCACCCCATTCACCATTAATATCATTCAAGTCAATAATCCCATACCTTCCTAATATTTTGTAAGGAACTCAAGGATGGGTTTTCACTCAGTCATGGGGGTATGATGAGCCACAATTTCGTGGTGGACTGCCACAATGTCTATAAATAAGAGGTGGCTTTCCCTTGTTCAATCATCTAGATCTAGAGCCTTAGCCAAACTATAGCAGTTTTACCATTTCAGAGTTAGAATAATTTTCATGTGCCCGCAGTAGGAGTCTTAAAGTGAACGGATCTTTATTCGAGCAAATTATACCTGAGCACACATTTGTGTACGGCAATAAAGACAAACTTTCTGATAAACCTTATAGCATATGGACTAAGCTAAATAGGATTCAATAATTGTTAAATGTTTAAATGCTTTCCTAGATAATTAATCTCTCTCAACCCTTGACTCTCCTAGTTAAGTGCATTCAGTACGACCACTTCGAGCATGTGTGCAATGCTTGGTAACCCAGTAACGAATAGCGTTTGATAATCCCAGCAGCGTTGCACTGGTTTAGGGTGTGTGCGGCAAGTGGGAACGAATACTAGTGCTAGGAAAATTACAACTTAATTAGTGAATAATTAATGAAAATTAGTTATTTAGTTATCTTCACCTTTCCCTACTATCATAGGCGTTAAAAAGATAAAAGATATAAAAATCACATACCTCAACCTTACTTAACCATACAACCGTGACAATACAAGTAAGTTTGGGAAAACAGCGATTGATTAACCTTAAGTGTTCCATTAAGGTGCGTAAGCACTTAGTCCTTGAAGTTCAACTGGATCGTGCGTGAGATGCTTGCATTCGTATGGTTGAGTGTAGGGGTACCTCGCCACTCATCAGATGGTTATGAGTTGTGGAGCCTTTTGTAATCTTCTCTTTGAATAATTAAAGATAGCTAGTTTTTCTAATTTCTAGCAAATTAATTATCTTTTTATAATATTTGGATTTACTATTGGAAGATGACTTAATATTAGAATGAACTTGCTCTAGATGGGGTCTAGGAAAATTCTAAAATGATATTTAAAGCAAACTTACCAAGATCTTAGATGATAGTGCTAATCTAGATCAAGCTTCTTTCCAAACTGTTAAGGCCTACCTCTCTAGTTCTATCTCCCAGGTATCAACAATATAATTTAGTAATCTCTAATGAAATGGTTGTCAAGTATTTATGCTCATAAGGGTATGGCATGGTTTCACTAAAAGGATAATTCTATTGGAAAAAATAAAATTAAAAAATAATTTTTTAACATGGACTTTACACCTAACACTACCTTAATATAGAACATCCTAGTTTGTACACAATGGATTAGCTAATAGCTAGGTTTATGACCAATTCTAATAATAAGATCTAAGCTCCAAACATAACTAAGCAAGATACTATCATGATATACTTTTAAAATATGAAATAAAAAAATTAAAATAAAAAATATATATATGTATTTACAAAAATAGTTGTACCAGCAAACATAAAGTGGTCCAAACATATAATAACTACTTTATGTTTGCTAGTAAAACTATCGTACTTAGCTTAGTAGTAAAACACTTGATTTGAAAGTTCCTAGTCATGGGTTAAATTCCAATAGGCAATAAAGTCCTACTTTGACTATATATCTATGTTTCACTTATTTTTGGTTCCAAAACAACCAAACACATAATAACAAAGCATAACCCATGTACCAATGACTCATACTTATTAACTTAAAACTCCAACAAAGGGACTAGTGCACATTTGCTAAATTAATAAAAATAAAAATGTATTTAAAATATACAATATACATAGCTCAACCAATTCAAAACATAAGCATAGATAAATTTCAAAAAAAGATTCTTAAATACAAGACATATGTTCAATAATAAGAAATTAAGGATTCAAATTGTACACATGCTAAGAGATAAGGGGTATCTAAGGTAGGGATGTTACACATAGCATCAATGATTCTAAGCCATGTCCTTTTCATGATTATTAGACACTCACCTTTACTATTTCCTACATGGATGATCACGAAATTTGTCGATTAAGACCACACATTGAGGATGGTGATCACATTATTAGAATGAAATAGTGATAGACATATCTATAAGATTCAACCTAATATGCTTTTTCTCATCAAGAATAAGTTCCATGCCTTGTACATTTCTTGTGATATCATATTCATGATTGAAATAAATTTTAGTAGAGATTCACATAAACCATTTTTTACATCTATAAATAAATCAAGGAATTTTCCAAAAATTTTCCTCCTTTGGAAAAGAGTTCTCACTTTAATTTAATTAGTCATGGTATGAGTGATCATGATAATATAAATATTATAATTTTTATTTGAAGATAGAATAGTTTCATTTGGAAGGTTGGGATAAGGACTCTAAGCTAAACCCACCATTTCATATTTATGCATGGGCCCAAATGGATTGATAAGTCCACTAGCTCCCTCTGCTTATATGGCATTCATCCTAAAGAATGGATGTTTCTATGGTTTACACTTTGAGCTACTAGCACTATTATCAATCAACATGTTCATAACCCCTATTTCATTCTTTATTGGTGGTAAGGGTAAACAAGATGCAAGGCATAAGAGGGCAATTTAGCACATGGTGTCATAAGTCTGTGGTACTCTAGATAATAGAAATAATGCAATGGATCTTGGCCTACAAAGCCATTTGGAGAAATGAGCTACTAGACGTAGTATTCATATGGATCTAATTCCCTACAGGAATACTATTACCTTAGGGTGGCATCCCCCATAACTATGAATTCTACTACTACTAGTAGTACTATTCTTGGGATTAAGGAAGAGCCCCATTTACATAGTAATGTTCTTGATGATAGGGGTACATATAATTACCTTTATAATTACCTTTATAAACACCCCTTACCCCTTGGTATGTTTGTTATTTAAACCCTTGATGTCTTGTTACTAACTTATATGTCTATGCTTATTAACCCCTTTCTTATATTGACTATGCTTTGTAAGTTATGTTCCTTTTTATTAGGGCTTCTACTTTTTAAATATTATAAGATTATTTATACCTCTTGTTTTTCTTATTTTATCAAGTCCAATAGTTTTTTAATCTAGCAGAATTTTTATAATTTTTGTATTTTAATAGTTTTTCATACTTTGTTATTTTATATTATTTTTCGATTTAATGCATGTGCACTAACCTCTTTTATTGGAGTTTTGAGTTAGCAATTATTAGGTACTAGATGGTTCATTGGCACATGGATGTCTACTTTACTTTGTTATGCTCATCTATATAAGTTATATTCTTATATTTCATTTTGATTTTTAATTTGTTACTAGCTTATGCATTTAGCTATGCTTGTGGCTCTTAGACATTGATGAGACGCGATATGCACAAGCCGCGATATCGTGTACGCGATATCACGGCTGTCGCGATATC
>MNCI01000690.1:657759-675710 GCA_015680685.1 Gnetum montanum | reverse complement strand
TTTCAATTTTAGAGTCTAAGGAACTCCATACGTCATCTACCTTAGCCACTATTTCTGTTGTGAGCTTTTGAAGTGGCAAGGTCTTTCTGTTCACCAACTCTTCGATTAGTGACTCATCCTCTTCATCACAAAACTTCACTCCCTTCTTTCGAAGAGAGGGATCACGGTTGTATTCTTCTACACTTTTCCTTTTTCATAGCTCACCTTCTTCTTTTGCTACTTGTTCCAACAAGCTATGTACTTCATGGGCTCTAAGTTGTGAGAGTCTCCCTTGGGCGTAAGTTCCAAGGGTTCTTCTATTTTCATGCCTTAGCCCATCCACAATGTGGTGAAGTTGATCCCGCTGAGCGTACCCATGGCCTGGGCAACGATGTAACAATGTGTAGTAATGGGCCATGGTGGCATCCAAGGGTTCATGAGTACCTTGCTTCCAGCCTTGGATCTGCTTACGCAAATTGGACACTCTGGAGTACGTTTGATAATTTTCGTTGAACAGTTCTAGCATCGTACTCCACCTCCTAATGGTTTCCGGTTCTAAGGACCGGTACCAGCTCTCTGCTTCCTTGGTGAGTGTCCTTGGGAACAACTTAAGTTTTTGCCACTCATTTTCTATATTCTGCAAGGCACAAACATCGTGGAATGCCTATAAATAATTTTGTGGATCTGCGTTGTATCCCCCTTCAAATCGTGGAACATTGTTCATGTCTAATCGTTTGATCCGACTATCTTTTTAATGCCTTGTGGGAATCCTAACTACCTCCATTATGTCAAGCATACTTCGAGTTACGAGTAGGGGCTTGTCATGATTGTCTCTTTCATGATGCCTGTGATGTCTATGTTGTTCCCTACTCTCCCTATGTCCTTCCCCTTGTCCTCTCTGTCAACTTTCCCGTCGAGGTCTCTTGTTTTTCCTACCTTTATCCTCTCCATTGTGTTCATGATGGCTGTGCCCAGATGTGGAAGGAGAGGGTGAGTGATGTGATGAAGGGGAAGAAGAAGGGGAATCATCGCCATGACAATGTTTCTTGTCTTCTCTCCGGCTGCTACGGCCCCGATCGTGGTGACGATCTAAGTGCCCGTCCTTAGCATGAGTGGTTGTTCCCTTTGTGAACAACTGGTGTTCACGGGTATCAAAACGAGGGATATGTATCGTTGATCATAGGTTCTGATATCCTACCTCCTCATCACCATTAAAAGGAGGAACATCATTTGTTAGAGAACCCGTGATAAGGGGTTCCTCATCTCCTATTTCGCTAAGGACGTGCGGACCTTTGCCCTTCAATAGTGTATGTTGACTCTCCTGCCTTAAGTCCCTCATATGTTAGGCATCTGTGGGATAATAATCCCTCATGTCAAAATCGTCTGCAACATATTCAGCATATAGTTCTTGCATGCCAATCTGTGCCAAGGCACAGAAGAGCATGTTAGGGACTAATCGATCTGGGGGTAACACAATGTTACCTCGCAAATCTCTCCATCACAATTGTTTGTCTTGATGGGGGATAAAGGTGAAGTCTGGAATATACTCATCGGGATGAGTATATGTCATCTTATATTGTTGAGGCACTGGCTAATTTTGGTTGTGTTTTATGTTGCCAACTGTCTCATGTATGGTCCTTAGGTGGTGAGTTGCTCTTATGAGAAGAAGGCATTTTTATCAATGTGCTAATTTACCATTATATAATTTTTATCTTGACTAACCCGAAGGTTCGTTTAGGCTCATAATGATGTGAGTGATATCCTTATGTTCTATATGGCGCACAAACACTTAGTCCCCGGCAACGGTGCCAATGATGAGTGGCGAGGTACCCCTACACTCAACCATACGAAACAAGTGTAGCACGCATGATCCAGTCAAACTTCGCAGACTAAGTGCCTACACGCCCCATGGAACACTTGGGGTTAATCATTCGTTGTCTTCCCAAACTTACTTGTGTTTGTCACAGTGTATGGTTAAGTAAGTCCGAGGTATATGATTTTTATTGTCTTTTTTGGTTTTATCTCCTATGCTATAGAGGTGAAGGGTTGAGAAACTAACTAACTTTAACTAATGAACTAAGTCTAAATTAACTAGCATCAGCATTCATTCCCACTTACTGTAGACACCCTGAACTATGCAACCACGGCTACCAAATGCTAATCGTTACTGGGATCACCAAGCGTAATGCACGTGCTCGAAGTGGTCGTACTAAGGCACTTAACTAGGAGGAAAGGATGAGAGAATCTAATCGCGATGAGCAGCCAATTCCTTGATTAGCCGTACACATCCGTAAATGCTCGTAATCAAGTCGTACTCATGCCGCGCTACTGTAGGTAATAAATAACAGGTAGCAAATAACATGTAAGAAATAACAAGTAATAAAATCCTATTCCATGCACTGCAAGGTTTATCCACAAAGCTCATCTTTATTGCCGTACAAAACTTGCATTCAGGTATAATGTTGCTCGAATAAAGATCCATTCACTTGGGGACTCCTACTGCAGGAACATGGAAAATATTCTATCTCTGGAGTGATCAATCTACCAGATTTTCCCTACTTTAAGCCTAAGATGGGAAATAAGGGGAGTGTCGCCTCTTATTTATAGATTTGACGGCGGACCGCAATATCGCGTAGCTGACATCACAAGGGATGACGCGATATCGCGGTGGCCACGATATCGTGGCTTGTGCATATCGCATCTCATCACAAATGATGTTACAAATTAGAATTCTAGCATCTCTCAAATGTTGAAATATTATTCATGCTAAGCTATATGATACGACTTTCTCTTTGATGCTTGTGGGGAATCCTCATTTTTTCCTTTTGATGCATAAATTTGGATAATCTACCAAATGCTAACAATGCCCTTTTGAAAATACATTTAAGAGACTATAATCTAAGACATCTCCCATATGGGAACTTATTAAATCATGGTTCCATGCTTAAAATGGGAAAGTTGATACCAACATCTAGCCCTCAAATTAGATTTCCATGCAAGTGCAATAATATAAAAGCAAATTCCAATCATAATAATGCCAAAATATGCAAGACATAAGAAAATATAATGATTATAAATCATGATATGCATTGCAACATTATAAGATTGACTATAATCTTTAGTAATGACTAAAATAATCATACAATCAATGGTGTAGGAACACCTCTTTGGATTCCCTTGTGTTTGTCCCACAAGTTGTTTTTGTAGGTTTTTGCACTTCAAGGAGACTTGGATCAATGTGTCCTATTTTTGTGTGTCTTCTTGTGTTGATTTTTTATGATGAAGATTATTGGATGCTTTGGTAAGTTTGAAGGTGTTTTTGGCTCATTTTGATGATTTTAGGAGGTTCCAGTGCCTATGGGGACTTGTTTGAAGGCATTCGAAGGTTCCATGCATAAAAACAAGCATTTTTATTTTTGGCATCTATAGGATAGACGTCTAACTAGAAAGATAGATGTCTTGCCTTAGATGTCTAATCAGAAGTATAGATGACTATGGACCAAAGTAGATTTATCAAAAATAGTAGATGTCTCACCTGAAAGCAAGGCTTTCATAGTAATCGTCTAAGAAAAACCATAAATGTGTAAGACAGTGAGGGAAAAAGCTCTGACATGGAGTTTCGATTGGAAAACATCTAAAAGACTCCAAATTCTTGTAGGAAAGAAAATAGAAAGCTTCCTAGGGTTTGGGATCTCTATAATTATGTATGTATCCATCCATAAGAAAGGAGAAGAGCTTGTATGCAAAGAGAGAGAGCTTGTATGTCAAAGGAGTAAGATAAAAACCCTCTTAAGAGTGGAGAGATGGAAAAGGGAGAGTGGGTGAGCACAATGTGTGAATGCAGGTGGTAATTGTAGCCCCAAGATCAGCTTGTGATGTGTTAGTCTATGTATTCAATTCTCTTGTATCTCACTTGTGAATTGAGATCTCAGTCCCAAATTGTGAAATATATTTCTATTGGTTGTATCTTGCATTGTCTAAACCCTATTTTAATCTTCTAATAAATTAATTGAAGAGAGCTAGTTTTCTTACTTTCTATAAAATAATTTTGTCTTTGCATAATATCCAGATTTAGTACATTAAAGGTGATTTACTTGTGGAGTGAACCTGCTTCAATCTACTTGAGTACATAACCATTAATCATCTATCATATCACTTTATAAAATCATTTAGATTTAATACAAGTTATAAAAATAATATAAAATATAATTTATAATTAATATTTTAAAATAAATAGTTATTATTATAAAGGACAAAATAGAGAATGGGACTTATACAAATCTTTATGAAGAAAACATGTTTCATTAAGATCATAGCATAGCCATGAATTTTAGATTTTTTCTTAGATTTATTTTAAATATAATTGCAGAATAGAAAGGGGATGGTGGAAAAGGATAAAAGGATAATATTATTTAAAGGTGAAAATGAGAAAAGGAATGAGAGGACATTATTTTTATAAAGGGGATTGGACGATCGAATAAGGATTACTACCAAATCCTATCACACTTAAGAACTTATTGCACTTCTAATGAGCATGGTTGTCTTTTCTTCTTCTTTTTCTTCTCTTTTCTTTTTTGTTTAATTTTGTTAGAAAACTATAACACCCTCTAATTAGGCTTAGTCTAGGAAGGCATTACTTATATAAAAAACTTAAATTGCAACAAAATAAAATATTTTTGATAAAAATGAATGGATGCTGGGAAAGTAAACTTATTTTTTGATATTTTTTGATAAAGCAGTAGACCCACATAATTATGCAAGTGCATAGGGGTAAGAAAATAAGTAGTGGAATGTAAAAACATTATAAAGATAATGACAATATCCCCATGCATATCAAACCTAACCTATTCATTATTAAAAATAGGACAAAACCAATTACCCAAGCCAGAAATGAACAATAATAGATGCATAAAAATAAATATTGAAATTAACTTCTAAAGGATCCAAAATATATATAAATATGAAACAAGAACAAACTAAAGGATCCAAAATATATATAAATCTGAAATTGAAAGTACATTTACATCCAAAAAGGCATTGGGCTCTAATGTTATGTAACTGTCAAACAAAATAAACCACACAATATAACTAAGTTCAAATTTGAGTTCGCCTACACCTAGAAATAAACAAAAATACAATACAACTTCCATATACATTCCAAATCCACAATCCCATTTGAAAATTATTGCAAAGAATCAACTTAAAATGGAATTATAAAGTCAACTAAAATTTCTAAAACATGGAAATTAATCATTAGCTACTCCTTTAAATCCTCCTCATCACAAATAACATAATCACTTCAAAATCACAAACCAACTAGCAAAAATATTTCCTTATGGGTTTGGTCAAAGTGATTAGGTAGCTAGATAGTCATGCACATGGGTATGTATAAACAAATGTTAGCTAATCCAAACAAACACCAAACCAAATAAATAATAAAAATAATTAGTCAAACTAAGAGTTAGTCATAAACCAAAAGCTCCACCACCACCTATAATCCAACTAAAAAATACATAAACTGTTTAGAGATAATGAGTCTAAAATCCACATTTTGTCATTTGATTAGTGAGTCTGAAACCCATACATAAATGATCAATAAGACTAAGATCCCATATATAAATGATTAGTGAATCTAAAACCCACATATGATTGATGACTTTGAAACCCACATATAATCAAATCATTAACCAAACTAATTAAAATCCAATGATCAAAAAATCCAATAACAAAAAAATTTCTTGGTCATGGGGAGACAAAACCAACTAATTGCATAAACCAAACAAAATTAACTATCAAGTATCAAACTGTAAAATGGACAGTGCTAATATGTGTCAAAACCAAAATATATGTTTAGATAAATTTTTGAAAAATACAAAATATTGTCAAAATGGGAATTCAAGATTCCTAAGGCAATTCTAGGCTTCTACAGCCACTATTTTTAGATTTTCAGACATTTTGGAAGTTGGAAAAGTACATTTTTTGCCATTTTCGAGGCTAGGGATCACTAAACAAAAGTTGATTTGTTTTTCATGTATAATCCAAAAATAATAATAAAATATTTGTAGCAACCTCACAACCAAGTCATGATGGACTAGAAAGGATGCCTTGTCATCTGATGTGCTAAAGAATTTTTCCTTCTAGACCATTGGCATTTGGAGTTGTCTTAGCAATCAAAAATGCAAAAAACAACTTGAAACCCTAATTCTATAGCTGAATTTTTGGCAAATTTTGAAACAAATACAAAACATGGTTAAACTTGATTAAAACATTAACAAACATCCCATGTATGAAAATAACTCTCAACATTAGCCAAAATAAATCAAATAATATTAAATTATTTAAATCTAAGAAATCAAGCACTCTAGTGAACTATTGTGAAACAAGTAGAAAAAGGCAAACAATGCACACTAATCAAATTTACCAAAGCCCAAAGGAGAAAAATACTAAGTTATCATATCTAAAATAACAACACTAGAAAGTCTCCTCATGTGGCTTTGATATCCTGGAGAAGCTCTAATTCCTAGGCAAAATTGCAGATTAATGATGACATCTAGGTAAGATCTAAATGAGATCTAGAAATATGACTTATTATAGGTCTTAGTTAATATCATAGATCTAGATCTGGCTCTCTCTCTAATCTAGTAGAATCTTCCTCTCTAGCTTTATCTCCCATATATTGGCAAGGCAAGGGTTTGGCAATGTTGGATAGCAAAGCTTTCATGGGAAAAAACAAAATTAAAAAGAAATTCTAGTTTTAAAAACATTTTTTAAAAAACATTTTGACATGGGCTAGTGCCCAACACTAGCCTAAGGAGCATCTCCTATGAAAAAGTTAATGGCTATGTCTAACTCCAAGTTGATAGGTATGTCTATGTCTAAACTAATAACAAGGTCTAGGGTCAAAAGTATAGCCAACAAAAGGCTAGCATGATGTCTTCTAAACCATAAGCTAAAAAATTAAAAATTAAAAATCAAATATAAAAATATAATTTACAAAAAGTATAAATCACCTAATCAAATCCTACTAAAAATAAATGACCTATCCAATCTTTGATACTTGCTAGCTCAAAACTCCAACAAAAGGGGTAGTGTGCATGTAGTAAATTAAAAGATAATTCAAAATATCAAAATATTTAAAAATTACTAAATTATAAAAATCTAAAAGTATAAAAATACTATCACATAGCAAATGTATTAGAATAAATAAAATTAAAAGGAAAAGATAAACCTTAGAATATTTTAAAACTAAAAGACCATTAGAAAGAACATAAGTAGGCACATAGCTCACATCACATACAAAAGTTTAGTCAATATAAGGAAGGAATCAAAAAGTATAGACATAGGTTAGCAAACAAAGCATCAAAGGTTTAAACCACAAATATACCATGGGGTAAGGGATGTCTAGAAGATGGATGTTACAAAAACTTTTCCCTAGTATGCTATATTTTTAAGGTAGTAATTCTAACCTAAGTCTAGCATATTAGCTACATGGCCAACAAACAAGATTATTATGGAAACATTACCCATGGTGTAGTTCAACTCTCATGTATATGCCTTTAATTATAAACTAGATGGCATTGTAGCAAGTTACCAAAATGGCTAAGGATTCTTAAGTGAAGTGAAACTTACTTTGTCTTGTTCCTTGTATGACAATCATGGATTATCAAACTTGAGGGCTATGACTTAGGAAAGCAAATGGACTTTCTAAGATCACCTATTAATCATGACTAACTAGATTTTTAAATTCAAAAGTCTTTCATTTTTATGATCATGAAAGGAACATGATAAGTTAGCATAAATCCCAATCTGTATAATCTAACATGACTATAAAAATTATTATTCTTGGAATATATTGAAAAGAATCATAAGATTCTTAAATGTATAAACTATAGTTTATGTAACCATAGGTAACAATATGATATAAAATGATGGATATGAAACATCATTAGCATCATTAAGGCGATTCAAAGAATAGCTACTCAAAAGATTACATTGATGATTAAAATCATATTTGAACATGTATAGAAACACTTAATGATAAATGTAAATATTATATACACTAATAATGCATAAAAATAATCATGCAAATATCGAAAACATGAAAATGCAAGTATGTATACATGAAATGCAAAAGAAAAAAGAAAGTATGTAACTTAGAATCTACTAGATGTCTAGGAGGGGTATTGAAGTAGAAATGCTTTATATGAAATACATTAAAGTTTTTATATAGCTTATTCTTTGCAAATATACAATCTTATAAACATTATAACAAAGGACATTTGTGACTTAATATGGATTCGACCACATAGCAAAAAATTTGGATGAAGAATCTATCTCACCAAATGTTCTATCTCTCTTAAGAACTAGATTACCTTCCTTAAAGACTTTGGCAAGAAATTGATTGTCAAAGAAATTAATTGTCAAATCATCTTTTAAGAATTTTTTTATGGTTAAACAAGTTCTCAATTGCTTCATTCTCTTTAAGTTCTAAATTCCAAATGTCATGTGTCTATAAAGTTAAATGATCATCTATTCATAAATAAACTAAGAATAATTGGTACATCCAAATTTGTAGATTTATTAGTAAAATAAACTCTTGTCCATACATGATATTATATGGTATAGTTTTGATTAACTCTTTATAGCAAATCCTATTGGCTCATACAGTCCATTTTAGTTGTTCATGTCATGTGCGAGAGTTTTGAGTTATCATTTTCTTAATATCATCTAAAATAATTTTATTAGATGATTCAACTAAAACATTACCTTGAGAATAGTATTTAGTTACACATTTGACACTAATGTTGTGTTCCCTAACCCACTTCATAATCTCTATGGATATAAAAGAATGTCCATTATCGACTACTAAAGCATAAGGATTTCCATACCAAAAAATTATATCATTTTCTAAAAACTTGTTAACTTCATAAAATGTTTCAATTTTAGTAATTTTGGCTTCTAATCAACATGTGCAATAACTAGTAGTTTCTAGAATAAACATATGTTATATGGATGATAGTGTTTTAATTACTCCAATAAAATCCAAAGCACATTGAGCAAAGGGTATAGTTTTTATTATAGGTCATAGTGGAGCCAAGCCTTTAGAATCTTTACCTTTAAACAGCTAATATTTCATACAAGTTCTAACCAAGTTGTAAGCATAAATAATCATTACACACTAATAATATCCTACTCTTATAATTTTATGCACTAGTGGACAATGTTCTATATTACCTTCTTCATGTATCTACTTTAAAGTGTTGTTAGCTTACTTTTGATCCAGGCATTTAAGGTGTATTCCTTTAAAATTTCTTCTATATAACCTCTCATCAATTAAGGTGAACTTATAACATTTAGATAATAAGAGTTTTCTTTTATATTAGGTAGGTCTAAAGGGAAAGGATGAAAAGTTAGATAAAATTTAATGCTTCCATACCACATATCATGTAATTGGTTAGGAGCAAATGGGATGTTATTCTCATTCTCAATAAATAATAACTGAAGAGGTATTGGTTGTTGAACTTTAGGTAAATCATGTTTTTCTAAAGGTTAAGCCATACCTATTAGCTTATTAAGACCTATTCCTCTCACTAATTTGGCTACTTTCCATTCAATATCATACTCTTCGAGTTACATTATCCATTTGGCACATTTCTCATTAGGATCTTGTAATTTATTTAATGCAATAGTTATTGGATTAGGAATAATAATGAAAATTTTAGCATTTAACAAATAGTAGCAAAATTTTTTTAGAGCTTTCATAATGACATACAATTATTTTTCTATGAGTGAATATTTTAATTTTGCATTCTTTAAATATGCAATCATAAAAGCTATAAGTCTTTTTTCTTAACCAACAATATCTTGGGTTAAAATAGCAACGAATAGTAATGTCACTCGTAAAGTCATATAAAAGAAAGTCATTTTCATACCAAGGAGAGACTAAGATAGGAACATATAAAATGGCTTCCTTAATAGCAAGAAAAGCATTCTCTCTCTCTCTCTCTCGTTATCAAATGCATACTACTATTCTTCTTAAGCATGTCATTCAATGGTCAAGCTAATTCTACTTACATGGAAATAAACTATCTAACAAAATTACTTTTTTTCAAGAAAGCCCCTAGATCACTTTTAGATAAAGGATAAGGTACTTCTAAGATAGCATTCACTTATTCGAAATCAATCATAATTCCTTACTTAGTCACTAAATAACCAAGAAAATTACCAACTTGAATGCTAAAAATGAATTTCTTAACAATCAAAATAACTCTAAATCATCTACATCTTATGAAAATTTTTCTAATATCATTAAGGTGGGTATCTCAATCCTTAGAGAAAATAAAATCATCCAAGTATCAATTCTTTAAAGGTTCTTTAAAAGAACAATGTACTTAGACTTTTCTTTCATATAAATTAATAATTCTAAAAGGTCCAATCTAAAGAAGTCCTTAAACTAGGCTTGGAAAGTTTGTGATAGGAGGAAACCATAACTCAATCACATATCTACTATTAAAATATTTGTATAACATATGAAGATAGGACATTGTTTGAGTTTTACTTTTACTCATTTCAAAGAATCTACTACAAGAACATTAGATCCATCAAGATTGGAGTATCATTTGTGCTCCTAGAATTTTACATACTTTTAATTACATTATACTAACTATTGATCAGAATCCATTAGGTAGTTATGAATGTTTTTACCTAATATGATTAAGGTTGTTAACAAGGTGGTTGGTATTTTTTCGATAATGTAAAGTTTAAATTTTTTGTAGATAAGGCATTAAGACTTTCTACAAAATGAACCTACTTTTCATTCATTGGGGATTCTTCCTTGTTGTTTTCAAGTGTATAAATCACTTTTTTAAATCACATCTTTCATTTTGCTAAAATGTAAGAGGTCATATATTAAAATGTTAGCCTTAAATCTTTTCAAATCTTCAACTAAATCATAAGATTTATATTCATCTTTAACTTCTTATTGAGATGGTTTCCTTTTAAGTATAAATGGTGCATTAGATTGTGGTTGAACATATGTTTGGGGTGATCTTGATTGATTGTTTGGAACATTTAAATTATGAACCCTTTTATTTGGAAGAGTATAAGTGACTTTTTTAGCTTATTGCTGAGTAGCATCCATGATATCATTAAGTCTTTGATAGTGAGGTTATGTGGGTTGGGATTGCTTTCACAACTTATTGACATGAATCAACTTCTTCATTATCTTTCTCATCAGGAATATTAAAAACCATAACTAGAGCTTTGCTATTTTGTTAGTTTAGAAAATTATCACTGTATAGAGCTAAAAATTGAAGGTATGTTTTCTTTGAATGTTGTTTCATGTTATGAAGGTGACAATAGTCATTAGATATTAAACCACTAGCTTGTTTAATTACTAAAGGAATTTCATTCTTATTTTATTTTAGATTCACCACTTAATTGGAAAGTTTTAAAGAGAAGTCAATATTTGGGTAATTTGATTTTGCTAATTTTCTATTTGATTAGTTAATCTATTTGGATTTATGATGGATTGAATTAGAGCTTTTGATTAATCATTATTGAAACCTATACTTTGTGATAATAGTAAAGAATAAGTTGAATTTTGAAACAAATTATTCATTGATTAAAAGGTTTGTAGAGGAATGGAAGTTTAAGAATAAATTAATGGTTGTTTGGAAGGTTTATAAGGGGAAAGAACTAGATTGGATGGGATTACTAATGTTAATTATCCCAAGCTAAGTTTTAAGATTATTCATCAAAGTGACTTGTTCTAGTTCAACAACTTTGACCATTTCTCCTTGCAATTCTATGATGTTATGATTAGATTTGATGACATAGGCAAACAAAGGATCGATTATCAAAAGATAGAAGTTAAGATTATCATCTAGATGAAGACATATTGGATTTTTCATGTAAGCTAACTATTGAAGAAACCTTAGGCTGTAATCATGAACATTCTCACCATGTAGTTTTCTTAGGTTTGTAAAGTTGCTTGAGGCTAAAGTAGGACTAGTAAATTTATCAAATTGGAGTAAGAACACTATGGTTGAGGTGGGCATATGGCAAGGATGACAAAACATACAATGAATTGACTCTGGAAGAGAGGACATACTTCAAGATAGGCACGTATAATCTCTTCCCAACCAAAGGGCTTAACAAAATTTTAACCTATGTGGCTAGGGGAAGTGCCATTCTAATGGGCAAATACGCAGCCAACCTTCCCCAGTTATACTGTATAGAGATTCAAAGGCGATTCAAGGAGAAAAGGGTAGGGAAGCTAACACTTCCATTCCCTTACCTAATCAAAAAGTTTTTCAAATGCGCTAGAATCCTAGGGTACACAAATGATGTTCCCAAGAAGGCTCAAAATGCTTCCTTTGCTAAACTCCTTAAACTTGCAACACCAAGGAAAGACCTTGGTGAGGAGCAAGAAATAGAAAAGGAAACAGAAGTGGAAAAAGAAGCAAAATGGGAGCCTAAACAGTGCCATGAAACATAAGCTCTACCATTGCCACCACAAGACTATAGGCCAACAATTAGCGACTTGTAGAAAATTGCTAAAATAATGAGTTGGGGAAGTAGAGAGGAATCTAGCCTCTTCAAAGTAATAGAGAGCACTGTGTAGCCCACCATCTCAGTAGATCCGACAAGGAGGTAGATCTCACTACAATCAGGAGGAGAATCTCAATGGTCTAGACAAATCTCAGGTAATGCTACATCCTTCCAAGTGATGCTTGAAATGGGAGAAGGTGCCACAATAGTGGTAATGCAGCATCAAGATGTGGTAGGTGTAGTAGAAGTAATAAAAAATCACATTAAGAAATCATTCAATGTGCCTGTTGTGCCCCCAATAGATCTAATTGGGACTAGAGATACACAAATGCTTGTTGGAACTTTGATGACTCCTGCAGCACTTGAGGATGTGTTAGATCGATTGTTGCAGATAGGGAAAGTAATGACCACCTTTTTTGACATCCCCAATGATGTCACTACAACCCAATTAGACCTCATAGCCATCAAAGGAAAGCTAGTCATGGCTAAACTTAGGGAAAAACATGTGGAAGTAGATGTGCAACATTAGCAAGAAGAGTTGGCCACCCTAAGAGCTAAATGACAGGATCCTGCTCAATTTATTGTGCCTAACCAACTGGAGCAATTCAAAACAGAGTAGTTGATCAAGCTAACTGAGGAGAATAAAGCTACTAAAAAAGAAAAGAAGGAGGTGGTCTAGAATGCTTTTGCTGCTAATGCACAATTCCATGCCTACAAGAAGGCACTGACCGCCACTCAGGAAGTGAATAAATAGCTCGTTATTGAGAACTCTAGGTTAACCACCATTGAAAAACAAAAGAATGTTTTGGAAAAAAGCATCCATCAGTTAAGGAAAAGATTGATGAGGGTCAACTAGGATATCAGCAAATTGGCTAGGGAAAATAGAACCCTCTCAATGGAGGAGGTTTGTGCCATTTGATAGAAGTCAACAATTGAAATTAGCATGTGGCAAAATGAGGCCAAGAAGCATGAAAGGCTAAAAGAGCACTTCCACAACCAAGTAGGCATGTACAAGAAAATAAATGAAAAAGAAATCCAAATGACCAAAGCCCACATTGGATCTATGTCAACACAAAATCTTAAGTGGTAGCTAAGTCTGGATAGCTATGCATTGGTCCACCAGGTGGAGGTGAAAAAAAAAGACCTGCATATCGAAGACTTGAAAGAATACATGGTGTTGGTTAACCTCATATATTCCAACCTTGCCATGCTAACAATAGGTCAACCCAGAAGCGAGTTGGAAGAACAAGTAGCAACCACCTATGCCCTATATGAAAAAGAGTTTGTGGACAAAAAAGTTACTTTGCAGAAACTTCACATAGTAAACTCAAAAATTGAGGTGGTTAAAGCCCACTACCATGGATAAAAGGATGTCACTTTGGACTTGGCCAGGAGACTCACAAATTATCATGAATTCAAAGAAAAGGCTAGGGCATTTGAAGAAAAGCGACGGCAGTTTGCGGCCTAGTACGTGAAGGCAAACAAAATGTTTCCACAGCCGCCATGCCCTTGGGACATACTGGTGCTAGCACACATCAATTTAGCAACTTGGATGATACAGGATCCATGAACTAAAGAAGAAAAGTTGTAGGCATTCCTCAATGATTATCAATTTTAGAAGCCTAGCAACAAAGAAAGCAACTAATGGAGGAGCCACCACCTCCAAGAACTACATGAGCTTCCCTGATTTTATGTCTTTTAATATTGTGTCCCAATTTTTGTAAAGCACCACTACAACATGTATAAGTCTATCTATTTATTTGTCTAAATCAGTTAATAATTCCATACCTTCCCAATAATTTTGTAAAGAACTTGTTTCTCGTTTTGTTTAACTCAAGGATGAGTTTTCATTCAGTTGTGGGGGTATGATGAGTCATCATTATGTTAGCCCCGATATCGAATACCCAATATCAAGTCCCAAGAAATGATATCAGATATTCAATATCATCTCTTCTATGCTAGCCTATAAATATAACACTCAGGTGCATGGTTGGGATATAGTTGTAGTTCTCAGTTTTTGATAGTCTTTCTTAGATTTCTAAATTCAAGTTCTGTTATTCCCAGTGCATGCCTACAATGTGATGTTTGTAACTGTATAGCACCTTTGTTCAAGTGTGATATACTTAGGCACATTACATGACTGGAAATAAAGATTGAGCTTACTTCCATCATTGCCGCATTCACTTAGATTTATTATTGCTTTAATTATTGAATTTTTTAATTATTTACTATTTTCTTTAGTTAATGTTTCCATTTATTGCTATTTACTATTCTTGTCATTAAGTGGAATGAGTATGACTTAATCACGAGCGCTTAAGTGTAAGTACTTAGTAATCCAGCAGTGTATCGTTTGGCACACCTAGTGATGTACACTTGGCAATGTAGTTATATGAAGTCCAAGGCATGTATGGATGATTGGGAATGGATACTCATTGCACATAGGCTAGTTTAGATCTTATTTTCCATTATTCATTAGCTTAATTAATTTATCTCTTTATTTTCATTAGGAGTAGCATAGGATTAGACATTATCATATCCCTCACTTTGGACTAAACCATACATGACAAAGCTACCACTAGTCCAAGTGGGAAGATAACAAACTATGATCAAAGCATAATAATTTAGATGCACAACTAGTCCCATTCATGAAATTTGACTAAATCATGCATGAACACTTATGATTCGTATGATTGGGCATAGGGGTGCCTTTCCACTCATCAACAGCCTCCATAAAGATGGTTAATATTAGACTTCATGAGTGTAGCATGGATCATGGATGGAGCTACCTCATCATGAGACATCGTAATGTCACCTTATACATCTCTCCATCGATATTGATCATCTTAATGAAAAAACAAAATTGAAATTTGGCATGTAGGAATTATCATGGATAAAAGAGACTTTGGTCTATAGTGATATATACCAATTGTTATCATCAGCTCCATCATTTCCTCTTCTAGTATTTTCCATGTTTGATGGACTATTGGACTTTTGGAAGTAAACATAATGATTAATAACATGTTTGTCTTATAAAATGTGAATTTGTCAAAAGATAAATCTTTGTATGTTCCTAATAAGTGATTGTTTATAATATCAACTAATCCAGAATACTAGCACCACTTCCTAGCAATGGTGTTAATGCTAAATAGTAGACTAATCCCAACATCCAAATATATAATCTAGAAGTGTTACAAGACATCATGTTGTAATCTATGAACTAAACTAGCAAAATTCCTAGATAGATTATGAATGATCATAGGTTATAGTCTTCCCAACTATACTTGTAGTGATCTTTAGTACATATGGTTAAGTATAGTTAAGGCATATGATAACTGATGCTATCATAACCATGAGTAAATAATATTAAAATATACAAAATTATTCTAATTAATCTAATGTGTAATAAAGTAAACTCTCATCAAGCCTCTAAGGTGAGGAGTGTTTGTTCCCACCTACCATTCACACCCTGAATCCACACACTCATTCTTGGAATTACAAAATGTCATGCTATTAGGCAAATTAATCATTGATGTTACTAGGATTACCAAGTGAATATATATTTATACTTAAGGTGATCATGCTCAATCCATCATGTTTAATATTCATTTGGAAAATAAATTATTAGCTAAGTGTGCATAACATGAAATATTAATGTATGTGGGTAGGTGATGAATCGTATTTTTTCATAAGCTCCAATATCAGAGCATTGGGTATGCGATATCATGGCCCAAGGTGCAATATCAAGCATGTGATATCGCAGGATACTTCGAGGCCTATAAAAACATCCCTTGGGCACACGATTCGGGAGTAGTTTTTGAGTCAAGTAGCAAAATTCTTACAGTTTGTTCATTTGAGAGTTAGAATATTTTCCAAGTGCCCACAACAGGAGGTCTAAGTGTGATCGAATCTTTATTCAAGCATTGATGTACCTAAACACACCATTGTGTTGGTAATAAAGATGAGCTCTTTGATTCATCCTTGCAACACTTGAGACTTTATTTCTTTATGCATTTACATATTGTGATTTCAAGTAGTTTACATTAATGTTATTCATTTAGCAATTAATTTTGATTAATTAAGCAACTAATTATAATACACAAGCACAACCCTTCAAACATACATGTGACACTTGGCAGCTCAAAAATGGTTAGCGTTTGACAACCCAATATTGTTTACATGAAGTTCAAGATGTGCCTAGGAAGGTGGGACGGTTACTTGTGTTAGGCTAGGTTAGACAATAGTTTACTTAGCACTTAATTACTCTTACTTTTATTCTTGTTTTAGGCGATCAAATTAATATAACACAAAATCATAAAAATCTTATGCCTTAGTCACACTTAACCATACACTTGCATTTCACAAGTGAGACTAGGAAGACAATGAATGGACAACACAAACTCATCATTTAGCTCTAGCGTACTTGGTAATTAAAGTTTGCAGAATTCAACCAGATCACATGTGAATGCTTGTGATTCATATGGTTGGGCATAGGGGTACCTCGCCAATCATCATTGCCACTGTTGTTGATGACTTTAGTTATACGTGCGCTATCTAAACTCAAGTGAAACTTAGTAACCTCGTTGTTCAAACCCTAAGAGTCAAATCTTACAAAAACAAAATTATTATTACAAATTAAATAAATCTTAACCACACACTGCATATAGATTCATTAACATAAAATGTCTTCTTCTCACAAGAGTCTATCTTCGTCCAAGGCAGACCAGGTGCCTCAACAATATCGAGTGGTATATGCTCATCTCGACGAGTATGTACCAAACTTCACCTTCATCTTACATCAAGATGAAATGCTGCGGTGGTGCAACATGGAAGGCAACATCATGTTTCCACCAAATCGATTTGTTCTAGCTATGCTCTAACTAATTCTTGCACAACATGGACTTCAACATCTTCATGGGAAGTATGAGATGCGAGATCTCAATTCAAGGGAATATCATCCCACTAAAGCACAAAGGTTAAGGGATTATCAGCATGAGCACCAACATAAGCTTTTGAAGGGCAAGAGGTCGAACACTTTTCCACCTCTGCTTGGACCATTGAATGGAGGTGAATACTTCTCTAGGGGCTTTTCCTTTGGTGATACTCCTCTCTTTAACTTTGGTCAAGGGGCCCTTAACTAGAATGTATAATCCACCATTCATAATCCAGGTTCTAGTTAGAATAGATCCAATGACAAAAATGGATCTAGAGGAGCAAGTCATGATAAGGGAAAAAATGGAGATCACGATCGTGATTGTGGTCGTGATCATTGAAGAAAGGCTGGTAGGCATCGACATGATGCAAGTTCTCCTTCCTCTTCCTCTTTATCATCTTCTTCTTTTTCATCTGGTTCAGATTGTGGCCGTAGACGGCATGACCATGATGGAGGTGACCGATGGAACCAAAATAGCAAAAGGGATTTT
>MNCI01000690.1:584318-648206 GCA_015680685.1 Gnetum montanum | reverse complement strand
AACCTCTACTTGCCACTCGAAGCATGGTAAACATTGTAGTGGTCATGAGGATTTCAACAAGGCATGTAAAGGATAGCAGAATAAAAAGGCTAAACATGAACAACATCCCTTAATTTGAGGGAGGATATGACGTTGATCCACAAAATCATCTCCAAACCTTCCAGGATGCAAGTGCCTTACAAAATATTGAGAATGATTGGCAGAATTTGACATTATTTCCAAGGACACTCATTAAAGAAGTAGAAAACTACAACTGGTCCTTGGAACCGAAATCAATCAGGCAATGAAGTACGATGTTAGAATTGTCTAATGACAAATATCAAACATACTCCCAAGTGTCCAATTTGAGAAAGCAAATTAAAGGGTGGAAACAAGAAAACCATGAGCCCTTGGATGCTACAATTGGCTTATACTACTATTTGTGAATAAGTGTCCCAGCCATGGATACTCTCAACTTCTATCATAGACAAGTTGTGGTCTGAAACAAGAAAAACCCTTGGTGTCTATGCTCAAGGGAGATTGATAGAGTTAAGCGTCCATTGGAACCAAAAGTTAATTGAGTAGTTAGCCAAGGATGAGGGAGAATTGAGAAAGCAAGAAAATACAAAGGAATACAATAGGGACCCTTCTATTCATAAAAGGGAGGTTTGATTTTGTGATAGCGAGGATGAGTTAACTAGAGATGAGGTAGCTAATCAGAAAACCTTACCACTCCAGAAATTGCAATCTGAAATCATGGCTAAGGTTGAACAATTATGGGACTCCATGGACAATAAGTTTTAAGCTATTTTAAAAATTACTGAAGAGTCCAAGGAGCAAAGTGGTGAGCATGGGCACCGGAGATGTAAGGAAGCTGAACATGCCATATCCAAAGGTAAGGGTAAGGGTAAGATGGTTGTGATAGAGATGGTTGTGGATAGCAAATTAAATGATGATGGTAGTGGATAGCAAATTAGATGATGATGGTAGATGTGATGTCTGCCAATATGAACATCCAAAAGGATGCTATCCAATTGTGTCACACTTGCAGGAATTTGGGGTATATACCTTACATCCATGACTTTCACAAAGGAAAACACCCAAAAGATTGCCTTATCCACAAGGAAACTCTCGATGGTTTCACTAACCACAACAGTACTATCCAAGTGGAACTCCACTGTAACCCTATGAATTGTACCAGCAGTAGCAACAACCACAATCATGGACGTTGGTACCTCCAAGACAACAGTACCCCTGCTAGCAACCAGATCCCTATGGTTATTATGTTTAGCAAACTTCATCTCAATGGGACTCCTCTGGTCATGTTGCTACTTACCAACCTTACGAATACACTCTTAAAGTGTACCAACCACCATATGCAAGGAGGGACACCACCTACTATCCTCATGCCCCTCCTATTCCTGCACCTACTCCTCCACCTACTACATAGCTACCACCTACTCCATCCATGCAAGGTGAATTGCTTGCCCAACCACAACAAAGAAACGCTACGAGGGTGGTTAATTTGCAACTAGTTAACCAAGCAAGCAAGTCAGAACTATGATCAAAGAAAAGATCCTTCTTCTAACCTCACAGTCCATGAAATCCCTCAAACACATCAGTGGTTGGTAGCCCTACTCCTCCACCTTCCTCTACCTCACCTTTATCTGAGTCCCCTTCAAACCAAAATCCCTCTTAAATCCACATTGTAATGTTGACCCATGCTGTATCTAATTGGATTCGAGTTGGTAACCTTCCCAAGAAGTTAGCTAATCTAGGGAGTCCCTTAGTATATTTGCAAATTTTTGGGAATGAGCCTTGTAAAGCTCTTCTTGACTCTAGTTTTGGTGTTAATCTGATCTCACATGAGATACACACTATGTGGAACCTTCCTCCCTTGAATAAGAGCAACATCAGGCTAGAGTTGGTAGACCAGTCCATCACTATTCCATTAGGACTGGTAGAAGACATCATGACCATCGTTTGTGGATAGTCATATCCTACCAACTTCCTAGTAATCAAGGTGGAGAACTATAAGGGAGACTTACCAATTATTATGGGAAGGGCATGGTTAAGCTCTGTTGATGCCAAAATGGGCATTAGAGATCTTTCCTTAGAGATATCTAAAGAAAATGAATTTGGAAAGATTGAGAAGAAGAGGGTTCCATGTATTGCATACAATGATTCAGGATGCCATTATGTGTAGAAGCTATGGTTAGTGAAGTAAACATCTATCTTTGCATGTAAGCAGTGTGCACTAAAAGTTGAAATCCAAAGATGTCTGTACACAACAGCCACAAAACAAGAAGGCACCTAGTGGTTGATAGCTAATTCTAGCAACAGTACATTGTGCATGCAACCTACTGAGGGCCTAACATGTGAATATGTTGCAAGTATGGATGAACTTGAGCAAGTTCATCACCAACTCTCCAAGCGAGTAAATGATTATATCAATTGGGAAGATTTGGAGATTCTTGATAATTTCAAACAAGAACCTCTTGAATTAAAGACATTACTGACCAGAATGGAGTATGTGTTCTTGAAAAATGGAAGGCTTGTCATTATTAATGCCAAGTTTGCTATAGGACAAAAGAAGATGTTGATGAATGTTGTGGAAAAATGGTCAGTAGCCTTTGCCTAATCATATTTCAAGTTCATAGGAATAGATCCAAGAATATGCCAGCACTGGATATACACTGACCCCGTCATCAAGCCGAAATGACAACCGCAGCAGCATTTGAATCCCAAATTAAAGTAAATTTTCAAAGAAGAGATCGAGTAACTCCTCAAGGCAGCATTCATCCACCCTATTACAGATAGTGAGTAAGTTAGTCCACTCGTGATCATGCCCAAGAAAGAAGGCAAATGGCGGGTGTGCATCAACTTCTAACTACTCAATATGGCAACTTTCAAAGATAATTTTTGTTGTCTTTTGTTGACCAAGTGTTGGACACCATTTCTGATTACAACTACTACAACTTTTTGGATGATTATAGTGGCTATAACCAAATCTAGATCGCACCAGAGGATCAGGTGAAGATGACTTTCACAAGTCCTTGGGGGACTTTTGCTTACCCTTTGATGTCATTCGGTCTATGTAATACCCTAGCTACATTTTAATGATTAGTACTTAGCATTTCCCAATAATAAATTGGTAGTGAGGTAGAAGTCTTCATGGATGACTTTTCTACCTACAGAGCTACATTCGAGCAAGCCCTGGACTGTCTTGAGCAGGTGTTAAGGAGATGTATCAAAACAAACCTCTCGCTCAATTGGTAAAAGATCCATCTTATGGTCCAAGAAGGCTTAATCTTGGGGCATTATATCTCAAAAGCAGGAATTGAAGTGGACCTTGAAAAGATAAGGGTCATCCAAGGAATAACCCGTCAACTGGAAACAGTTAAAGAAGTGTAGACATTCCTTGGTCATATTGGCTACTATCGATGCTTCATTGAAAATTTTTCTAAAATCACTAAGCCATTGGTTAAATTAACAAAGAAAGATGCACCATTTGTCTGGACCCCTATGTGTGAAACAACCTTTCAATAATTAAAGTAAAAGCTTGTTGAAATCCCAAATCTACAAGTACTCAATTGGTCCAAGCCATTTCATGTGATGACTGATGCACCAAATTATGCTTTGGTGGTAGTGCTCACATAGCTGGATGATCAAAAATGTCCATATTACATTCATTATGCAAGTCGAAGTATCGCAAGTGCATAGTTGAACTACACCACTACGAAAAAGGAATTAATGGCGGTGGTGTTTACCTTAGAAAAGTTCAGGCACTATGTGCTTGGTTATAAAGTGTTCATGCACACAGATCATAGTGCCATCTAGTTCTTAATGAATAAACCAATGGTGAGTCCCCGTGTCATACGGTGGCTCATGATTTTGCAAGAGTTCAATCTCACAATGGTAGATTGAAAGCATGTGGAAAATGTGATCATTGACCACTTATCATGACGAAGATGGGACAACAAGGAGAAAGAGAGCCCCTTATCTGATTAATTTACTAATGAATCTCTCCTTGTAGGGGCTATTAATGCACAAATGCCCAATGAACCAAGATGGTATGACACCATTCTCACTTATCTACTCAAGAAAGAACTACCACAAGGATTGGACACCCGAAAGAAACAACAATTTCTTTACTAGGTTAAGCATTTCATGAAAATTAATAGGAATCTTTACAAAGTATGTCTTGATGGCCTAGTACGCTAGTGTTTCCTTGACATAGATCAAGTACGCCTTCTCTAGGATGCTCACGAAGGCCCTTGTGGGGGCCATTATGCTAGGAGATGCACAGCCATAAAAATCCTCATGGTAAGATATTACTGGCCAACAATCTTCAAGGATGCACACCAATTTTTCCATGCTTATGATCATTGTCAAAGGGATAGTGGAATGACAGCTCAAATGGAGGGGCCACAACAATGGATTCAACCTCTCGAGCCATTCGATATTTGGGGCATTGACTTTATGGGTCCCATCATGCCTTTATCAAATGGAAAGATGTATATAATAGTTGCAGTTGACTATTGCACTAAGTGGGTAGAAGCAGCAGCTATCATTGACTGCACATCCACTACTACTACTCGGTTTGTATAACAGAATATCATAAACATGTTTGGTGTGCCTCGTGCATTAATTTTTGACAATGGAACTCATTTCATAGGTGTCACTTTTCCAAAACTTATGCAGCACTTGGGGGTTGAGCACAAAGTCACAACACCTTATCATCCTTAAACCAATGGTTAAGCTAAAGTCACTAATTAGGAGATTACAAAAATTCTAATGCTTACTATTAACAAGTACTGAAGGGATTGGAGCACCAAATTAAATGATGCCCTCTGGGCCTATCATCCCACATGGAAGCTTTCCATAGGTTATTCTCCTTATGAGCTCATGTACGGAAAACTACCAACATTGCCCATCCAATTTGAGCTTTGTACACTCTCTACAGGCTATGACCTTGACATGGATCTAAGTCTAGCACAAAAGGAAAGATTAACGAACCTCAACTTGCTAGATAAAAATCAATTAATGGTCCTATCATCCAATGAAATGCATAAGGCATCCAATAAGAAACGCCATGACCTCAAAATAAGGAAAGTCAAGTTTCAATCAAGAGACAAGGTTCTCTATTGGAATCCTACACACATACCTCAACGAACTAAATTTCAAACGTTGTGAGAAGGACCTTACATTATTTAAGAGAATTTTCGATTTAGGGCCATGATTATATATAAACCTGATAGCCCAGATAAGAAGCAATTAGTCAACATCCAACAACTGAAACCTTTCCATGAACCCAAGCCTACGAACTCAACAAACATCTCACTAGATGGACAACCACACTCAATCTTTCAAGTCTCCCCCTTCCAACTTAGTCATGGAGAAGATGGTCATCCATACTAACACTTTACGCAGCTCCTTAGTCTTTTGACTTTTTTTTACACATTTATGGTTTTATAACTTTTTCTTTTCATATTCTTTGTTTTACATCTTTTTGTTTTTCTAGTTATTAATCTTTTCTAAGTTTTTGTGTTACACCATCGTTAGTATATTTAGTATTTCTTGAATACTCTTTTACTTTCTTCTATATTTTCTTGTGTTTGGTGTAATTCTCTACTCTTTTTGCTAATAAGGTGCTAAGTACAATGGTAATATGCTACTCGATGATGGTATGTATCATTTGTGATTTGATTGTTGATGTCTGGTTTCTAACTTTGAATGTCATCACTGATAACTAAGACATGGTTTCTTTTCATGTAATAAGCAGTGAGTCCACATCATCCACCCATCCACACACTCTATGGTTTTCCTTATTTTGGAAACATGCAGTCTCTTTTTCATTGATATAATCTTAATAAATTTGTGACTTGTGTAGTTTCTGAAATTGGGAAGGAATCAAAGGTTCAAACAAGGTGTGGCTTCAAAGGGATGTGATATTCTTCATGCTTTTCCATTTTCCTGTGTGCGAGGGTGTTCTCATGAGCTTCTCACCGTTCTATGTCATTTCCCAATAGGAAGTCAAATAAGTCCTTGCATGGTGTGGTCCTCATAAAAAAAAGATGAGGATTCAAAGCACATCCCTTGGACAACATAAATGCAAAAACACATGGGTCTTTGCATGGTGTGGTTCCCATTCAAACAAAAATATGGGAATTCAAAGAACACCCCTTAGACCAAATAAAAGGGCTACAAGCACTGGTTATGGGACCTGTCTTGTCTCCTCTAACTAAGGCTCTTTCTCACTTCCCACTTCTTCTGCAAATTAGAATGGTGGTTGTTTTGTGGGAGCATTCTTGTGTCTCAGGGGATGGACTAGTCTTAAAATGTCGATGCGAAGTCACTGAAAGTGGTTGGTTTTGATTTGGACTAAGGATGGATCCTACTAAGTCATTTAATCATGAACTCCACAAGGGACTTTATGTGACCAGAATAAGGAACTCCGTTATATTCTCTCTCTCATCCATTTATGCCTTTCATGCCTCACCTCACTACCAGTTTCATGTTTTGATTCNTGGTAGTGAGGTGAGGCATGAAAAGCATAAATGGATGAGAGAGAGAATATAATGGAGTTCCTTATTCTGGTCACATAAAGTCCCTTGTGGAGTTCATGATTAAATGACTTAGTAGGATCCATCCTTAGTCCAAATCAAAACCAACCACTTTCAGTGACTTNACCTTAAAACATTTTTTACAATCAAATTCTTTTTATTTACCCCATTAATGCCATCCAATTGTGTGCATCTTCACAACTATTTTTAGTAAATTCTTTCTTTTTATTGTTGTGAATTTAGATACCCTCTTTCTAGTATTCCTTGTATTAAGCTTTTTCTGAATTTTATGGACTACTTCTCTCACTTAACCCATTTGTCAGTCTTCCCACTAACATTAACAAGTAACCAATCTACCATAATCACAACTTAGCTAGATAAAATCATTGACGAGACAAGGTATTCAACCGCTATGTGGTACACTTTATATACTAATCCTTGCTTTTATTGTGATTGTAGTGGGGAGCATGGACTGGAAGCGGGATTGTCTTCTCCAAGGATGATGCAGCAATATCACTCATGGGAGATTGTTCATGACCACTGGATCTCTTCTACCTCTCTCTCATTCTTCTATTACTAAGAGGGGTTGGATGTCCATTGGATCCAAGGGTGTTCTTTCCTGTTGTCATGAACACCCAATTTTGTACGCAACTTAATGATGTATGATCGGGCACTTCTGTATTTATCTGTGTCCTCTGTGTCACTCTACATGTCAGTTAAACATTTCATACCTCCTAATATATTTTATAAGGGACTTGTTCCTCTTCTTTTGTACTCAAGGATGAGTTTTCATTCAGTCATGGGGGTATGATAAATCATGTTTTTTCATAAGCTCTGATATCAAAGTAGCCACGATATTGGGTACGCAATATTGTGGCCCAAGATGCGATATCAGGCATGTGATATCACAGGATACTCTCAGGCCTATAAATATAGCCCTTGGGCACACGATTCAAGAGTAGTTTTTGAAGTTAAGTAGCGAAATTCTTGCAATTTGTTCATTTTAGAGTTAGAATATTTTCCAAGTGCCCGCAGTAGGAGGTCTAAGTGTGATCGGATCTTTATTCAAGCATTGATGTACCTGAACACACCATTGTGTTGGCAATATAGACGAGCTCTTTGATTCATCCTTGTAGCACTTGAGACTTTCTTTCTTTATGCATTTACATACCATGATTTCATGTAGTTTACATTAATGTTATTCATTTAGCAATTAATTTTGATTAATTAAGCAACTAATTAGAATACACAAGCATGACCCCTTCGAACATACGTGTGACACTTGGTAGCTCAGAAATGGTTAGCGTTTGATAACCCAGCAGTGTTTACATGAAGTTCAGGATGTGTCCAAGAAGTGGGGTGTTAGGCTAGATTAGACAATAGTTTACTTAGCACTTAATTACTCTCACTTTTATTCTTATTTTAGGTTATCAAATTGATAAAACACAAAATAATGAAAATCTTATGCCTTAGTCACACTTAACCATACACTTGCATTTCACAAGTGAGATTGGGAAGACAACAAATGGACAACATGAACTCACCATTTAGCTCTAGCGTACTTAGTAATTAAAGTTTGCAGAATTCGACCGGATCGCACGTGAATGCCTATGATTCGTATGGTTGGGTGTAGGGGTACCTCACTGCTCATCAGCAGGAAAGCAAAGGACATAAAATAGTAGAGTCTAAGGTATGTCAAAATGCCCCAACGAAGGGAAACAATCTCAATATTTATTATTATCATGCAAGGTATCCAAGTACAATGCACTTGAATAAAGATTTGTTTAATTGCTTTACACCATGTTGTGAGCATTTGCTAACTATTATCAAAGCTATAAAAACAAACTACAAGAGTTTTACTACATAGTGCATTAATGAGTATTATTACTATAGCAGGTGGCCTATATTTATAAGCATTTATTACTACCACATCAACGTAGCCTTGTAGGCTATGACGACGTAGCCACAATGTTATAGCCCATCAAAACATTGTTTATTAGTAGTTGTATCTATACTGTAAACCAGATTGGATATGTCTTTTAAGATGCTTATAAATAATATGCTCAACAACATGTCATTTTGCTATCTTTTTCAACTAGCATCGAGCTAGAAGTTTATGTTGGAAACTACAATTCATATTTGACTTGCTCTAAAAATTATCTTCATTTTGTATGCTCATGTATGATAATTCTTCATCATAAACTTGTAAGAATTTAATATGACTATTTTATTTACTAGGGATCATAACAAATTCTTAACTTCATCCTTAATGAAATGTTGTATATGAAGTTGGTAAGATCCACTACATTATTCATGTTATCCTTTTTGAAATCTTTCTTTGGAGTTTGTTTTTCCCATCATTATGTTTCTTACTTTCATCCTTGTAACACCTCAAACTTAGTAGGCATAATAAATGTCAAATAGAAATTAAACAAAGCCAAGGAATGATCATGATAAATGCAAAGTATTTGGAAGTCGTGTAATGCTAAAATATGCAAAATAAAATGATTCACTAGCAAGTATTATTCTATACAAGAAATTCTAACATTAGCTGAAAGTCATAAGTTTAAGACATGTATGAAATAAGAGAGACATTTAGTTCATTTGATACACATTAAACAACATTCCATATTAAAAGAAACACTAAATAGTCTACAAGCCTACACCCTATACAACTACATCTAGCTTCTTAAGCATCACATGCATCACTAAGATCTTGAAGCTTACATGCAAAAGAAAATAAGAGAAAGGGAATCAATCTAAGAAGCTTGAGGAAGGAAACATTACTAGAAATTCTATTAATATCATTAGCAAGGAACCATTAATTGAAAGATAATGAGCTAAAAAACTATTGAAAAGTGGTAGTAAAATCAAGCCATTCAACAAGATCAAGCGGTCATTCACAAGATCGAACAAGTGTTCCAATGACTGCCCACCACCACCAGCAGATAAAGATTTTGGAAGCTAGCACCGCCATACTCTATGTATTACATGAATTAGTTGACATGTGCACTTTGATAAATTTACTTATCTACTTGTCTACAAGCTTGTTACATTTTAGTTTTGATTAATACTCTTGACTGGCAATCATAGTCTAGCTATGCAAAACTATTTTGAAACTATGATCATTCTGTAGAAGATATCTTCCCTAAAGGATAGGGTAGCAAGTCTTAACCTCTTTTCATAACCCAAGTTAGGGTCCATCAAACACAGATTCCATAATTGCAATCAATAGAGAGGCCTACAAAAGCCATCTTTAGGGCTTCTAACAATCTATTAGTCCATTTCCCTTTGGTGCTATCTCCTCAAAAATAATAATCATAATACCAACACTTGTCAAATTCTTATATTAGGATATAAGTAGTCATGTGAGCATTAAAATTTTTTATGTTTAATCAAATCATCTAGTGGTGGGTAAAGATGAGACTTACTAAAAATATCAAATAGGAAGAAACTTTCTAGATGGCATCTCACCTAGTGACGTACCCTCATTGAGACATCAAAAAGCTATAGTTTTGCACATATGCATAGACCCATGAAAAATCTAAAATACTTTTTTTAAAAAGAGTTCTAACAATAGAAATCTCATCAAAATAAACCCTAACATATTCACTCTTCTATCCTAAAACTAGGAATTAGCCATGTATTCTACACTTTGTTGCAAAAACTCATAATAGTGTAAGACTCCACCAAAAACTTTGGACATAAATTTTAAAAAATAAATTAAAATTTTAGACATGTAAAACTCTTCAAGACAAATTTCATGGCATTTTTAGGATTTCAAAATGACTTATCAACTACCTTAAATCCACTAATTTGACAAAATTTTAAATAACTATAGAAAAATTAAAATGAACACAAAATCCTCATTATTGTATCAAAAAGCCACAAAACCTTGATGACATTAACCTACGTGGTTTGATCTACAAGAATGTCAAGTAATGTGGCATTGCTTCATATTTTATTGTCTCCTCATTGATGTCTACTTATTCACAAAACCTCCACCACTACTACATGCTTCCAACTATTTGTAGTAGCATGAATGCTACTACTATGCACTCCCAACTACCGCTACAACAAAATCCTTCAATGCTTCATAATCTTTGCAATACCTTAGAACATTCTAACACTCCATCAATATTTGCTTGTTTGATTACTATTATATGTCAAATGTTCCTATAGGTTTCTATGTGCTACTTATAAAAATACTAAATCTCACTCTTCTTTTGACATGAAACTTCCACATGTTTCTTGAGATTCTTTATCTCATCTCATCCTATGCTGACTTATGAAATAGCCATTTCTGTTACCATTTGTAAGTCAAGTCATCATAAGCCAATAAAAATACGAAGAGTAATTTGCAGGATAATGATAAATCACATGAGTTATATTTGTTAATTAAAGGTGCTTGGCTACATAACCTCACATGGTTAGTACACATAAAATATGTAAAATAAAATTAATTAAAAAATATTCTTTTAAACAAAATTACCAAACAATAAAAATTATTAGCATATTTTTAAAATAATATATCTATACATGTCATACAACCCTGCATTCTTAGCTAATAATTGCCACACTACTGATAAAGATTGTCATAAGGTAGCACTATGTTATAAACTTCTAGAAATCTTGGGGTATACCTATGTTTCAATTATTTTGGATTCTAATGATGAGGTGTTAGCCTAGTGGTACGAGTCTTGGCATGATAATCCTATAACACATGTTTGATTCTGGTAAGCAGCATTGAGTTATAAACTTCTATAAATCTTGGTGTGTACCTATGTTTCAATTATTTCAAGTTCCAACACCATCCGTCGCATCCCCTAGCACACAACACCCCCCACCCCACCCCCCCAAAATAAATAAATAAATAAATAAATTTGGATTCCAACACTCGTAAACAATATAGGTTTGAGTCACAATAACAATTTACCAAGGTGCTTAGTTAAAGGGTATTACAATGCTTCTCCAATGCCATATAGAAATCCTATTACTTTATAGGATCATAAAAAGGTAAATGAAGAAAGCTTGTATTACAATGATGTTGAAATCAACATAAAGAATAAATAGAGTTCTTGATGATGAAAAACAAACTTTTTTGATCTTCAAAAATTGGTATAGTAAGTTATCTTTGTCTTAACCTTTTGGTCACAATAGTTGTTCCTTTTAAGGAAAATGCACTTTTTTTCCTTACTTTCACACACTTTTTAATTGTACCGTGCCTAGCACTTTAAGACTTACTAAGGAATCATAACTCATTATTTCAAGACATAACCTTTGACTCTAATGACTACATAAGCCCTTAACAATACATAGTTATGACTTATTATCATACATTTATAATTTGACTTTAAAGACATAAAAAAGTATAAATTATTATCTAACAAGGGGATGCCAAATCCTAAAAGAATGACTTGTTTTGTTTTAAGTAGATGAAGTGGAGATTAGATTCTAATAAATAAATAATAGTAAATAATAATTCAGAATGCATGAGATCAATAGCATAAAATAAAATGTTTAAGAAAAGGCCTAATAGTTTTGGGATGCATTTTTGGATTTTTAGCCTTACAAACAATCCTAAAAACCTTGCTCTTTGAGTTGGGAAAAGGATTAAACCTTGTTCTTATTCAAAAGAATACTCATGGGTTTTCACTTACTGGAGGATTTCTTGTAAAGCGAAAAAGAAAACTCTTTAAAGATAAAAGAAAACATCAATCAGAAATAATGAACAAATAGCAACAAAAGCTAAAAGCTTACCTAACTTGAGCTTCGAAAACAAAGTGAAATTAATACCATAGGAAATAAATTAATTGTTCAACTTTTACTAAAAGTTTATTTACTTGAAGTTGTAACTGAAAAGTGACATTGTTAAGAATCTATTAGTTAACTCTTGAAGAAAGCTCATGGTCATGCTTTTGTTGCTCGGAAATAATTGGGCATTGAAGCTCCCAAATAAAATAGAGAACAAGCAACGAAAGACACTTCTAAATGCAAAAAAAAAGAAAAAAAAAAAGAAAAAGAACCTAAAAGAATGATTATAAATACACTCCAAGATATATAGCCAATACGATAATTTAGAAGAATTATAGAAGAATATAACAACGTCTTGTACGTAATTCAAAGTAATAACCTCTTGCTTTATACGTAATTCAAAGTAATAACCTCTTGCTTTACGAGACCATGAAATTTCCCAATGAAAGATAGCTAAGTGATTATCTATTATTTAACAAGAATTTGCAAGTGAAGATTGAATTGCACTTAACCCCAAGGTACGTAGAGTAAAAAATATTTTAAAATACAGCACCACTCTAAATGTAATGAAATTTAACTTCCAAACACACAAAGTATTTAAACTGTAGATCCTTGCAACCGCTTAAAAGCAAAGTAGAATGCAATGACGTGATGCACGTCACAACATGCATAAACGTTAAAAATATGCATATTTATTTTGTGCTGCAAGAGTGAGAGAGGAAGCATTTAAAAGAGCCGGGAAAATGACAATATCTTATCACCAGCGCTTTCATTGGCAGCAGAGGATTATGCATATGCACAGGTATCAATCAATCAACCGAAAAATGAATTCTCAATCCCAAGACGAACAAGTTCAGCAGATCAACGATAGATAGAGACAAGTTTGAAAAACGATAGATTGATTTATACAATTAGTTAAAAAGAGCCTCCACGAAAGTCCGACCTTTGCTTGCATCTAAAATAAAAATGGGTTAAAAACAGCACTACCAAACAAGGATATGTTGCCAGAGCAGGAGAATATACTTGGCTTAAGCGTTTCACACTCTGTCATGCTTTTGTGTTTTTGGCTTTTGTTTGTTTTTTTTGCTAATCCATCCATCCATCCCCCGAGTCAAACGAATGAGAGAGGCCTTGGCCATGGATTTGCCCACTTGTCTTTTCTGAAGACCCAAGAAAAACATAACACTAAAAAAATTGGGTTCTTGTTCACTGCAAATCATCCGGACAGCATTACAGAAACATTTTCAATTGTTTTTTTTTTTTATAAATTTTTGGGTTTGCTGGATGGAATGAATTCTCTCTCTGTTGCAGTTGGAACGAGGGTCATGCCAATCCCAATCAGAAGGTGAGCGGGGGCCAAGGTCTAATGGTTGGTTGTCTTTGCTGGTTTTCTCCTCTGCGCTGTAACCCGCTGCTGCGATGGCCCTGTGTTGTTGTTAAAGACATTATTGTTGATTGTTGGATGGATGCCTAGGAGGGCTCCGAATTGAGGAAGAAATTTGAGGAGAGCTTAATCTGATTGATGGGTCATGGGCATCTGTTTCTCTTCTAGGTCAAAAGTTGATACTTCCATCACCACTAGCACAGGCACTCAATCTCAATCCGGTAAGATTAACTTCACACCTCGTTGATCTGGTTGAAATGCCGACTACCCAGTTTGGATTTGTGCCTGTTTTCGGATTTTTGGCGTTGTTTTCCAAAATGTTTCGTGTTCTGTAAAGGGGACAGGATTTTTGGTTTTCTGTCTTTTGGTGATGAACCTGCCATCAGCGACATTTTGTGGGTGGGTTTAATCGAAATAAAATTTACATTCTTTCCAATGCTGTAAAGTTTCGGTGACTTTATATATATAGCAGCTAAATTGATTGGTTTTGAAACGTTACGGTCAGCTTGATTACATATAGGTAGGACTTTTTTGTTTTCGGTTAATCACATGAGGTTTTCAGTTCTTGTATTCAGTAAACTAGATTGTTGTTTATGTGAAATATACAGCTGGTTTGAAGACACCTAATGATGGGAGCAAGCATTTGGGGGGCTCTCAGACATGCTCCTCCTCTTCGGGTGTCACCATCAATACAAATACCGAGAGTAGTATTCCGTCTACCCCCAAGTTGGAGGATCAAATCAAAGCAGCTGCACAGTTGAGAAAATTCGCTTTCAATGATCTTAAAGCTGCTACCAGGAACTTCAGACCAGAGAGTGTTCTTGGAGGAGGTGGTTTTGGATATGTATTCAAGGGCTGGATCGAGGAAAATGGTACAGCGCCTGTAAAACCTGGTACTGGCCTTACTGTAGCAGTCAAAACCCTTAATCCAGATGGCTTACAGGGTCATAAGGAATGGCTGGTAAAGTAGTATTTCACACATTCGAGATTTCTTTAAAACTTTTTCTTTTTCTTCATTTATTTCCCTGGTGATATATCAGAGGTTGTTACTATGGTTTTGTTGTTAGGTTAGATTATATTTTACCAAGCTAGTTGAATGACATGAAGTATTCTTTTTAAATACATACCTTAGAAGAAACTGAGTTGTTTTGAAAATTTTCAGGCAGAAGTTAACTTTCTTGGTCAACTTCATCACCCAAACTTAGTTAAACTTATTGGATATTGCATGGAAGATGAACAGCGGTTGCTTGTCTATGAATATATGCCAAGAGGAAGTTTGGAAAACCACCTTTTCCGAAGTAAGAAATCTGATAAAGTTTCTAATGTATAAAATTGCTTTATCAAATTCTCTCTTAAATATTCTTAAGCTAGACTAGATAGTATTAACCGTTAAGAGCTTCAAGTCTTGATAAAGTCACTGCGTTGCAGTTAAACGTTTTTTGTGAGATTTGATGTTTTCAATGACACTAGTTTGTATTATTTTCACTATTGCATGTGAAGCCCTGTTGACTAACATGACCATATTTTATGGTTATTTATTATTTATACAAGTTTTGGTGCAGTAACAAGAGTGAAATATGTTATATCAAAAGCTTTAAAATTGTGTTAATGAAAATTTTGTTTTATATGTTATATTGCATATTGATTTAGGTATCTTTTATTAAATTTTTTTTTGTTTGTATTTTGATTTGCACATATTATTATTATATGTATTTATGCAGATCTTTTCTTTTACTTCACTTATTCACTTATTTCTTTGTAGCATATTATCTTATATGGTTGAGTTAGTTATGCATGTGTTGTTAAAGTATCTCTAGTATGAGGCCAGAAGTTCATTTCTTTGTAGCATATTATCTTATATGGTTGAGTTAGTTATGCATGTGTTGTTAAAGTATCTCTAGTATGAGGCCAGAAGTTCAATTTTCAGTTGTGTACACAACTGGCAATTCAACTAGTAAGCTCATTCAGTGTTAGAAAATATTATCATGTGTTTATGTGCATGTTCTATTTAAATATTTTATAATTATATTTTAAAAAGTTACAACATTTGTGATATGCTGTTTCTAGATAACTTCTTTGTAAAATTTTGTTAGAATTTAGGGTATTTGACCTTTAACAGCTGTTAAGGGTAGGAATAGAAGTGTGTTAAGATAATAACTTATTATAACCACAATATTTTTTATTTAAACCATCATTGATTAATTTAATATAAGTTCTATCTTTGTGCAATTGACTCTTGATCCAGAACTTTAGAAGTAAATACTGCGGTTTCATGAATGCTCATGCAAGAGTTCTACAAATATAAGGTTTATCGTTCTTTGCGTTGCATCTACTTGGCTCTATTCTTCAGAGCATATCAGACCTTTTTTTAACCAGTAGGGTTCTTGCATTGGAGTAGCTTGAGCTTTTTGCATTGGGATGGTATAACTTCTTGTGTCAGAGCTTTCTTGATTCTCTTGTTGGAGTAAGACAGGCAATCACTTTCATGTATAAGCTTTTCTTACAATATCATCTAATAAACCCAACTGACCTCTCATGTCAAAGCTCCTATTTGATTTATTGATTTAGCCAGTTCTTTCAAACCCTTTTTGCTAGCTTTCCTTAAGCTTGTGCATCAAAGCTTCCCTGGTTCTAGTGTTGAAGCTTTCTTCCTGAACCTTCACACCAAGCTTCCATGGGCTCTTGCACATGAGCCTCATTTGTTGTGACACATTTGTTTTTTTAACGTTTATTCTCTTATATCTTCTTCACCCAAATCTTTCCTCACACATTATACCTTATAACTTGGTGTTATTCGTCATGAATCTATTCAAATGCCACGCTTTGAGAGAAAATTTGAAACTGAATTACCTTCAAACTTTCTAATGTTTTTTGAGCTTACCTTCAAGCTTATAGTTCTCCAAAAATAGCCCAACAATTACTACAAATTGAGCTTTTTAGAAAAGTTGAAGAGGAAGCTTCTACGTATTATATCCAATGTTCAAGATTTACTCTGTTCGAGATTAGCCATCAACATGTGAAAGCACAAACTTTTTCTAATTCATCTGCAACCTAGAACACCATGAAAAAATATTTTCTCACTTTAGTGATTGATTTTTTAAAGGGAGTGATGTATTACTTCCAGATCCAAGAGGGGAAACCCTCTTTAACTTTGTCTCCTATATTTCATCTTTTATCATATGATAAATCATATTTGTGAAAAGAAAGATTAGAAATAAAGTCAAGGGGTTTCTTCGATGAATGTTGCCAGATCTCTGGTTTATTGGTTCAATTGCTAATAATATCAAAGAGAAGATATACTTCTTAAAAGTTACAAAAAAATTCAAAACATGAGTATACTAAAAGTAAATTGGAAGAATAGATTAAGCTTCATTCCAATAGGCATGTGACTTGTACCTTACAAGTCATAGGTTCAATTCTAATAGGTCATTGAGATATACAAGCATTTTGCAAAAGATTGTTGAAAGCATAGATTAAAAATGTGGAATTGGGATCACAGTTTTGAATGCATTACGACCAAAAAAAAAAAAAAAACATGATTCAGAATCACAGTTTAGAATTGAATCTAAACAATTCCATAGTTCTATGCTTTGTTGTCATGGCCTATTTGCATCTGGATACTATTGGAGTTGGTTTCATTTACCAGAAGTATCCAAATTGAGTGAAACATGGGCACGATGTTGGTTTCATTGGTGATCATAGCCATGTGCCATGGATTAGACATTAGATGCCACTACTAACTGCATTACATGCATCATCATTTAGAAATTTTTACCACTCCTGATGCAAAGCGTTACTTCTTTTCTTATAGTTCTTAGGATTGTTCCTGTATCCTTGGTGGTTTTGACAGCATTTTCAACTACGTTGGTGGTATCTAATAGTGAAGACTGTTGGAATTTGGCTGGTCACTTTTTAGACCCAATTTATTTAAACTATTTTATGAGCTCTTGATAGAGGCGAATAGCGAAAAAGAACTTATGTAGCTGACCTTATTTTGTTGGGACAAGGCTAGGATGATGATGATGATGATGATTTCTCTCTTTTCATTGTATGTGTTGAATGCAGATTCACCATGGTACCTTAGTAAGCTAAAAGCTGTTTCCTGACTTGCAGCTTTTTTTGTTTTCCTTTTTTTTAAAAGTAAACTTTCAAAGTTTTGTTTTAGATGAATTACACATTGATGGTAAGTTGGTAGATCATTTGAGAAATTTGGGTAGTGAAACATTTTTATAATCATATGTGAATATGTCAAGGGATGCATTCGTAATCTTTTCTGCAAATCTCTTTGGCAGAAATAGGACAAGAGTAACTTTAAAGTAGAACATGTTTGTATTACAATCATTTCAGTATCATATTGGTGCCTTTATCCCAGCATGGAATAGCTTATTAATGTAGGCAAAGGATTTGATTATGATTTTTCTATGGTTAGCTCCCTACCGGACACCATAGTTTTTAAATGTATGTTTTTATTGTGTTCGTAGATGACATATATCTTAGTCATAGTTTCTAATGTTTATTGTCAAATTGATTATGAGGACTAACATATTATCCCCGTTGGGATTAACATCACAAATATAATTACATTTCCATAAGTTTTGCATAGTGATTTCATTTGTTATATGTATGAATGAATCAGTGTTGTTCTTAGATTACCAGATTTATATAAAATTTGAAACTAAAAGTGAAGTTTTATTATATTTGAAAACCCAAAGGATCTATTGGACAAACATTATATTTAAGTCATGAAAGTTAAATATTGAGTCTAAAAAGTGGCTGGCCAACAATGCAGGTCACAAGAAAAGAATTTTGAAATATATATATACTTTGTTAACAAAATGTAACAGAAGTCCCAAAATCACCTGAAATCATTTGGAATTGCTTAGAATCATTTGAAATCGCTTGGAATTGTGATTCCAACACCAATCGAGATCATAGTGAGCTGAATTGAGATTTTGGATTTTTGGAATCAAGATTCCAATCTGCATTCTACAATTATGGTTTTAGCATACACCAAGGAATCAAACCTATGATTTGCTCAATCCCAAGCGACATGTTCTGACCAAATAAGCTATTCCTTATTGTTTAAAGCATATTCCTTTATTGTTTAAAGGACTTGATATCTAATAAAAATAGTGCTTCCACAAACATGTTTTTGATATAATGAAATTTTCAAAGAAGTTCATGTAGAAAAGGATTATTCATTAAATTATTAGATTTATTTTTAATGATTTATGGGTGATACAAACCATCATGCTTGAACATTCATGTTATAATAAAATTCAAGATGATTTTTTAGTTTCTAAAACTTGATAAGGTGCTTGTTTGGAGTGATGGTAAGATGTTTGAGTTAGGTGCAGCCACTTGAAGAGGTCAAGCTATTGCTCATCTACTAACTCTCTTGGGACTCTGCTTGGCAAGATGAGCATTGATACTTGGGTGATGATCTCTTTTTTTTTTTTTTAAGCTTTATGAGGTGCTTTTAAAAATGATAGTGCTCATGAAAGTTGGTTGAAGTGGTTAGTTTATTGCTTGACAAGGATTTGTAGGTAAGAGTTAGTTGATTTGAGTCACACTTAAGATATTTTTATATTCCTTTATAATTCCTTTCAAGTATCATACTGACTATATGCCTTAGTGTGTATTTATAGTCAAATTATTTTGTGTTCACGATACCTCCCTCACCCGACACCCTCATGCTTATTTACTCACTTACTCTCTCATGCTTTGGGTTATGGGTCCAAGTTATAGGTTCAATTTCAGTGGGCAGTGCTGAGTTATAAATCAAAGTTTTGCATTGGCTATATGTCTTGGGGTAAATATTATTGATAAAAAAAGGTGTATGTTCTAACACCAGCTTCCTTCCTTTTAAAATCAACTAGAAGAATTTTTGGAAGGACTGCATATTATTTTTGATAATATAGAGAGAGAATCTGTCTTTTGAGAAAATGCATACATGGATGAAAGATCATTGTATGAAATCTTAGGATGCTGAAAATTTGTTATGGAAAACTAGAAACTTATACCAAATTGCAAAGGCATATGGGATTTTATGCATAGATTAACTATATAAAGAAGCTATTTGCTGGAGGAAAGTGTGCTTGATTCCTAATGTTTATCTGTTTTTGTAGACATCTTAAAAAGCAAGAAACATTTAACAATAGATACTTTGATGAAATGAGGATGATGATAATTAATGGATGTTTTTGTAGGAGTGCTTGTGAGGATGGTAATCATATGTCCATGACTTCATGAATTATGTTTCAGTTGCTGATACCTAGAATAATGTTTGGGCAACTACTAATCAACATTTTTATAATGTCAAAATCTCTTCAAGATGGAAACAACTTGGACATGAATTATGGAACAAAATGTAATAAAATGTGGAGTTCTTTGCTAGTACATATGATCTTTGAATGTAAGAATGAAAGAAATTATTGAATTTACAACTTGGACATGAATTAGGGAACAAAATCTAATAAAGTGTGGAGGTTTTTGCTAGTACATATGATCTTTGAATGTATGAATGAGAGAACTTAATGAATTTACAACTTGGACATGAATTAGAGAACAAAATGTAATAAAATGTGGAGTTCTTTGCTAGTACATATGATGTTTGAATGTAAGAATGAAAGAGATTAATGAATTTTTGAGGGAATAGAAAACAATATAGATACGAGTAAAAAACAAGAATGTGAAATATAACATAGGATTTGATTTCCTAGGATTTTGAATCTTACAGGATTAAATTTACATATCCAAGGTCAGGAATGGATTTGTACCTTGAGATGATTAGTCTATTTCATTTATTATCACTATCATTGTTTTTGGGCTGTACTTGGTCTTATGTTTTATTGATCAGTTTTCTTTCTACCTTTTTCAAAAAACAAAAAAAACAAAACAAAACGAAAACAAGAAAGAAAGAAAGAAAAGAAAAAGTTTGAGCCCATGATTTAACTATTTTTGGTCCTTGCATGGAGTGAAAGATTTAGCTTGAGGACAAACTAATGTGTCCATTTCCTATAGTTTTTGTGTAACAATCCAATGCTCCTAGTGGTTTTTATTAAACTAAAACTAGTCCAACTACAGAATTATATGAAAGCTGGCAACAATTCCAACCTTAAGTTGGTCAATAATAACAATTATTAATAACAACATATAGAATCATAATTAATAAATGAATGAAATTTAATCAAATCCCAATGGTAACAAAGACTTAAAGATGTGAGATGCTTAGGGTGTGGAGCAGGAGTGCACTTGCCAAGTTGAAGAATAGAGAAGGGAGGCTGACTTAAAGATGTGAGATGCTTTGGAGGTGGAGCAGGAGTGCACTTGCCAAGTTGAGGAACAGAGAAGGGAGGCTGACTTAAAGATGTGAGACGCTTAGGAGGTGGAGCAGGAGTGCACTCGTTAAGTTGAAGAACAGAGAAGGGAGGCTGAGGGGCAGGAGTTTGAAGAGCGAATACCATAGGAAGAGGAGGTGCAGGCTAGATGGGTGGCCCAGCAAGAGAGGCTGATTCGACAGAAAGAGGAACGACATTAAGAGGAAATCAGACCAATTTTTAGAGCACCATGAGATTAATACTTGTCATTGTTTTCAGGCTGGTAGATGTCCATACGCCGAGCATGGTATTAATAGTAAAATGCCTTTGCACTCCTATGTTATCTGCACGTCATTAACACTACACGTTGACAAGGCACATGGGTTTGAAGAGGATCAGAAAAAAGCGAGGGAGGAATGCTTTCAAAGGTTGTAGGAGGCTGCCAACTATACCAGCTCTGAGGCTGAGCACATTGTTGTGGATAGAGTTCATGGTCAAGAGAAGCCCATCTGTGGTTGTAAATTCCTCCCTTTTCCCAAATGACTTCTCTGCTTTGCAGATTTTTCAAGGGCCTTTGTTGTAGCTTTTTGGGGTTGGGTTTTCATATAATGCCTGTCTGTTTCTCAGAGAAGAGGGAAATATGACTTAAAGATAACCAATGCTTGTTCTCAAGATTAATGGAATCAAGATTAAATGTTACATCGCAACTCTGGTTGCCTTCAAAAAGCTTACAATTCAAATTCAATAATTAACTTAATAAACAATTATTCAAACTCTGATATATTAATACCAAGGTTCCCTGCATACTATAGCCAATTGCCTCCGTTGCTTCCTCTAGACAGCCAAATCCTACAAACTTCCCCACAAGATTTCTGCACATATTGAAAAATTTATAGAATGGGTCATCCTAAGCCCACCAAGAAGAAAATCCTTTGCAAGGTAGACAATAATTTAAAAGGTCAGCAATCACATGTAAAGTTAAGATTTTTCTAAATCAAAGATAAATCACGGTTCCATGGAAAGATAAATCATTGTTCAAGTATGCAAAATCAATACAAATGTAATCAATATGAGAGGAAGTTTCCAGCAAAATGGACATTTCACATCATTCCAAAATTTTCAATAATAACTAAATTGTACAACATCATCAATCATAAATTGAGCCATTAGGAGCAAATTTTAATGCTAACGACAGGTTTCAAAGAATTAGATAGCCATTAACACATGTTAATCTAAATGAAAACATTAAACACCACAAGTATGCTCTAATTCCGGTCTAATTGTAACATTGTACAACGTTCCAACCATATGTATTTAGCTCTTCATATTTTATATCCACAAAGTAACTTCTAACTATAGGGGGGTTTTGGAACCTGAAACCTTGTTTTTTAAAACAATATTTACCCCCAAGACATTTAGTTAAATTAGAACTTAGCATTGTCCTCTAGAATTGAACCTGTAACTTGGAGCTTCCAAATAAAGATTCTTACTACTAGGCTAACACCTCATTAGTAACTTCTAATCATATCTTAACCACATACCATACATCACACCCGTGTTCTTTACTGTAGGCCTACAAGAAACATTAGTCAAAATGGGCCAAAACAACACAACACTACCTAACTTGATGTTGCATTCAAGGAAGAGATCTCTGCAAATCCGACATCTATGATGATGACCTGAAGAGCCACTCTTGAGTCTATTGCATCATGACATATCTAGTGCCCTGCTTTAAATTCCATGATAACCTAATTTAGTGTCCACTACCCTAGTGGGTAGTGACAGTACTCACCTTAAGTTTGTAGATGGATACAATCCTGAAGCCACTTCTCTGGACAGTACTTAACCAAATTGTTGTCAGTCTTCTTGTTGATCTTCGCCCCCAACAGTTGCTAAATTCTCTATGGTTTAATAGTTAGTTACCATCCTTTGTTTCTGCAATACAAGTATGGGATTTCTTCAAATTTGACTATTTTTGCTATTTGTTGTGACATAATCTCTTCAGAATGCACTTGTTTTAATGGTCTTTAAAATGATTCTAGTTGTCTTCTATCACGACGATCATTGTGAGTTGCATTGGTCATGACTTGTGATGTGGCAGCACTTGCTCAGTGATCGTGATACGTCATTTCAGTTGTCATCAAGTGTTTACCTTCAATTTCTGTCATTTTTCTTCATTTTGCCTTTCTTTTATTGGTTCCACTACTCTAGTTTATTCTCCACCATCATACACCCTCATTAAATTTTAAAGAAAAAAAAAACATGTATCTGCCATGACATGAAATGCAATAAGCAAATGATTAAAACACACCCATAAAGGAAGGTAGCTATTGAACCGATAACTTCCCTTTTGAGGGATGAGTGTGTGTCTACATGAGTTCTCTTTTACCATTCACCCGCTTTCCATAGCATTTGGGCATTGATGTTGCATGTGATAGGAACAGTATAGGAAATGGGTGTCCAGCACCTATTATTGGTCCTTCTACAATGTGGCCAGTTTCCTTGCACTGTTTCTGGTTCCACCTTTCTAAATATTTCTTGTTTTTTAGCACCACCATTGTCTTCTGACAATTGTTTAACTACAGTTGGTACTCTTTCTTCCTTTGCTGCCAATGCCCATTATTATGGCTTCCTGGGAAACATATATTGCAATATGGAAGAAGCGACTACCATGATCAAAGCTGTTAATAAAACAGCAACTGTATTTTCAATGAGAAAATTGCATTGACAATGGTTGTGGATTCACATTTGATAGCGGTTACATTGACAATGGCTCTGCATTTACATTTGACAGTGGCTTTGCATTCACATTTGACAGCTTCAACAACATTTGAAATTCATCATTGGAGAAAGAGTACCAACTGCAATTACTAGCAAGAATTGGTAGAAGACAATGCTAGCGTGAAAAAATGAGAAAAATTCAGAAACGTGGAATTGGAAACAGTGGAAAGAAATTTGCCACGTTGGGGAAGGTTTAGTTGTAGGTAGTCAGTAGTGGTTGAGATTTTAAACTTAACCTGCATTGTTTGCTATGTTATTTTTGGAACATACTCTAGCAAGCACTTGTCATTTTCTACAACAACCAATCTTTGTGACTTCTGTGCATCACATTTGGGAAATGACCTAGCATCTGCAAAATTGAAAAGAGAACCTATCAATGGGATTTGTTATGGTTTTATAGCTACTTGTTGACTTGATGGTAGCCCTCCTTCTTTCATATTCAGGCTTGAGACTTACATTGTAGAGTTTAGGACCTTATGCTTTAACCTGATTCATTAAAACTAAGACTTATCACAACCAATAAAAATATATGAAATCTACAATGTTAAGATAGAATCAAAAACCACGGGAAACAATGGGAGAAAACCTTTCTTCAACACAAAGAAAACCTTAATTAAAACCAATTCAAACACTCCTTTACCTAAATAGTTTGATGTGAATCTCAATCAAAGAAAATATTCCCTTTATGTAGCCTTCTCCCTTCTACACTAGTCTCCCACTAATTTTTGGGGTTCTTAGAATTGAAACTAGATAGCTATATCTTCCTCCAGGACATATAGCCAACACAATATTTGGAGTGATGGTAAGGTGCTTGTGTCTTAAGTTGTAAGACCTTCTAGCCTAGGTGTAGCCACTCACAAAGAGGTCAGGCTTTCACACATCCACATACTCTTCTAGAACCCGATATGGTGGGATAAGCATAGAGCCTTTGGGTGATGCTGTTTTTAGGTAGAACATAAAGTCACAGCAATAACAAAGCCAACACCAATAAATATGCCTAAAATCCCAAGGTTCAAACCAACAACTTCATCTTTACTAGATTAACTCTTAGCACCTATCAACAAGAACTGATTCTGCGATTTAAATAAAAATTTGTACAATAGATTAGCAAAACAGAAACAAAACTAACCACACATTCAAAGCCATTATGAACAGTAAGAAACTGTAAGTAAGTCCTAAGCCCCTACCCAAATGAGTCAAACACTTAGGCCATCAATTCCATTACTTCTCATTTCAAATTATACACGTAATTGCTTTTAAGCTAATCTAAGGCTCATTGAACCTTGACATGTTCTCCAGTTACCTAGAAACATATAGAATTGTCTAGTAGCTAAGATTGTTGGTATTGCTATCTATTCTAACACTAATCTAACATACCATCTTAAACATAACATAAAAAGGAAATCTTTAAACTGTTATATTTTAACTGAAAACTTTTTGCTAAAATTTTTAAGGCTTAGAATTCTTTAAATATTGTTTTCTTTTTCCAACTATCAAAGCAGCACAAGTTTACCATATTTTAAAAACCAACTTATTTTTATTTGGTGTTATATTAAGATAAGAAATCTCCAGATCTGTGCTTGAAATCAATCAAAAAATTGATCAATAAACTTTTTAGCATGCACTACCTTGTTTCAGGGATTTCTTGAAACAAAAAATTCCATTTCAAATACAGTACATATTGCATTTCTGTAATTTCTTGTTCCAAATCCTGTAACACATTATAAATGAAATACAATTGTATGAATCTTTTATGCTCACAGACTATTTTGATACTAGATTGCAGTAAAACAGTAGAATAGTTGGGTTTTTATGGCTGATGAATATCAATAATGTGATTATATTATGCTACACTCAGTCATGTTAAATGACAATTAATATGTGCTCTCATTTTTGTCTCAGGTCTGTTTGGTACAGTTTCAAACATTTAATAATGTCAACTCAAAGTTGTCTATTATGCAACAATCATGATCATTACAGAATGTATATCTTTTTTAATATCATTCTACGTGTATTACATGGCTTGTTGTGTATAGCATTGATTTTATTTCTCAAAGTGAAGCTTGGTGTTTTAGGAGAAGCTATGTGGATCCATGTGTTTATTTCTTTTTATAGTAAGTTGTCTTCTTAGCCTTTAATCCATCAATTTAGGAGTATCTGTTTTATTAGCATTTGTGAGGGTTTGCATTCCTCAATCATATCATTGGTTGATCCCATGCTTTGATTTCTTTTCAGCAAATTCATATGTCTGAAGTGTTGTAATTTGCATCATCTAAATTATTGGCTGCTAAATAGTGTTGTAATTATCGTTGATGTTGTTTATAGCCGTAGTGGTGATCTTCTCAGTCTTTATTCTATCAATTTGGGAGTAGCTGTTTTATTAGGATCTGTGAGGTTTCACATCCTTCAATTATATCATTGGCTGATCCTATGCTTTGACTTCTTTAAACCAAATTTATATGTCTAGCTTTTTGTAAGCTGGATCATTTAAATTAAAAATCCCTCAAAATGTTTAAGAGTACGCGTTTGTTTTTCTTGGCACATTGCAAAACTTAATTTCTTTTGCTATTTGTTTCTATAGGAGCTCTCCCTTTGCCTTGGAATACTAGAATAAAGATTGCATTAGGTGCAGCAAAGGGCTTGGCGTTTCTCCATGGAGGAGCTGAAAGACCTGTGATATACAGAGATTTCAAGACATCCAATATACTCTTAGACTCGGTTTGCACAGTAATCTCTTAAGTGATTGGTTTTTAAATTATTGAAAAATACCTAGTATAACATGCATATATGAACTCTGTGATCCAGGATTACAATGCTAAACTCTCCGATTTTGGGCTTGCAAAAGATGGTCCTGAGGGAGATAAGACTCATGTATCTACTAGAGTGATGGGAACATATGGCTATGCAGCTCCAGAGTACGTGATGACTGGTAAGCATCATCATCGATGGACAAAAAGATTGATATCAGTAATTTTTAACGTAATCCATTTTGAGGTTTGAAATGCAGCTTTGCCGTTACCATGATTTACATTATCTTTCCAAGCTCCTTGTTTAAAATAAATTAACGATTAGTATTTCTTTGATGTTGATGATGAACATTAAAAAAAGAAAAACAATGCAAAGTGGCAACATAATATGTCTTTTGTGTATTAATTGACATTTATTTGACATTTATATAGGAATGGATATGATGTGGTAGTTAAGGTTTTTTTTAAGGAAGAACCAAAGGACCAAGGTATTAAAATAACATGATTTAGTCTGAGTTTTAAGGTTGCTGAATTTTGAAGTAATTATAAACATAAAAAAGGGTGATTGTTCTAAAATTGTTAAGTGTTTCTAGAATAAGAGTCATTGACATCTCTTCTTCCTAGGATAATAATTGAGACATTTTTATTGATTTTAGTATCCATGCCTACCTCATGTACTTTTGTGAAGAGCCATGGCAAGAGAATATTGCTTTATGAAGTGATTGAAATTTTTACTTTATGAACTTTGGCATGACATAATGAAAATTATTATTAGAATAACGAAAATGAAAATAATGAATTTTACTTTCAGTGTAAAACTGTATATATCATGATCTTAAATAACTCTGAAATAAGATGCAAAATAAGCCTGCTGATCTAGTGTTCAGGTCTTTTATAGTCAATATATGCTACATGGAATTAATAGTAGCTATTAAAACTATGGACATGGACACAATAGAAGAAAATTAAAAAAAAAAATATAAATGATTTGGGCTGATCTGTTTTCTGATTGGCCCAACTCATAAACTGTGATTAATCGCCGAAATGTCCTAAGCTGTTTGGAAATTGTGTGTTATGATTTCTAGGGCAAGGGAGTTTATAGAAAGTTAAGGATAAAAGTCAATGCCAATAACAAACAAAGATGTGGTATGCTGGAAATCAATGGAAATTATCTTTGTAACATAGGAAATGCACAATCGGTATAATAAGTTGGTATAACTTGTTAGGATTGAACCGGTGATTTGTAGGGTAAACTCACAAGCCTTATGAACAAGCTAAATCTCCTTAAGGTAAATGAATAATTGAAGTACATTTAACACTATGAAATTTTAAAAAGCTCAAGATAAAAAATGTTAAAAATAAAACAAATATTGACTATGCAATCAAATAGGGCCACATGTTAGAAGACGTTATGCTTCAATTAGAATCTAAAGTGAGATGCCGCTCTTTTGTTATTTCGTGAGGGAGGGAAGTTGGTAAACGACACTGGTATTCGGCCTTGGATCTCTAGTGTCTATCTACATCATACTGGATTAGCGTGATTACGGGCATTTTTGTCTCAATAAAGTTTTTCAGTAGCATGTTCTTCCAAGTTGCCCTGAATACTGAATTGAACCGTGCATTTCACAAGGAGTTACAATGAGGATCCCTTGGGTGTTCATTCTTTGAATGAGTGCACCGAAGCGCCTGGCTTTTGGTTATTGAAATGATCATCCTTCTATCGTTTTGCACATCCAGATATCTGGTGTCAAATTTTTTGCATGAGGGTTTGAATTATAATAATAAGTAGAAATAAGAAACAACTATACAACTCCAAAAGCCTAGGACAAGATGGCTTCTAGAAAAAGCAGTGACTGCACCAGGATAAACAGGGTCCTCTACCATGCTGCCAAGTCTGTTATTACAAAAATGGAGGGACCTTCCCCTCCAGCCAGCATACACGGTGGAAGCTAATTACGTTAAAAATATTTTACATGGTAGAAGCTCTGCAAATAATGTTGGAGTACAAAAATTTTTACAATTGTACAATTACCGTAATATGTTGAAGTACAAAAATTTTTTATGGTGGAAGCTAAGATTTTACAAGTATTGTTAAAAAGAGTAATAGCCTCAAATTACCAATATGTTGAAGATTTCCATTTTTAGGAAAAAGACAAATCACACCTTTATTAATATTTTTACTAAGAGAAACTTTTTTAATTGCCTCTTAGAAAACATGAAAGAAAATCTTTCACAATATCCCAATGCTTTTTCAAAAATTCAATAGGAAAACCATTAAAACCTAGAGCTTTACCATATGCTAAACTAAAGGCCGCTACTATGATATCTTCTGCTGTAATTTTCTGCCTTGAGAATACTTCAATGCGCTTTTGTTATAAGATGAGGAATATGCGTACTAGAGGCTTGGAAGGATTTATCGCTAAAACCTTTAGAAGAAAAAAATAGAAGAAAAATTATTTGCTAAAAAACTGTTAATAATTTTAGGATTTGTAATGATGGAATCATTTATATAAAGTGACTCTAGTTTAGGTACTTAGAAAGTATTTTCCAAACCATTTAGCATAATTTCTCACTTTACAAGTAGTATGTTGCCACTAGTCAATCCAATCAATATCACCTGTAGGCTTTTTTCCTGCATTCCATAAAGACTTCAAAATATTTTTTTGACTGGGTCCTATGAATATATTAGCATTCATTTGAAAAAGCTTATGCTTTTGAAAGGATGAAGAATTAATATCAGAGAAAAAAATGCTAATAGGAAAATGATATAATAAAGTATCATCTGTATGCATTTTTACGTTCCTTGTAGGCTTCCAAAGGAAACACCAGAGATGTAAAATCTATCAAATTGACAATAAATTCTATCATTTCTTTGTTAATAATTACACCAAGTATAATGCTTTTCATTTAAATGAGATGAGAGTAAAGAGCTAACATCAGAAAGAAAATATTTTTTTTTTTTGAAATTGCAGCAACCTTCTTTTTCTTAAGAAGACATAGTAGAAGGAACACCACCAAGTTTATTTAAATGACTTTCAACCATATTGAAATCACCTTCAACAATCCAAGGAATTTTAGGTAGAGATAAAATATATTTTCAAACCTCTGATCGATCTTTTTAATGATTAGGAGCATAAATATTACAGAGTTTAAAATCATTTTTTTCACTCTGACAAATAATCCAAATAACTTTTCCAAGGTTATCAAAACCAAAATTCAAAACTTCTTCAGTTCAATTTTTATTAACAAGAATAGCAACACTTGGTTTATTAAGTTCATGAGCAGCAGAAAAAACAATGCAATTTTTTAAAGTGTATTTACAAACAAAACTAATATTATGAGCTGCTAATATTAATTTATTTATATTTCATGGTTAGCAGCTGAATATATTTTATTGGGCAAGAGAAAATCCTATATGATTACTTGGATGGGAAGATCTGAGCTTGATTTCAGATTTGCAATTCCCAAACTTATAAAATAACATAGATTACAGTAAAATCGTAAGGTTTAGACTAGTTCCAAGGATACTGATGGAACATACTGGATGCTTACTAACTTTAGTTCTCATTGCTTGAGTTCTATTTCATTTCATCCCAACAACAAAAGCTTTACAGTAATCTTAATGCATATCAAGAGTTGTATTAATGGATTTTTTAATTCTTGTAATACAAGAAAACTGTTACCGACAAAGTGCTTTTTAATAGCTTGACATATGGAGAAAGGCAAGGATGCTTCTTTGATTTTAGTTTGATTACAAAAATGCTTAAGAACATACCCAAAAAATCTCAGCTTCAAAAATAGAAAGGTAAAGAGTAAGAGGACAACCTTGCATCACAGGTGGGGAACAGTTTTTGACGATACAAACTTTAGCAAATTACTTTGCTACATGGGCTTAAAAAGAGAAGTCCAAACTTTATTTTTCCAGCATGGCTATAATAAATGACCACTCCATTTTATCTCAACATGGTTATAATAAATGCCTACTGCATTTTATCATAAATTTTTGCATAATCCAACTTAAGAAGCATGATATTTTTGATTAGTACCCATTGCGCAATCTAATGTTGGTTAATTGATTAAGCTTACCTCTTTAATTTCATAGTGAATTGATGGGAACATCACCTAGCCCTTATGTAATCCTCAATGTATCTTGGATGTATGTATCTCTTGTTTGTGTGTGTGTTCTTGTGTTGACCTTTTGATGATGCTTCCAAGGTGTTTTGGGTTCATTTTGATGAGGCTAGGAGGTTCTGGTTGCATGGGGACTTGTTTGGAGACATCCGGAGGTTCTAGACCTCAAACCAAGGATCTTGAAAATTTGGCCTGTCTAGAGAGATGTCTCCTCTAGGCCCAAGATGTCTCCTCTATGTTCAAGATGTCTCCCCATCATGCAAGACATCTCGTTCAAGATGCCTTCCTCAATTCCAAGACGTCTCCTCTAAGATCTGGCTGTTGTAGGAAAGACTTCTCTTGTTTCTCCAAGACATCTCATATGGATTTTAATAGACATCAAATTGAATGGCAAATTGGAGAGAAGACGAAAGGTCACACCAAGAAGCTATAAATAAGAGTCCAAGACCTAACTTTGGGTGAGAGTGAGAGAAGAGAGATTTGAGAAGTCTCTTGAGAACTTGTGCAAGAAGAGAAGAGTTTGAGTGAGAGTCAAAGGAGAGTACTTGAGGGAGGTTGAGAAAATCTCTTATAAGTGTTTTGTCTTGAGCTTTGGCTCCATTCTGAGCAATTGGGGTTTGAGAGGGGACATGTGTGGCCTCTGAGATCCTTGGGAGAGGTGTGAGTTGAACTTGGCTCCTCATCTTTTATGTAATTCTCTACATTTTGAGAGTTTTCTTATAAACAGGGGAATTTTCTCCAATTCATTGTCTTGCTCTTGCTTCTAAGCTGAAATTGCTTAGGAAGCTTGTGGAATGGGTCCTTTTGGGGTCTATTGAGGGAGGCACCACACCATGAATACTTCTGGTAGTAAGTTTGTAATTCACATTTAACAAAGTATCTAAATTTAGATCAATTGCCAAGCAAGCTAAAGTGATTAGAAGGTTTCTTCTTACCATTTTGTTTTTGTTGGATGATAAGTTGTTGCCAATATCCTACAGGATTTTATCGATTATCTGAGGCCACACACATCTTTCTAAACATGGTTGAATAATGCAAATTCTTATGGATTACTAAATGCTACAGTTCTTTATTTTTATCTCCCACATTTATGGAGGATAAGAGGGATGGGTAACCACAACCTTTTCAGAAACAAACTATGTTGATATTTCTTCTGATGGTCCAATCCTTCCCCAATAAATTAAACTTGTGTCCTCACATATGAGAGTTGGAGACCTTAACAACCATAATACAAGGAAGGTTACTATTATATATAATAAACGGAAAATGATGTTTCATTGCATTATTAAGTAACATCTCTCTGAATGCTACCAAACTGATTTGCATACAATTAGCTGCACATTATTATTATTATTATTATTATTATTTTTGAATTCAGTTTTTTCATATCACTAAGAAAGAACAGAGATATATGCATAAGTCTTTGCCTGGCTAATATATGTTCTAGGTTATTAAGATGATAATCGTTATAGACATTGGAAGTATCAATAAAGTTTATGATCATATTTGGAACTTTAATGATTAGCTATTAATTGCATATATAGATACTATGTGTTTATTTGGGAGTGCAAACTGTGTTTTCATGGTGTAAATTTGTATGTTGACAAGTCTTTTTCTTGTTATTCTGAAGTTTGAGTACATCTCTTGTGTCAATCAATGATGTATTAGACATAGCAGTAGGGTTATTATTCAGATCGTGCATATTCCCTGTATGCTTTTACTATCAACGTTTAGCTTTCATCTTTCAAAAGTTAGAACTAGCAATGTTTGGTTTACTATAGCAGTAACATTAGGAATTGCAAGTTTGCAATATAATGATAAGTTTACCTGCAAGGGTTATTATCTTTACTGGTTAGGACCTAGGGAAGTATTTGCCATGGACAGTGCCACAATGGTGGATTGTAACTTCAAGCCCGTCAATCTGAAAATTACGTTAGTTATTGCCCTGTAGGGGAATACTTGACCTGGTGGATGTTGTAGAATTGCCTAGCATTCTGCATCATAAAATATTGCAAGTTTGATAGCAGTTTTATAGAACTTTTCCTTTAGCCTAGCAGGGATTCTCCTATCACAGAGCATATGCGTTGTTTCTTGCCATTTTTTCCATCCATTGTGAATTCTGTTTGTCATATCATTGTTAATCTCACTGTTCATTTGAACAAGTGAGCCCAAGTATCTAAATTGCTTACATGTCTTTATCACATGATTTTCCACTAAAAAAGCTCTCCATGTATTCTGTTTTACTTTCACTATCTTGGACCCTTTTTTGATTATAGAGTGTTTCTCTAAATATCCATATTTGCAGCTAGGACTTCCTTAGTTTTATACATCAAAACAATATCATTAACAAAGAGCATACACAAAGTATATTGTCTTGAATTTCTCTAGTTAGCTTATTCTTAATAATGACAAACAAATAAGGTGTTAGAGCAGATCTGTGGTGTAGCCCTACCTTCATGGGAATGTTTATAGTCTCCATAGATTGTGCAAACTTTAGTTGCTGTATCATGCATATCTTGGATAGGCTTAATATACCCAAGATGAATATTGTTCCTTTTTAACATCCTTCAAATAATCTCTTGGGGAACTCATAAGCTCTTTCAAACTCAATGAAAGTCATATGCAGATTACTCTTTTTACACTAAAGTTTCTCCATCAACTGTCTTAGCAAGAAGATAGCTTCCATAGTTGATCTTCTAGGCATAAAACCAAATTCATTCTCAAAAAACAGTTGATTCTTTCCTTAAATGTTATTCTATAGCTCTTTCTCATAACTTCATGATGTGAGTCATAAGCTTGATGCCTTTACAGTACCCACAATTTTGTATGTGTCCTTTGTTCTTGTAGATGGTATTATAATGCTTCTCTTCCAATCATTTGGCATTTTCCCCTCCTAAATCTTGTTGAATACATTTATCAACCAAGTGATCCCTGTATCTCCTATCAACTTTCATACCTCTATAGGGATACCAACTGGTCCAGTTGCTTTACCATTCTTCATCTTCATAAGGCCTTTCTTTACTTCAAAGGCATATATATAGTTAGTCGTTACTACATTTGATTTGGTATCTTCAACTTTGTCTCTAGGCAATTCTTTGTTTAGTAGTTCCTGTAAATACAACCTCCATTGTTCTAAATTTTCCTTTTTGAATACAAAAGCTTTTTGTCATTTAACTTGATGCTGTGAATATTGTCCAAGTCTTTTCACCGTTTGTTTCAATTCTTATATATATATATAAAGCAAAGACTTGTTTCTAAAATGTATGATTGAGTCCATATTATTGGATGCTGCCAATTCTTTTAATATGCCCATGCTGCTATATTTCATCTAAGCCATTCAATCATTTGAAAAGTATCTATGGAATCCTTCAAAAGCGTTGTATAGATTATTTAACTTTCTTATACTTAAAAATAATCATAAAATCAATTATTTTTCTGTGCACTTTTCCAGTGAATGCCTATCAGTGGGATATGTGAATTGATTATATAAATGAGGCTAAATAGCTGTCTGTTGCTCAATTAAACTTGTATATTTATGGCTCTTTCCTTCGAAGTGAAGCAAGGTTTAATTTTGTCTGCTTTTGCTTACCATATGTCATTGAGAACCTGTGCTCTAGCATCAATCTAATTTGACCCATTTTTGACATTTGATGCCATATTTTTGCAATACTCTTGTAGATAACCTTTTGTTGGTTCACAATCATTACAAGGAAGTATCACTTTAGATCCTTCTCTTGGAACCTGTCCAAGAGTCACCTTGTCCTGTTAAAATTCATTGTCATTTTTCAATGCTGGGAGTTTCTAGTGAAAGGGTTACAATGCAACAACAGAGTTAGGCTTATCATTGTTGGTTGACAGTCATTTTGGAGAGGGCATTAAGATTGATGCTGAAACTTGACCATGTGAGAAATCTAAAAATTATGTGATGTAGAATACCAAGCTTAGGCAAATTGGGTGTATGCTGTGAATGGCAGGTAGCTCAAGTGGTTATCTCATCATCTAACAAGGATTTTCTGGAAAGAGCTTCCTAGTTTGAGTCATACTTGAGGCACCTTTATATTCTCTGTATGTTCTATGAAAGTATGAGGTTGGTTATATGTCTTGTAGGTACATATAATCAAGATATGGTATTGCTATACTGGAAGATGAAAGGAATAATTTTAAATAGAAGCTCCGAAAAGCTATGATGTTTAGTCATTAACTGGAAGATAACAAAAATTGAGAATGTTGGGCAACATCCAGAGGTTGTATCAAAGTAAGAGTAGAAGTTTGGAACATGCATTCAGGAAGGGTAAGTCAAATATAGAAACCACAATCTTCAACAAAACTTGCCTTTGAGAGAGGTACAAGTTTAGGACTTGCTAAAGCTTAATTTCAAAAATGTAAATAGATAAATCATTAAGAGAGCATTTTTACTGAATAGGAATGGGTAAATAGTGAAGAAAGCCTTTTGGAGCAATTACAATACTATTTTAGATAACAGAAACAATAATTGAAGAAGCTGTTTAAAAGTAAAATGTAACAAGTGAAAAGACAATGATTTAATGGTTATCCAAATTAAACGAGTAGGAAAGCATAAATAGCGAAGAAACCCCTATGAAACAATTATGATGTTATTTTAGATAACATAATCAATGATTGGAGAAACTGTTTTAAATAGAAATGCAATATCAAATGCACAGATACAACTTGAGCAGCAGTGGCAATGACAGTTACTGTCTCAATTCCTATCTCATCACTATGGACTAACCTGTTAAAGTAGGTGAAGAATTTGAAGATGATTTTCTATGGTTGGCTTTCACCAAAATCAACTGTATCATAAATCTAAGGTTATAACTCCTATATAGACATTTTAATCAGGTCATAGGCAATTGTCAGTTTTTGATTTTCAGCTGACAATTTTTTTGAGTACATGTACCTCTAATTGTAGTGCCTATAATGTTTGCACCTCGATATGTTATTGCAATGATTTGCTCCAAGTTAGCTCTCAGCAACCCATTTTGTATTGAAACTCCAAGTTCACTTTATGGAAAACTGTCTTCCATCTTTGGTGATTTTCTTATAATGTATAAGGCTAGGACAGAGGCCTTTGGCGTGTTTAGCACTGTTCACTATTGGCTTACAGATTTAATTATCGAGTCTGAGTACTGGGCATAGTGGAAGCAATTAACTAACTGTATACTTGGGGATCTAGTGGGAGAAATTAACAAGATATGTTCTTGGGGTCTAGGGTGAAAAATATTTGGATTTATGTTCCTTTATTTGATAGATTATAGATTCCTTTTTGGAAATTTATCATTTTATAATGGACAAATGCAAAATTAAAGAAATATTAATAATGTAAAGTGAAAAAAATAAAGCATGGCACGGGCCTGTTTGTTTTAATCATGATCATTGGTTTTGGGATTGGGTAAACACAGTGACCAGGCAAATAGTAGTTATAGGTTTTCGTTTCCCATACAGAAATTTAATATTTTATTTATCATCTTGTCGTCATGAACCATATGAAGCATATCAGAAGCATTCTATGTGCTGATTCTATTTATTTGTACCTAGCAAGTCTCTTACAACATAAACAGCCTAAGCTAAAATAAAGCCTCAACTCTAAATGTTCAATTATTTTGGAATGTGTTCCATATCCGTTCTGTTTTGCTATGTACAATTGGAATCTATTTCGATTCTGATATTTAATGTGATTACTTATTGTGTTCTCCATGTAGTTTTTATTTGTCAGTTTTTACAAATAGCAACGGCAAGAAGATGTGACATTATGGATTTTATTATTATTATTATGTTATATAGTAAAATCTGCGGTGATGGATAATGGATAATTGTCATTACAAGATTTCTACTGATGCAAGCAAATGAATACAGATAAAAGCAATAAAACCTTGTGAAAGCATTTTAAAACATAAAAACGACTAAAGGAGAAAATGGTGCCAGAAATGTCACAATCTTTTATAATTCACTTTTCCTGTATGCTTCCAGGGCATTTAACATCAAGGAGTGATGTTTATAGTTTTGGAGTTGTCCTCTTGGAAATGATAACTGGTCGAAGATCCATGGATAAAAGTCGGCCTAGTGAAGAGCAGAACCTGGTTGAGTGGGCACGGCCCTATCTTACAGAGAAACGAAGGGTTTTTCGCCTCGTAGATCCTCGTTTGAATGGACACTATTCGATCAAAGGTGCTCAAAAGACAGCTCAGTTAGCCCAGTTTTGCTTAAGCCGTGATCCAAAGGCTAGGCCCACAATGAATGATGTTGTTGAAGTTCTTACCCCCTTGATGAATCTGAAGGATATGGCTAGCGCCTCCTTCAATTATCAATCCATACAGCCAAATCAGCAATCCCACCATTCACGCAGACATAATGGAAACAAAGCATCTTTAGGGAATGATATTTCACCTGCTGTTCCTAATGGTTCTCATAAGTCCCCACATCTTTCTCCAAAACAAAGTGTAAAAGAACCATAATAATTATGGCTTCCTTTTGCTGTTGCATTGTTGACTGCTTGGCTTATCTGATGTGTCCAAGGTTCATAAAAGTTCAAAAGGAATGATATCTTATGGTTCGTCTACCACTTTCACTCTGTTTCAGAACTATTGCTAACCTATTCCAAATAGTCTTGTGGAGAATTTTCAGCCATTATAAGAGATTTCCAATTGTTTGAGTCAAAAAAGTAAAAAAATGTTAACCAGATACTTTCAGAGAAGAGGTCTGAAAAAAGAGATTTATCTTTCTAGCGAAGTTGCGTTACTGATGATTGTGTCTGTAGATAATTATGTACAAGATTTTTTTTGGCAATGACACTCATTTCTGAAACTTTGCTAGAAGCAACAAAATTTTAGGGTACACTCATAAATGTGGTTCAAGTATTTTGGGATTGATTCATATCACCAAAATTATTGTGGGTTTAATGTGGTGTCTCAAGTAGTTGATCTTTGAATATACCTGGGTTACTCCATTGAATTTCCGTCTTACTGAGTCTTGGTTAGTCTGCCTAGAAATGTTGATGATCCATATGATTTCAGATGATGGTTAATTTACCATGGTAATGCTATGGTGTTTGTTGAGTTGATAAAAGCACTGCCGTCATGTTACAGCTCTTTCCTTCTGCTTGAAATGATTGGTGAATGTTTTCTGTATTGTGTATTCTTAATTTCTATGCATTGAATGCTCACTTATTTTACTGTTTGATATCTATGCACTTCCTATGTGATTTTTCTAATCAATTTATCTAGCAAGTTGAAACGCTGTTTTGCTTGACACTACTTGAAACTGCACGCCAATTTCGAATTCGTTTCTGGCATGGAAATTAGGAAAGGGTCAAGGAAATATACTTGCCGCAGAAAATAAGGAAATGTACTTGCTACAAAAAATGATATGCAATTGGTACTTTGTAATCAAACCATTGCAGAAGTTGCTGAATTTTGTAAAGAAAGTGCAACTAACATAAATCTTAAGGGGGATATAATTTCAATCGAATATTAGATTATTCTAAAATTAATCATAATGTAACCCAAATTTAACAAACGAGATCGATTGGTGGCCATGTTAAAGCAGTGTTATTCTGATTAATACTTTCCATTTCAGCTATTAAATTTTTCCTTCAGCATTTACAGTGAGTGAAGATGATAATCATGTTATAATTATTTAGCGGTAGAATAATTAGCATGCAGCATTAGCGTGTTTTCTCTTTCCATTTTTACGAAGCATTAGTTAAAAAAGACATGAAAAAGGTTGGGTTGAGATTATATGGAAAGTTTGCAATCTAAATGTTAATAGAGATGAGGATGATATTTTTGGTTTCTCTTTCTTAAGTTGATAGGTACCTATATGTCGGGGGCGAACATGAAATATCTTACCATTGTTCTTTGAACTTGAATTTACCAAGGCCTTGTCCACTAGCTTGACTTTCTCCTAAGGGATTTGAAACTCTACCTCATTTTGGGATTGGTAAAAGTTTGTGTACCCTTTGGACATATAACCATGGGAAGCTTTTGTAGAGATTTATAACTAATATTACTATAAACCCATAACTTGGAGTTTTGAAATCCATTAGGTTAAAATCACAAGTTTACTTTGATTTGTTGATGTTAGTTAATGAATTAAACTATTTATAAGTGTGGCAGATATGTGATTTTGGGTTAGTATTATGATGAAGTTTTTATTTTGCTAAGACAAGTAACAACATTCACAAAGCAAAGAAATAAAATAAACAATTCTTAACTGCGTGATTATTCAACATCATGTTAGATAGACAACCTTAAGTAAGTGTTTAGTTGTTGGTTAATTGAAGAATGTACATAAGAGCATGACCATTAGCAAGTTGAATACCTTGTATTGCTTTGCATCCAAAGGTATTGAGTTCAAAACTTGGTACTAGCACCTTCTTGTAGATGTATTTTGACTTTGTATGGGCTAAATAGTTTCAGTATGTGATAAAAGTACCACAATCATTCATGGAATATTTGTTGCATCAGGATAACTCGATAAAATACAAAGTAAAAGAAAGAGTAAGTATTGAGAGATGAAAAATCTTTCTACAAAAATTGACTTCAAAAATAAATTAAAACAAAAAACTCCTTTGCAAATGATCTTCCTTGGTAATTGAAAATTATAAATATCAAGTCACGGGTGCAATTCTAGTAGGTAATGTTGATTTATAAAGTTCTAATTGGAATAATATATCATGGGGTGTATTTATATTACAATTATTTATATTAACTGACATGAGTTTCAGCAAGGTAATTGATACAAGAATATCTAGTCGATTAATGAGCAAGCATTGTGGAGGATGCAATTCAACACTTGACCTTTGTGATTATTCATGTAATCAATATCAAACCTAATTTTTAAGGTAGTAGTAAGGATCTAGGATCTAGGGTAACTATAGGGTTGATAGAAGCCATAATGTAATTCAATAGTTGGATATTGTCATACATGAGGGTTGGCTTAGATAGGTAAGGTATGATACCAAACAGTCCTTGATGGCTAATGTAACTTGGTATTAGCCTTCTAGATATTTCAAACATATGATGTTGGAAATCTCACGGAAAATCAATGGGCAGAGCAAATCATGGAATAATTGTAGATTAAAGCATTAACTCTAATTATTAATGGTTATGTTAATGGTCTATGTTTTGATTAATGAATTTGTTAATTAGCTTTATTGTTGGTTCTAATAGTGTGCTTTGCAACGTAGGCCCCATTTTCTAGTCTTGTTCTAGAATACTTCAATGTGGAGTTTCTCTACTATGAAGGTGTTCTAATCCTTCCTACATGTATTTTCATGTAGATTTAGTAGGAAAGCTTTGGAGCTAGTCAAGAAAGAACTAGAAGATGGATTAACATTGGAGAAAGATTATCTATTTATGTATTTCATTTTTTATTGTGGCCTTTGAATGGATTTCTATTTTGGCTATGAATATGGATTTTTTGTTGAACTTTGATGTAATATTGTAATGAGACCTAAGTGGGCATAAATATGCTAATATGGATGTGTTTCCTTAGTTATTAAGTTTCCAAGTTGTTTTGCATGCTTAAATGGTTTTATAAGTATTCAAGTTTGCTTAAGGATTTATTAAGTGGTTAAGTTTTTAATGATCATGCCCCATGAATTAAGTATAATTTTTGGGGTGTGATACTATTATTAGTTCTAATACTAGTGTTTGATCAAGATTCAATTATATATAGAATGTCAACTATAATGTGCAATTATAGAAGTATAAAATTCAAAAGATATGAAATACTTAAAAAATTAAGCATTTTTTATGGTATTAGATTTATCAAGGATTTCCTGTTGGTATTCACCACTCTCATTTGAGTGTTCATGGCCCTATATGTCTACTTTGCAACATGGAAGACTCATTCATCTATTGCAACACTGCTTGAAGTTTTTAGTCTTAGTGTAACTCATATGTACATGGTTTTAAGCAAAGGTTGGTGAAAATTTTATTTGGTGAGACTCCTTTGCTTCAAGAATTTTTGCTTCACACGTGAAGTTGCTTTCATGTTGGAGTAGGTTGACTCTGCAATTAAATCACCTTCAACACACTAAATCCAAATATTATGCAAAGACAAAACCTTTTGCTAGAAAACAACAAAACTAGCTATCTTCAATTAATTTATTAGAAGATTACAACAAGGTTCACAAAACCCACAAGCATCCAAAACCTATTACACTCAACCAATATTGCAAAGCATGAGGCTCTACAACTACACATTGGTTGTCCTAAATGCAAGAAACAACTAATAGAAATCTCTCCCATAACCTGGTATTGAGATCTCAACTCACAAGTGAGATACAAGAGAGGAGAACACATAGACCAACATATCACAAGCTAATCTTGGAGCTACAATCACCAATTGCGCTTACCCAATGTGGTTACCCACTCTTTCTTGCTCAGCTCTCCCTCTCAAGAGAATTTTCTCTCACTCATCATCATCCCAAGAATGATGAATACTTCAATATTTATGTCATACTAGAAGATAAGAACCCTAGAAACCTTTCCTCAACCTACTTTGAGGTTTTCTAGATGTTTCCCAAGTTTTCTCACCTTCTCCCTAGCTATTTCCATCTTTATCCATTGCATTCTAGTTGTTTCTTGAATTGGGATGGGTGTTTTCAGAAGTTTCCCAATTCGTCAGGGTTGTCTCTAACTTTGTTGGGATGTCTCTTGCAAAAGCCTTTCTCTTGGCTGAGATGTCTATTATTTTTCTTGGAATGTCCCATTTGGTCTTGGGACTTTTGAGTTTCTGGTGGGACATCTCACCTGAGATGTTGCATGCATAGTTGGAACATCTCAATTGGGACGTCCCACCTGGTAGGGCCAAACACAAAAATGCTTGTTTTGAATTCTAGAACCTCTAGATGCCTCTAAACAAGTTCCCATAGACCTTGGAACCCTATAAACTCAATAAAATGAGCCCAAAACATCCCAAAACATGCTGAAATATCTAGTAATCATCATCAACAAAAATCAACACAAAAAGACACACATTATCAAGACATACTCATTCACATCTTCTTCAAGCCTAAAACCTGCAAAAACAAGTTGTAGGACAAAGCACAAGGAAACTAGGAGAGGTGATCCTACACTAGCTTTCCCACCCTTCAAAATGTAAACTTAGTTGAGCAATGGAGTAGGGGTAGAAGTGATTCCTCACTCAACAAGTTTGGTCTCATGGATCCATATAGCATCATCAACGAATTGATCCTTCTAATGGATAAAATATTCATGCCTTTTAACTCCCCAAGTGTTAGAAGCTTTCCTCCACTTGAGCACGATTGCCTTCCTCTCCATTGAAGTCTTGGATTGATCAATAGCCCTCTTCAACTTATCGATGCTATCTTGTATGGTATTCTCATCAACTGGTCCATGATAGTGCACAAGATCTTAAACATTAAACACAAAAGACATATTTGCAGAATTGTGTTAAGCATTTTGGTGAAATTTTATTTGTTTCAAGCAACATACTATAGGGACTATACAGACTAAGTGACTTGACAAAATAGAAATCTTTAATGACTCATAGTATTCAACAAGGTTAGCTGAATTTTTGTTATAATAGCCAGTTACTAGTTTCATACAGAAACCCAAGCAATTTAGCATTCATAACAACAAACACACATTTATGATTAGTTTGCTCTATTACCATTGAGTTTATTTGGAGGTATTTGGGCCTTGGTATTTATAGAGACTAGCAAACACCTAAACTCAAGTTTTGAAGGAACACCTTCATTTCCCATGATCCCAGTCACAAGACAGAAGAAAAATGTTGGTGGTCCTAAATGCTCACGAACACTTATCAGTAGTCCTTTTGGATTTGTCATGTTGCTGGTTAGAGTCATCGACAAGTGGTGATGAATCATTCTTGCAAGAAGAAGCCATCTTAGTTGTTTTGATAAAGTGTGCATTGATAAAATATTATTATTATTTTTTTGAAAGATAATACATTATTTTCTCCTTACAACATCTTTATATGAGTTCATTGTCTACTAATACTTAGTGCACTTAACTAAATTAGTTCCTAGTAATGATGCCAATGATGACCAGTAGGTATTTCCTGTGCCCAACCATACGAATCACTAGCATATATGCATGATCATGTCGAATTTTGTGGACTTCATTTACCTAAGTGGCCGATATTCCTAGATGGTGAAATATGTAGTCATTAGTCATGGTCTTCCCAATCAATACCTATGTCAATATATGCATATGTTTAAGTGTGGTTGAGGTGTAAGACATTTATTTTAATACTTTTTATCATATTCTTTGTTTATGAAATGGTTAAATAATTGAAGATTTAATATTTAAGTTAACTAATTAATTAACTAACTAGCCTATACATGGAGTATCCATTCCTACTTTTTGTACACATCCTAAACATATACTAATGTTGCTGGATTACCAAGTATTTACTACTGGGCATACCAAGTATCCACAGGTAGGATTATCTAGCATTAATATATTATGCTCAAAGTGTCGTACTCAGATTGCTTATAAATGATAATATTAATTGCTTAATAATAAGAAAGTAAATTGCATTTAAAGTAAATTGCTGGAAAATAAAGTTAAGCTAATTCAAGTACTGCGATGAATGGAAGAAATTTCAATTTTATTTCCATTCATGCAAGTGTGTTTAGGTATATATGTAGTTAAATAAAATGCTATACAATCACTTGAAATCATGCTGTAGGTACCTAGAGGAAAAATATTCTAATTTCTATGGGAAGAAACTGTAAGAGTCTAGCTAAGGGAATGACTGAAAGGTGCCATAAATGTGAGGGTTATGTACATTTATATTGGCAATACCTATGCTAGTGTGAATGTACTTGCATCAATGCATCTTAAGATGCATAGATGGGGATACATCGATGGGACTGCATTGATGTAGTTATGTTATTGACATTTCATCACTAAGGCTACTTACCCAATGCTACAAATCGTTTCATGTGAAAATAGCTCAATAGTATCCTCATCCTTTCTTCATTGATCCTAGGATCACTCACTATCCATGCTAAATTAGTAAGTTTTGATATTGTTAGCACCTTCCAAGGACATGACAACTGTGAGAATAATCTCTTAAGTTTAATGTACCAAGTTGCAAATTTATTTCTTTTAGTATTAAATGCTTTTACTAGTGCCTGAAAGTTATTTTTCCAAATTTTTTGCTACATTTGTTTGATCTACATACTTTGTTTTTAATACATATAGCTTTGCATTGATAATATGTGATTTTTGCTATGCCTTATTGCAATCCTTATGCTTCTTTTCGTATAGTAGATACATGGATTCCAACTGCTTCTCAAGCTTGTTTTCTTAACTTCCTACTATTAACATTACTAGGTTCAGATATCTAAGATTGGATAACTCCATATACTATGTCATGTACTCAATCTGTAGTTCTTTCATTTTAATCTTTACCTAGTGAATCATTGTCATGCTGTCAAAGATTGGTTATAATTTGGGCATTTGTTATACTACAACATTGATTTTAGCATTTTCTAATTTAATTTTGCCTCATTTACTTGCTTTTGCATGCCCGTTTGTGCTCTAAAATTTGTGTTCAAGTTTTCATGTTTACTTTATTATGCTATGTAGTAGTTTCAATAGTAGACTTTCGTAGATCATGTGAACTTCCTCCATTAACAGATTTTTGTTTTCTCTAGTTAGTTTATTGATGTCCACACTAACTTTGGTAAATTATTTTCTTAGATTATTAAGGCTTTCTTCTAGCTAATTTTTCTTTTTCTCTATATTAACTAATCTTCTATTATTAATAGCAAGTTTCTTATTTTTCTCTTCTAACGCAATACTGGCTTTGCAATAGGCATAGGTTTCTTCATTTGTAGTTGAGGCATCCCATGTTGCTTTTCCATTTCTAGCTAGTGATGTTTCACCAGAAGTTCATTAACTTGTTCAGTTCTAAAGTATTCTAATTACTCCAATGCAATGTACCTTACATGGTATTGTATTTGGATTTTGAGATGGGCTAGCTTATCTTGTAATTTGGATTTTCAACTTAGCATGTTGGAGTCTCAATTCTGTAATGATCAAATTTCTCTTTGTAGAAATCAACTTAAACTAGGCTATAATGACATTTATAGGAATGTTAAAAATATTTTGGATTGTTTCCTTACTTGCACTAGTATCTTTAATATACTTTCATGTTAGTCTACATCGATTATTTTCTTTCCTTTATCATTAGCTCCAAGTATTAGTTGACCATCATTCAATTTAGTAAAAATAGTTGGAGGTACTGCTGGAATGTTGAGAACATCTTTAATATGGTTAGTCAAAAGTTCTATAGGTCTCTACTCTCCTTCCTATTGCATCATAACTAATGTAGCTCCTTAACTTTTGACTAACCATATAGTAGCATTAACTAATGTGACTTCAAATGTAGTAGCATTTCTAAAGATTTAGATACTTCTATTCCCTTCTATGACATTAACTAAAAATCACCGAGTCATAGGTATGATGAGATCTCTTACTAATTTTCTCTAAAAAGGAGTTTTCATTAATTTTGAAGTATTTTCATTCTAATATATTTGTAAGCTTGTATGACTCATATAATCTATATTATTCTTCTAAATTAGATGTTAAGTTTGAGGGGTTAATTTATTTAGAAGTTAAGAAAGTAACATTTTATGAAGATGATTTAAATAAAATGAAGATGAATACTGCTAATGAATATCATTATAGAATATGTCAGGCTTGTAATACATTCGATATGTAAAACCTTGCTATTAGGCTTAGGTTGGGAAAGCATTACTTATATAAAGAATATAAATTGTAAAAAAGTAAAATGTTGCTTGAAAAAATTGAATGGATGCCAAGAAAATTAAATAGTCTAAGTAGTAGGTGTCCAAGAAAGCAGGTGCATAGGGGCAAAAAAATATAGAAAAAAATGTGAAATGTTCTAAAAATAATGAAAATAGCCTCATGCATATCAAACCTAATCTATTGACTACCAGAAAAAGGATAGAACCAATTGCCCAAGCTAGAAATTAACAATAATAGATCCATAAAAATAAATCTTGAAATTAACTTGTGCAAGATTAAATTAAACGTGAACAAACTACTTGATCCAATATATGGAAATATGAGATTGAAAATACATTTGCATCTAGAAAGACATTAGACTTAAATGTTGCATAACTGTCAAATTGAATAAAATGTAAGAAACCACACAATGTAACTAAGTTCAAATTTGAGTTTGGTTACACTTAAGGTTGGCAAAAGTATAGTACAAATCCCATATACATTGCAAATTCATAATCCTAGCTGAATATTACAACATAGAATTAAACTTAAACTAGAATTATAATATCAGCTAAAATCTCTAAAAGATAAAGATTAATCATCAACTACCTCCGTTAAATCCTCCTCATCAAAATTGATATAATCACCTAAGAAGCATAAAAAAACCAAGGAAATTAGTCTTAAGATTGAGTAGGGTAAAACAACTAGTAAAAATACTCACTCATGGTTTTGGTTGGAGGCATTAGGTAGATGGATAGTCATGCACATGGGTAGCTACAAACAAAGATTAACTAAAGCAAACAAATAATGATGATAATTGGGCAAACCAATAGTTAGTTATAAACTAAAAACTCCACCACTACCCATGATTCAACCGAAAAATAGATCAACTTCCAATGATAATGAGTCTAAAGCCTATATTTCTTTTATATAATTGATGAGTCTAAAACTCACATATAAATGATTGATGAGTCAAAAACCCACATATGATAAGTGAATCAAAACTCACATATAAATAATTAGTGTGTTTGAAACTCACATATGCTTGGTGACTCTAAAATGCACATATAATAATAATTGGTGAGTCTAGAACCCACATATAATCATATAGTTAGCGAAACTAAACTAAAATCCAATGATTAAATAAATCTTGTAAAAAACAAATCCCTAGGTGGTGGGGAGATGAATCCAACCAATTGCATGAACTAAACGAGAATAAATGTAAGGTATTGAACTATCAAATGGTAGGTTATAATATGCCAAATAAAGCTAAAATCAAAATGTAGGATTAGATAAGTGTCTAAAAAATTAAAATGTTTCAAAAATGGGAATCCAATCTTCTCAAGACAATTCCTACAACTATTATTATATCATCAATTATTGATTTTAAATTTTCAAACATTCTAGGAGCTCTAAAAAGTATATTTTTGGGTTTTTTGATAATTCTACATTGCTCGAAGGCCAAGGGGCTCTGAAAAAAAGTTACTTAGTTATTCTAATTCAAAAATAGAATAAATTATGTCATGACCAAGTTATGATGGATAATAGAGAGTGCCTTATGGTTTGTGCTGGTATGCTAGATATTATTTTCTTTTAGGCTGTTAACATCTAGGATCATCTTGGGAATTAAAAATTTGAAAAATGTCTTGAAACCTTATTTATATAGTTAAATTTTTGGTAGAATTTGGAACAAAAAAGTATGTCAAACTTTGTCAAAACATGATCAAAATGTTGAGTAACATTCCATGCATGGTAATAAATCTCAAAAATAACCAATGTAAAGAAAATAATATTAAAATATTCAAATGTGAGAAATTAGATAATTCAGTGAATAGTTATTGAACAAGTGAAAAAAGGTAAATAATTTACACTAATCAAAATTACCAAAACCTAAAGGTGTAAAACACCAAATTAGCCTACCTGAAATTATAATCACTGTAGCAAGGATCCTTAGGTGGCTTCGATCTCCCAACTAGTCTTCGAATCTTAGGTAAAATTGTAGATTAATGATGGAATCTAGGTAAGAAATTTAAAATGAGATATGGAAATATTGCTTATCATAATTCTTGGTTGATAGTGAAGATATAAATTTGGCTCTCTCTCCAATTTAGTGGAATCTTCCTCTGTGGCTCTACCTCATAGATGCTGGTAAGATAGGGTAAAAGGATGCTCTTTCACGAAATAGTGATCAAGCTTATATTCCAGAAATCATTTGGCAACATTGGGTAGAAGCTCTCATGGGAAAAAACATAAATTAAAAATAAATTATAATTATGAAAATATTTTTATATTATTTTTTCCACATGAGCTAGTACATAATGCTAGCCTAATAGGCATCTCATATGAGGAAGTACATATTCCATACTTTTGGGGCTAAAAAATGCCTTATAAGTGGTCAAAATTCCCCAAGTGAAAAAGTAATCTAGTATTTATATTTGGGCATTAGAGGATTAAAATTGCCTTTTGGAATGTCAGAAATGTTAATTTGATGGGTTTTTATGGAGAATATATACTTTTCTATGCTAGAAATATTTGTAGGGGGTAAATCTTACCTATTCCTAGTGTGGAGGGATGGGGGTTTCCTCCTTAGCATGGAAACATTCCCCCCCTCCCCCAAAGTGGAAACGACATGCCCACAACATGGAAGCCACAAAAGCCAGATTTCAACACTCAATGCACTCCAACGTTGACCAGCCACTTCAGCAAGGATGGTAGAAGGCTCAACATGGAAGACCTATCCCCAACATAGAAGATGAGTCTCTATTACTATTTATAGTAAACAAAATGGTCATGGGGAAAGGCACTTACTATATATGGTAACCCTCCAAATTTGGGCAACCATCTTACCTGTATGAGGTAGAAATTTGAAGCAAAATTATAGCCAATTTGTAGTCATTGTGTAGCAAAATTACAATCATTTTGTTGCACCATTCGTGGCCTTAAACCTATAAAAACTAGTTTCAAACACCATTTTTAGGTTGAGCAATTTTTCACAGTTCTACATTTTTTCACAATTGGAGACTTTTGGAATTTTTACACATGGGCATTTTCAAGCACTCAAGAGCTCTTGCAATCTCCCATGGTTGCATTCTTGTGAATCCTAACGTGGAAGCATTATAGCATTTGCAATCCCCCTGATACTTGTGGATTTTTGGTGTTTACATTGCATTTCAGGGACTCCCAAACCCCCCAACATGGAGCAATTTGGTAGCTAGATTTCTCAATTTTCTCATCCCCAGTAGTAACCTAAGTTACAAATCTAGAGTTGTAGCAAAGGAGGTTTGACAACACCAGGGGTGGTTGAGCATCATCATGAAGTAGATCACATAAGCTTCAATGGGCTCTAAAAGCCTGTCCCAGTGAACCCTCTTCTGCTCTCTCAAGGGAAACACCTATACACACCCCTAAACTTATTCTTTATTTGTTTACAGAAAGTTTAAAATTTGAATTTGTATGCAAAATATTTTACTTTTGATTTTCAGATTTGTATTTCTTATTTTGCATCATTCATTTTGCATTCTGTAAGTTCCTGGGTGATATGCTGAATCATCCAGGTTACTTGGAATTTCATTTTTCAGAGGCCTTGGGGATTCTAGGTTGAGGTTGATGCATTGGATACACTGGTTTTCTAGAGATTAATTTTTTTGGTCACAACAATTTTCTGGTGCTAGAAGGAGAGCCTCTGCCTGATTTCTGTGACTAGATCTATTTTTCTCCATTGCCAACATTACCATTTGCAGGTTTTTTTTTTTGATTTTTTGTAGTTAAAACTTTGAAAAATCAATGTCGTGCCTTCCCTCCTTTGACCAAAACTGTAGCATGGAAGTTGCAGATGGTTAGATGTTGGCTTTTCATAGTAATTGCAATGAATTTTTTAGCCCAAAGCCATCATTGAAACCCTTCATTCGTTTTCCTTATTGCTGCCAATTTTTTTAGTTTCCAAGGTGGGTGGTGCAACCCTTTTGAAAACCATCAAACTTTTGGAAGTTAGCTCCCCTCCCCATGTTTTCTAGTTAAGAAAATTGGTAGCCTACCAAAATCAAATTCTAGTGGAAAAACACCAAATTTCCACTTTGGTTTTTATTCTTTCCCCCCTCATCAACATTGGATTAGAAGGTGTGAGATTTCCATTGTCTCACTCCCCTTCTTTTCCCCCTTAACATACCCAACATAGAGATAGTTGGGAGGCGTGTGGGTGAGGCTTAACACCAACATTTCTTTTCTATTTTTGGTAAAGGGGTAAACCCCCATTACCCCTTACTTACTAATTATAAAAAATGCTTCATTTTTAGCCATTTTTACTTCCTTTAATCATTTTTAAATTCCACATGTTAGGATTGGATTTTATTTTTTCCTTTTTATAGCCTATTTCAAGCCATTTTAAAGGAACTAGCCATGTGTCTCTCACAATTGACCAAGTTGCCTTATAACTACACTGACAATGGGTTAGATCAACAACACATGAGGGTTTATGATCCCAAAGACCCTACTATAATGGAATGAAGGTAATCTCTTAGAATTAGAGGATAAAGTCTTGGTTCCATGACAATAAATGAAGAACAATATAACTTCATTTGTGCCAAGATCCAGGCTAGCATGTTAATCCCACGAGTGGAAGTAGAGGCTAAACAGAAGTTTGAGCTCATCCATCATGATGGAAAGGAGTGTATTCCCTCTTATGACCAAATACCCCTTAATGACATATATGCTAGTGTCTTAGCCCTTCTCATTGAGGTTGATGAGGATAACCAGAAGGTTACCTCTGAGGGGAAACCAGAGGAGGAAAAGTGAATTCATGGTAGAGTCTGAATCTGAAAAATTGAGGGAACTTTTCCAATAAGGGATCCCCAAGGCCATGATGCCCATATCTATCTCCTTGGCCTGTTCCTATGGGCATGTCCCACCACCTTCATTCCCATCATTCCTAATCATGTTTGGGCCAACACCAACCATCGTTGCACACTAAGCATAATCAGTGTTATAGCCAACCACCTTTCACTTCTCCATGCCCCTTGCTACCCAACCTAGGTTAATTCGACCAATGATGGTGGTAGCTACTACCATTAGCCCATGGACCAGTCATGGGGGATCCACCATAGGAACCTAATCAACTTAGGGGTTACACACCTTCTTTATCCCATTTGTGTCTCATGTATTGGCACAAACTTCCTTTTCCTTGTTTGGTCCATAAGCTACAACCATAACATAATCTCTTTCTTCCATCCTACAATTCATAGCAAGGCCACAAGCCTCACAAAAAATGTTGCAACCATATGTGCAAACCCCACAGCCAATAGGGCCACCACAAGGCCTGGATCAATCTTTCCAGATGATCCAAGGCCTAATGGAGGAGTTGAAGGGGCTTAAAGCCTCTACTTCACAAACTGTCAAGATCATGGATTTCTACTAGGATGATCCCATTAGTCCTATGGTCCCATTGTTGACACTTCCTCTTGGTGTTTCTATTCCCTAGTTTAGTAAGTATAACGGAGAAGGTGATCCCAATGCTCACCTTATAACCTTTAGATCCAAGTGCTTGCTATTGCTACTGTGGCCTCATACTATCATGAGGATTCTCCCTATGTCTTTGATTGGGAAAGCACTTGATTGGTACCGCACATTACCTAGAGGATCCATATCCTTTTTGGAGGACTTGATAGCCCAATTTATCAACTACTTCAAGTATAACTTGAGGCCCAACACTACACTTGACCAACTCATGAAGGTCAAGAAGGGACCCCTAGAACCTATACAGAAGTTCATTCAATGATGAAATGGGTTGTTGAATGAAATACTAGAATCCATCATTGAGGACCACCTTTTAGCCATATTCAAGGGGGCAGTGAATGACTTTATCAAGTCAAAACTTTACTATCTTGATCCATGGTCCCTTAGCCAAGTGTTTTCCCAAACCAAGAACATAAAGGATGCTGTGGAGGCTAGTCATGATCCAGCCTACATAGCATATAAAAATTAACATACACAGAGGGATAAGGAAAAGAACAAACAAAACAACATGGCCATAGCAATAGTGACCAAAGAAGGAAAGACTACTAACTAGGGGCCAAGGAACAACCTACCCAAGGCTCTCACTAATAGCCATGATAGACAACCATCAACATTTAGGGCCATTGCATCAATTGCAACTAGCCAAATTTTGATAATAAATATTAAAGTAAATACATTGCCTTACCTTTGAAACCATCCAAGTTACTAGATTAGCTTTTGAAGAGTGGGTGCATCCAATACAAACAGATGATTGAAACCATTTGAAAGAAGCATGAGTGGCTATGTGAAATAGTCAAGGATCCCACTCAAGCAACAAAGGATGATCCCCAATTACCTATGTACTTTAAACTAGATATCTTTTGCCATTATTACCAATTGCTTGGTCATGACACATACTTTTGCCTTATGCTGAAGGATGACCTGTAGTGGATGATAGATAGGAGGGAGTTGGTCTTATATGCTTCTAAGCTAGTCTAGTCACAAAATTAGTTGATGCAAGTGTACAAAGACCTATTGAATGCATTCGATGATGATCGGTGACTTGTAAGAGAGCCATATGTGATCTGAGTATCCCCTTGTGATGAAAAGGCTTCTTTAGCTTTCACCAACTCTAGATCCCTCTTTTTCATAAGAGTGACATCACGAATACCTTTAAGGAAAACTTTTGTCATTAGAATATCGTAGCCTAACACAACCCAACCAATTGTAGCCCAACCAATTGCACAATGACCTCTTGTGATGGCTAATGCTACTACCTCTTCTTTACAACCAATGACTGATAACTAGAAAACCTCAACTAAGCAAAGGAAGAACTATGAGAAAAATCCTAGCAACAAGGGTGACAAGCAGATGAAGGCATGAAAGGAAGTAGGCCTACTAAAGCCCATTTCCCTCTCGGCTATACTCACGACCTCCTCTGCTCAATCTGCTTCAACCAATAAGCCATAGGAGGATCCTTAATACCATAATCAAAAGAATGAGGAAAAGCCCCAACAACCACAACCTAAAGCTAAAGTTTGCATTTTGGGAAACATGGAGGAAGTGAAGTACATCTAGGACAACAAGTCCACAACCAATGATAAAAAATTCCTCAGTGGGATGGGTCAAGTCAAGAAATCCCTCAAGTAGAAGAACATAACTATAAGCTTATATGACCTAATCATGACTTCCGCACACATTGTGAGGTGTTAGTCAAAATGTTAACTTCCATTCCCATTAGTAAGGACATCCTTACTAATGAGGAAGCCATCCATGTAGTGCTGGTCCCTCCATCATCAAGGGAGGAAAGTTAACACTCCTAGTATTTAGCGATAGTGAAATCAAGGTTAATCCCCAAAATGGCAAAGTAACTAGGGCTCCTTTATTCATAACCATACATGTAGGGTAGTTCAAAGTGTATCAAGTGCATGTTGATGATTGTTGAAAGCTTGGGCCTAACTAAGCAAATACAACCTACATCAACAAGTGTCCTTAAGTCTTTTAATGAATCTAGGGTCACTGTCAAGGGGTCTGTCTTCTTAAACTTCCTTATAAGGGAGAAATTCCCCACAACTGCCAATTTCTTGGTGGTGGAGGAGATGCTAGGGTTCAATGTAACGTCTTATCCCTTGTTAAGGGTGGAAACAATTGTAAACAATGTAATTAACCTTCTAACGAAGGGGCACCTCGTTATGAGGGGTTACGATTATTTATGTATCCCTTGGGAAAGGGTTTGACCTATGCCATTTAAGATTGGGGTTAGAGGTCATGCTGGGCATGGAGTTGCGGAGCCAAGAAAGGCAAGTAATGGGAACTAGGTGAAGTAGGAAGAAAAGGGATTGATTACCCCTTTGGCAGGACAACCTAACCATGGTGGCAGTGCTGGATTGCTTCTAAGGCTTAAGTGGCATAGGAAGACAACCAAAAAGGATGTTATAGTACTCTCTTCCATTAATATAATTTTTCCATTTTCATTGTTTAATTCTTTAGTACCATTTATTTATTTACCAGTTAATTCATGTATTAAGTATTTATAATGTTTCCGGTATATTATCTAAGAAAATAGTAAATGTAATAAATTAAGCATTCATATTTTTATGACATCCAGGAACGGGATGTCATATTTGGTATAAGAGCAAACCATAATTCAGGAGCCAAAGTGGAAGAAAAACTTTATTTTATTATTATTGAAAAACACAAGTACATTTGAGAAAAATAAGAAAGTACAGGAAAAAATTATTTTATTTTATTTTATTTTGGTAATCAAGGGGGAGTGAGAGGAAGTACATAGCAGGCTATAGAAAAAGAAGAATAGGGAAAAGAAGTAGAATGGGAAAATGTAAGCAAGACAACTATGATTATTTTTTATGACCAAAAGATTCAAGAAGATCTATAACTATGTTCAATTGGGATTCTCTTTCTTTAGTAGTAGCATCTACCTTGCTAAGCACTACTTTGCATCTAGCTAGTCCATCACACAATTGTTTAATATATTTAGTTGCATGCCTTCTCCTTTCTTTAAGTTAGGTTTGTAACATATCCATTTGTATTAATCGATCATCTATGTCTTTTTGCCATTCTTTCTCTTTCCTCTGCAAAACAAGATTTAAATTATGAGTTCTAAGCAAATCAACAAACAAATATAAAAAAAATAACAATAAATATTACGTGGAAATTGATCATTATGAATTTGAAAAAATCATTAACAAGTTACTAAATGGCGAGCATAGTGCGTTGCACTTTCCAATTTTTCTAAGAGTTGCTCCAGACCTTTTACAACATTTGGAGCATCTTCAGAAATTGGATGAAAAGGTGATGGAACTCCAGCTTGTATTAAATCATAACTTTCCTTGAAGTCACATGACCAAGATTCCCATAGATGGTAGACGCCCTCACGAATAGAATAGGGTTTATTATCTGAGATTTGTTGGCTAATGCGCTGAAGAAGCACAAGTTTTTCTTTAGCAGCTACCACTATTTTTTCTATTGAATAAGAAGATCTTGAGATTGAGAAAGAAGAAGTCATTGAAATAGACTCAGAAAATAATGTTGGTGCTACCTATGAAAGAAAACCTCTTCCACGTGTCACAAAAAAAGAAGGCACGACTGGTGATCTAGGTGGTAGATTGGGAGTCTATGCAGAAGTAACACCTACATCACCTCTATCCATCTCTTGGATAAAGTATTGTTGCTTCATAGACCTCTACAACAGAAAAAGATAATAATAAAAATAAAAATAAGAAAAATAAAATTAAAAATCAACATCATAAAAAGGAATAAGGGAAGTATTTTAACCTTTAAATAACTAAAACTAACCTTTGCTTATTTTCCTTTATCTTGTATTAAACTCTACTGAATTTGTTGGGATTATTGTGGAGCCTGTTGTTGGGTTTGTTGTCTTATAATAACTGGACTACCAGAACTTTGCCTAGTACATTGCCTCTATATAAAAAAAAATTATTAGAAAAAAAAATAGAGATAAGACATTAAACTAAGTAAGTTTTATTTAAATATATATACCTTGGGAATAGAGAGTGAGATCTGTTCTTGTGATTGAACCATACCAAAGGATGAAGTACCTTGAATTTCTTCAACCTATGTAGTTTTAACACTCTGCGTTGGTTCATTCTGCAGCTCAGATTGCATTGTCAAATACATAAAATAAAAACATAATCAACAAACAAAAAAATAATGAAACATGAAAATACCTCACTAATTTCTTCTTGACTCCAAGCTTGTTGTAAAGCTAGTTGACCTTTCTTGGCATGTAGAATCTTGATCCTTATAACCCCCTCATCTTCAAGAAATTCAAGGCACAACTAAGGATTGTAATGAGTAAAAAGTTTCTTGGGATGATCATAACTTAGGATCATACACATGATCAAGGATATACAACATAGGATATAAGATTTGGAAGGATTTTGTTGGGAAATAGTAATTTTAGTCATAACAGTATACCAACCAGAAAAACAAGACAATGACCAATCATAACTCTACTAGTTATGACACCATGAAGTATGAAAATAGAATAAGAATTAACTTTAGGTTATTATCTATACCATAAAACCTTGCTATTGATGAATAGACATAACTCAAAATGAACATCGTTAACGAAATCTTTACGAGCAAATTGGTTTTTGTGAATGGCAGAATTAGTAACATAATTGGATAATTCCTTCTTACAAAAAGATTTAAATTGTTGAGAATGAGTTGAAAGAATTAAAGAATCATCTCCTAGCTGAAAACTTAAGATCACTTTAATATCAAGAGGAAGGATTGTTATTGCTTCAAAAACTAATTGAAAAATAGAACTTTTCTCATTATCATGCTACTCAAACCACTTCGAAAGAATACTCTTGCATTGGGAAAGTTTAAAAATTGAAAAAACTAGTAAATCAGCCAATCTAGAAGCGGTAAGGAGCTGAAAACTGTCTCTACAAAGCAAGCTAGGAACCCAATCAGAAAGGACATTATTTTGGTGTAAAAAAAATATTAGGCAATAAAGAGCTACTGAAAGGGGCTTAAGATGAAGCTTGACATTTGGAAGCCATAAATTTTTTATAATAGAAAATCTTCAAGCTTCTCTAAAGCCTAGAGAAAGTATAACCTAAGATAACCAAAGATTTAATAAAAGCTAATGTATACTTTTTAAAGAAAAAGTTAACGTTCACTTTTTTGGATTTTTGGATTTTTAGGTTTATTAAAGTAGAATTATTTGTAGTTTAACTCAAAGCACTCTTTGAGATGATTCCAACGGTACCAATTTCATCAAAATTTGAAGGATATGTTCATTTTTCGTGTAGTTTAAAGTTAAAAAAATTTAAAAATATATATATTATCTTTATTAATTTTTTTTAAAAAATGTTTTTTTAATTAAAAAAATTAATAAAACAAGGGGTCTCAGGTTCAAACTGAAGCCCCAATCATTTAAAAAATATTATTAAAAAAAAATGCCAGGGCTTGCAGCAAGGCTGTAGCAAGTCACAGCGAGTAGTGGCAAGGTTGCGGCCAGGTCGCAAGGCCGTGGTTGATAAGTTTGGCCCTTAAGGCTAGCCCAAGAAAGGGACTAGAAAAGAAACCCACACCTGCATATCCTTGTCATCATCAACCGCCCACTTCGCTCACATTGCTATCGATCACCTACCATTGTTGCACCATTGTTCGTCATACTATCCTGCTGTCGCCTATTGTTGCCCACGTCGCTATCTCTTGCGCAACCATTGCTGCCGCTATCTCTTATGCCTTTTCCACCATTGCATAGCTTGTCACTCTACAGTGTGCAACCCTGCTGCCCTACATCGTGCAGCATTACCATCGCCTGCAACTACACACTGCCTACAATTGCACGTCACTTGCAACTGTGGATGCCATCACTGCCTTCTCGTCATTACCATCATTGCCTTCAAAGCCATCCTTCACTACCTTCCACACCGCTCATCACTGCCTCTCGTGTAGTCTATCACTACCTCCTGAGCCACGCATCACTGCCTTCCACACCACCCATCACTACCTCTTGCATGGTCCATCATTGCCTTCCGTGTTGCCTATCACTGTCTTTCGCACCATCCATCATCACCTCTCATGTCATTCATCACTGTCTGCTATGCCATCCCATCATCACCTTCTGGCCATCGTGTGGACCTGAAATGGGTCGTCCATGAATTGATGGAAAAATTGAATTTTTTCGATAATTAACAGGAATTCTGAAATTTTCGTGAACTGACGAAAATTTTTCAAAAAAAATTTGTGCCTGTTAGTTTTAGTTTAAATAGAAAATGTCCTCAATTATTTACAAAAATTTAAATTGGTGCTACGGTAACAACATAAATAAAAATTTTATCATTAAGTGTGCATGTTCTAGAGTAGAGTTGAGATGGGTAAGCTCTTGGAAAGTCTTGAAAAATGTGAAAGTTGAAAAAACTTAAAATAGCTATAACTTTTGAATTTTGAGTCCATTTTCAACCAAATAAAAAATTGATTCTAATAGATTTGAACCTTTTGGACTCAATGGAATAGTTAGATTTAGCTTTTGGACTATAGAAAATTAGCATTTAATTCATTGTTTTAGGTCCCAAAAATAATTAAGATTCAGTACTCGGTGAGAAATCCATAACAGTTTCAACTTCTTCCACAACTAACTAAATGATTTCAAATCCCATAAAAAGGGCCATAGAGGCTGAGGATTATTAACATACCTAATTTTTTCAACTTACCGATGTTTGGAATCCAAAGAATAAACTGGAGAGAAATGGAAGCTTGAGTCAATTGTCAGATGAATTCCCTTGAAGATTAAATTAATGAGATCAAGGGTGTTCAAGAAGAACTTTGTCACTCAAACCAAGGGTTTAGGATAGAGATGCAAAATATGTCTAAGAAAATTAAGAAATTATCTCAAAGTTTGGAAGATAAATGGTCAGATGTGCAAGGAAAGATGGATTCCTTTGCAGACTCCGTCAAACAATTAATTGACCATCTTATTCAACCTTCAAAACCTACCCATAGTCTACCTAGGGAACAACATCAACACCAAGATCAACTCCCTTCTAAGGATCCACACCAAACACAACTTCTACCTACTAGTGGATAGGATATCGAAATTCCTCCTGTAGGCTATAGAATTAAAATTGAAGATGAGGGACATGGGAACTGGCTTAATTCACCTAGAGAATCGTTGATACAAGTTCATGCTAAGAAAGTAAAATTAGATCATTATGATGGAGCCCTTAGATCTAGTGCTAAGGAAAAGGATTAGCTTGATATAATAAAAAATTACTTTGATATGTGGAATTTGTCAAGCCATGAACATTTAGAAGTTATCTCCTTGTATTTAAGAGGACTTGCGGTAACATGGTGGAATGGACTAAGATCTCAAGGTTTAATTACAAATTGGCTTAATTTTTGTCGAGATTTTGAACAAAAATTTGTTCTTGATTATTTTCTCAAAGAGTGAAAAATGAGATTTGATTCCTTAAGGTTGGGAGGGTGATTTGTAGATGATTACTATAAGGAATTCTAAGATCTTTGTTAGTATGTAAGTCACCTGGATGAGAGAGAATTAGCTTTAAAATTCATTAGAGGACTACATGCTCAATTACATCCCCAAACACGAGCTCATAATCCTCAAACCATTGATGAAGCATATAGAATTGCTAAGGATTATGAGGAATCAAATAAGATACAAGTTACCATTCGATAAACAACTCTTCGACAAACTACTTTTCCACAAGTAATGGTAGAAGAGACACCAACGAAAAAAGCTTGATCAGCATCTATATGTTTTATTTGTGGTGAAGATCATTTCAAACGAGATTGCCCAAAATTTTGAGCAAAAATACAAAGGACCAACCAAATTAGAAATCCAAAATCGAACCCAAACATGAGTAAAGGGAAAAATTCAATCACTACTATAACAATGAAGAAGATATTTGCATAAACTAAATCAGGTTTGCATAAATTTCAATTTGCTTTACTCATTTTTGAAGGTTCAATTGAAGGTAAAGTTTTGATTGATAATGGTGCGAGTGATAACTTTATTTTTCCAAAGTTAATTAATTTATTGAAATTAAGTTTACCTTCTAAGAAAATTATTAAGATAGAATTGGTAGATGGAACAAGTGTGAGCAAACATACCAGGTATGGAGAAATTAACATTACCTTGCAAAACATGCCTCCTGTTGATGAATTTTTTTGAATTTGAACTAGGTGATGTTGATGCAATTTAGGAATGCCTTTTTTGTAAAACTTTGATGTTATTGCCCACTTTGGAACTCATATTTTAAATGTCCCAACCACTGATGGAGTCAATGTTCTAAGGGGGGTAGGAACAGCAAAGAAAATTCATATGATAACTATTAAGCAAGCTAAAAGATTAGTAAAAAAAGGTGCTATAATGTTGTTTGTTAGAGTAGCCCAACCTCAAAAATTTTCAAGTGTTGAGATTTGGAATGAACTTAAGAAATATAAAGATTTAGTATTTGGTGAATCAGAGAACTACCTCCAAAAAGAATTGTCGAGCATGCCATTGACATTTTTTCTAGTACACAACCTGTCTCAAAAGCTCCTTATAGATTTTCTACTTTAGAATTAAGAGAATTAAAAGTACAATTAGACCAATTATTAGAAGAAGGAAAAATTAGACCAAGTGTATCATCTTGGGATGCACTAGTTTTATTCATTAAAAAGAAAGATGGTACACTAAGATTATGCATCGATTATAGAGCATTGAATAAAGTGACAATTAAAAATACTTATCCTTTACCTAGAATCGATGATTTATTTGATCAACTTATGGGTGCATGTTATTTCTCAAAGACTGATTTAAAATTTGGTTATCACCAAATAAGGATTAAGGAGAAAGATATTGAGAAAACTACTTTTAGAACCAGATATGGATTATACAAATTTTTTGTGATGTTGTTTGGATTAACTAATGCACCTACAACATTCATGACATTAATGAATAATATTTTTCATGAATATCTTAATTAATTTGTTATAGTATTTATGGATAATATACTTTTTTATTCTAAGCCAAGAGAAGCACATATCAAACATTTGAAAATTACAATGGAAATTCTTAAAGAACATTAACTAAAAGCTAAATTGAGTAAATGCGAACTCTTTAAGGAAGAAGTTTCATACTTAGGACATATAGTTTCCAAAAAAGGATTGCTACTAGATCTAGCAAAAATTAGTGTGATCTGGGATTAGCTTAAATTAAAAGATGTTATAGTAGTTCGTAGTTTCTTAGGTTTAGTTGATTTTTATTGATGTTTCATTAAATATTATTCCACATTGGTAGCCCCATTAACTGACCTGCAGGAGAAACATGTGTTAAAATTTGATGAAAAATGAAGGGAATCTTTTCTTAGATTAAAGATGCTCCTTACAACAACACCTATTTTGATAATTTTGGATGAAGAATTATCATTTGAAGTATCCATAGATGCTTGGGAAATATGAATTGGTGCAGTTCTTTCACAAGAAGATAAAGTGGTATGTTATGAATCTCGTAAATTATGAGGAGCCAAGGTAAATTACTCAACCTATGATTTAGAATTATTAGCAATTGTTCATGCTCTGAAAGTCTGGAGACATTATCTTTGAGGAAAAAGGTTTGTACTAAAAATAGAACATAAAAGTCTAGAATATTTGCAAAGACAACCTATTTTGAATACTTGTGAAAGGCAATGGATGGAATTATTGGTTGAATATGATTTTGAAATCAAATATATTCTCAATAAGAAAAATGTGGTAGCAAATGCCCTCAGTCGAATGTGGAATTTAATGATAGGTGTCGTAACAACTCCTATGGAAGAAGAAATCAAGGGACAAATAAAAGATGATCCTTATTTTAAAAAGATTTTAACAAATATTTCCTATGAGCCTCAATATCAACTTACTTGTAATGGTTTATCAATGAAAGGTCAAAGAGTATGCATACTGGAAGAAAATTGGAGACTAAGGTTGTTATGTGAAGCACATGAAGTACCATACGCAAGACACCCAGGTTATATTAAGACCTATATGATAATTCACAAATCTTATTTTTGGCCTCGAATAAAGAATGATGTGTCCTCATACATTAAAAATTTTCCATAATGTCAAAGAATAAAAGATGAATAGAAAAAACTTAGTGGATTATTACAACCTCTAGAAGTTCCAACCTGGAAATGGGAAGTTATCACTATAGATTTCATTGCAGGATTGCCAATAACCAAAAAGGGAAATAACTCAATTTTCATAGTAGTTGATCGTCTATCAAAGATGACACATTTTATAGCTTTGAAATCTAGAAACACAACAAAAAGTTAGCCCAAAAATTTGTATGTGAAGTATTTCGATTGTATGATTGTCCAAAATCTATCACTTCGGCAAAGATCCCAAGTTCATATTTGAATTCTAGAGAAATTTCTTGAAAGAGCTTGGAACTTGGTTAAAAGTTAGCACAACTTATCACCCTTAGACTAATGGACAAACTAAATGTGTAAATAGAATATTAGAAGATATCCTATGAAGCTATGTTGGGAGTAGACCAAAAACGTGGGAGAATCATTTACATCTGGTAGAATTTTCATATAATAACAATTATCAAGGTTCATACATCAAACACCATTCGAAGTAGTATATGGACGTAATTGCCGTACACCAATAACCTGGGTAAATCCAACCTTAAGAATGGAATGGAAGAAAGAAGAAATGAAAATTATGGAAAACATTCTCACAAGAGTAAAACAAAATTTACAAGTTACCCAAGATAAATATAAAGGATATGCAAATCAACATCAACTTAAAAAAGAATTTCAAGTAGGAGATGAAGTATTACTGAAAGTAAAACCTACTAGAAGTTCTCTTAAATTGGAAAAATATACTAAATTGGCACCTAGATTTTGTGGACCTTTTGAAATTTCTGAAAGAATTGGTGAAGTAGCATATCAATTGAATCTTTTAGAAATGTTTAAAATTCATCTAGTTTTTTATGTGAGTTTGCTAATGAAATTTCATGAAAATGATGTTCCATATGTGTTATATTGGAATAGTTTACCATTATGATCCAACACCAGCTTTGAAGTTAAACCANTGATCAACAGACTTGGGAAAATAGGAAGTTTATTTTAAATACTTATCCTCAACCTTTTGAACATCATGATATTAAATAATAAATTGTATTTGTTATGGCTGTAATAAATTATGTTTATAATTTTTGATCTTTTATTTGTATAGATGATAATGAGGAAAATAAAGGAATTCAAGTTGAAGAGCATAATGATGAAGCAGCAGTTGAGCAGCTGGACATAGAAGAAGCACTCGAGGACAAGCTAGATGCTTAAGGGGGGTAGATTGTAATGTCCCATCCCTTGTTAAGGGTGGAAACAATTGTAAACAATGTAATTAACCTTCTAATGAAGGGGCGCCTAGTTATGAGGGGTTACAATTATTCATGTATCCCTTGGAAAAGGGTTTGACCTATGCCATTTAAGGTGGGGATTAGAGGTCGTGTTGGGCATGGAGTTTTGGAGCTGGAAAAGGTAAGTAATGGGAGTCAGGTGAAGTGGGACAAAAAGATATTGATCACCCCTTTGGTAGGATAGCCTAACCATGGTGGTAGTGGCAGATTTCCTCTAAGGCTTACATAACATAGGAAGACAACCCAAAAGGGTGTTACAGTATTCTCTTCCATTAATATAATTTTTCCATTTTCCTTGTTTAATTCTTTAGTACCATTTATTTATTTATTAGTTAATTCATTTATTAAGTATTTATAATGTTTTCGATATATTATCTAAGAAAATAGTGAATGTAATAAATTAAGCATTTGTATTTTTACGACATTTGAAAACAAGATGTCACATTCAACCTTATCCTTGGGAGATCATTGTTGGCTAAATTATGAACCATTTGCTCATCCATCCATCAAGAAATTCACCTTTCTTACGAGAGAGGTGAAATCATTATCCATGATGATAGCACCGTTTCCTTCGCTATCAACAATGTGAACATAGAGCAAGGGTATAAGGTGGAGCTGTAGGAGGAAACTCCTAGTTACAAAGTCCGTTAACCTAAGAGAGAGCAACAACCTAATGCTAACAATAATAAGCAATGGGATGCATTTTGGGATGAACTCCCTTTTAACATCATTAGTGAAGTTGATGGGGAATATAAACTTGTGCAAAGTAGACCTTACTCATTCCCTAATCTTTCAAAGATTAAGAAGAATTTGTGCAAATGAAGTGCACATTAACCTTTCCATGCCCTTATAACTAGATGAATTGATAGCCACATAGCCTAACCTTTCTGTCTTAATTTGTTATACCTTCTTATGTACTTTGTTTTATTCTTTATGCATATAGCCTAAGTTGCTACTTTCATTTGCATTTTTACTTATCCATTACAACCTTTCTTTTACTCATTGATGGGACACGATATCGCATGGGCCACGATATCACGTATGTGATATAGTGTCCGCCACGATATCGCATCCCCCACGACATCGTGTATGTGATATCACATCTTCCCCTGCGATATCGCATACGCGATATCGCAGTGCACCATCAAATCTATAAATAAGAAGCGGCTCTCCCTTGTTTCATAGTTTAGGCCTAAACTGTAGCAAAAATCTGGTAGTTTTACCTCTCTAGAGATAGAATAATTTCCATGTGCCTGCAGTAGGAGCTCCAAAGTGAATGGATCTTCATTCGAGAAAATATTGTACCTGAACAGAAGTTTGTGTACGGAAATAAAGACGAACTTCTTGGATAAACCTTGCAGTGCATGGACTAAGCTAATTAGGATTTTAATTACTGTTATTTATTGTTTATCATTTAAATTCTTTATTAGTTAATTAAACCTCTCTCAACCGTTTTCCCATAGTTAAGTGGATTCAGTACGACTGCTTTGAGCATGTGCGTTACGCTTGGTGATCCTAGTAATGAATAGCATTTGGTAACCAAGGTTGCATTGGTTCAGGGT
>MNCI01000690.1:537047-580034 GCA_015680685.1 Gnetum montanum | reverse complement strand
ATATATATATATATATATATATATAAGATAGTGAGAATTCAAAGCACACCCCTTAGATGAAATAATCATTTGGGCTATAAGCACTAGTTATGGGACTAAAATAAAAATGTTCCCTCTAACTAAGGCCCTTCTCATTTCCCATTCTCTCCTTCATTTCATCGGAATGGTGGTGGCTCTTTGGGAAGACATTCTTGTTACTTCAAGAGGATGGATTGGTCGAATGCATTAATGCGAAGTCACTGGATGTGGTTTGTTTGGGGCCAGACTTGGAATGAAATATACTAAGTCATATTAAACATTAACTACACAAGGGGCTGTACACCATTTTGTTCTTGGGATTCCATTCCATTCTCTGCTCTCCATCATTCTCTCCATTGTTCACCTCATTGCTAGTTGTATCATTAGTGTATATTTTGGTTGACGCATTGTTTTCTTTTTGGTAAATTCTTGTGGTTAAGACTTTAACTCTTGTCCCAAATGACATTCCTAGAGCCTACGGACTCTTCAAATGTGGGTTTGTCAGGGCATTAAGGGCATGAGCCTGCTTTGGGGAGGACCCATTGGCATTCCTATTTGGTACACCAATTAAATTATTTCCCTTAACATTTTTGCAATCAACTTTATTTTGTTCGTTTCCATCTTGACATCCATTTCATGGCCGTTATAGTTGTCGCTTTTTCTCCATCTTTCTTGTTCTTTTTCTTTTTCCATTCTACCGCTACCAGAGGCTCGCTCTTAGTCATGGGGGTTTGGACCCAAATTTTTTTGATTTTCTCCTAACCCCCCCTACACCTTCAGTAGTCACCACTATGATATCTCCAGATCCGTATCAGCCATACCACAACTCAACAAATGGACCTTTCACCGAAGCAAGGTATCAATTGCATTATGATTCATTTACCCTTGCTAATATAAAGACCGTGTTGTGTGTGTAGATGGAAATCATGCAACAATGGATTGGATCTGGAAGGAACAGTTGGAATGGAGCGGTGTTGAAGCAGCTATGCAAGGAGCAAGATCGATGGCGTGCTTACAGATAGACAATGAAAAGTTCAATCTTGGCATTGGCAGTAGCAAAACTTCTTTCTCTCTCTTTCTCTTTTTCAGCTACCAAATAAGGCTTGATGTCAAATGTATAAAGTGTTCACTCTTGTTGTCGTGAACACCAATTTTGTCTTGTTCTGTAATGATGATTCGTTCACATATCATCCCATTCACCATTAGTTCCATTCAAGTCAATAATCCCATACCTTCCCAATATTTTGTAAGGAACTCAAGGATGAGTTTTTATTCAGTCATGGGGGTATGATGGGATGCGATATCACATGGGCTGCGATATTGCGTACCCGATATCGCGTCCATCGCGATATCGCATCTTCCCCTACGATATCACGTACGCGATATTGTAGTGTGCTGCCAAATCTATAAATAAGAGGTGGCTCTCCCTTGTTTTTCACAGTTTAGTCCTAAACTATAGTGAAACTCTAGTAGTTTTACCTCTCCAAAGATAGAATAATTTCCATGTGCTCGTAGTAGGAGCTCCAAAGTGAATGGATCTTTATTCGAGCAAATATTGTACCTGAACACAAGTTTGTGTACGAAAATAAAGACGAACTTCTTGGATAAACCTTGTAGTGCATGGACTAAGCTAATTAGGATTTTAATTACTGTTATTTATTTTTTATCATTTAAATGCTTTATTAGTTAATTAAACCTCTCTCAACCCTTTTCCCATAGTAAAGTGCATTCAGTACAACCGCTTCGAGCATGTGCATTACGCTTGGTGATCCCAGTAACGAATAACATTTGGTAACCAAGGTTGCATTGGTTCAAGGTGTGAACGGTAAGTGGGAATGGATGATGATGTTAGGTTAATTTAGGCTTAGTTAGTTAGTTAAAGTTAGTTAATTAGTCTCTTCACCCTTCACCTCATTAGCATAGGAGATAAAAACCGAAAAGACATAAAAATCATATACCTCAGACTTACTTAACCATACAACCGTGACAAATACAAGTAAGTCTGAGAAGACAACAAATGATTAACCTTAAGTGTTCCATGAGGCATGTAGGCACTTAGTCTGTGGAGTTCGACTGGATTGCGCGTGTAATGCTCGTATTCGTATGGTTGAGTGTAGGGGTACCTCGCCACTCATCACTCATGTTATGAACATCAAAAAAGCCTTAAAAAATTTAAAACATAAAATCACCAAAAAAATATAAGTTTCTTTTTCATCATGGCCTAATATGACCTTAAACTAGCATCGTATTTTGCTAAGACTCTAAATTGGTGGTATAGTTTGCTAAGACTTTAAACTGGCAACACAGCCCACCATGGCCATAAACTAGAAAAACAACACAACTTATGCTTGCCATGGCCTAAAACTAGCAAACATTTATTTTATTTATTTACATATAGCCTTTAAATGCATTGCTTAGTCATTTAACCTTATAGCCAAAGTCATCAACATAGCCATTTACAATGGTTATAATATTAGAACAATAATATATATATAGCCAAAAATGAAACCAAAATTTTGAATTTAAATTTAAAGTGTCCATAACATACATAGTTATGGTCACATTATGTGACAAAAATGTTAAAAAATAATAACAACCATCTATAACATCGTCTTGGCTAACATTAGCTATCGACATGAAAATAAAAGTAATATAGCCAACAAGCTGAAAATGAGTAGATGGAGGATGCTAAGGGGCATTTAGAGGAGGAAGTGGTGGATCATATCCACCCTCATCACTAGTATTACCAATGTCTCTTGATGCCTGCAATACAATAACACATAGCTCATTAGTGACCAATAGCCAGAACCATAACTTATAACAAAAACTAAAACATAAAATACATTCAGCCTATGGGGATTCTGGCTCCATAACTTCTAGGAGTAGTTGTAGAAGGCCTTACTCTAAATTATGGAGGATTTGATCCTCCATCATGCTAAACTAGTCAACATCCTCAAGATTAATGCTGGAAAGGATGCTGGTCCTATCTACCATAGTCTAACAAGGTGCCTTCTAGGTAATAGCAATCATAGAAGTCTCTCTTGCAGTAGTGGTAATTTGAGGAGTATGGGATTGCTCCATCATGAGAGTACTCTCAAAAAGTTGATAAGCATTATTTGCATGGATCCCTTGGATGAATAGATCTCTCTTGCACTGTTTAATTGACTCCTCCTTGAGCCACTTGAGGTAGGCCTCACGATCCACCTTGTACTATCACTTGTGGATCTTTTATTTCTTACTCCACTCTAGGACCCAAGCACAATGATATTTCCAATATTCAACCTTTTGGGAGATGAGGTCCATTTGCATCTATTGTTCTACCATCTTTTGTAAGAGTGCTACTTTATCCCAAATGGTATGCCAGTAGCGGGTCCATGTGATCTCCTTGATTGATAATTCTCCTAAGTTAGCCACTTTGGCTTCCACAAAGACTTTATAGTCTTGGAGATCTCTAATCATGTCCTCTTGCCATTGAGTCTTTTCCCTTAAGGTCACAACTCCCTCCCATAGGAATTCATTGGACCTCTCTAGCTTTCATGAAGTTATTGTACACAACATTGCTAGATTAGTTGTAGTCTTGCACAACTTCAAGGGTACATTAAATACATTAGAGAGAAGCTTAGGCAAGGAGTTAATCTCCATGTCTAGAATGAGGTTCCACTCCATAGAAGGAATTGCTCAAATACAAAAATGCAACCATAAATATAATGTACAACCTAAGATAGCCCATGACATAGCGAAACAACTAAGGCATATAAAACAAAGTTCTTACCTATCTTGGGTGCAACTTGTTGCAACTAGTCGATGATGTCCTTAGCCATCTCACACATGAACTCCACTTTGTCTGGGGTCTCTACCCATTGTTTCGCAAATAACTTAGGGATAGGGACTTGCATTGGTGGCTTAGGAACTGCTAAAAGCATAATAATCATTGAATGGTTAGGATGAAAACAAAAATTAAATAATAACAAAAGTGTAAAAGCCTAGGCATACCAGGCTCCTCTTATTCTTCTTCTAGAATGACAATGGGGGTTGTACTAGGCACTGACTCACCAAAAAAAGTGTCTAGATCATTTACATCATTCTCAAGTTGTTGTAGGAGTGCCTCTTCTACATGCCTTTGTTCTTCCTTTGTGGCAACATGGGCTGCTAGGGCCTAATGCTTGTCTACAACCATAGAACATAGAATACTGATTAGCATATGAAATCATAATATAACCATGACTCTCAAAATAAAATAAAATAGCCAAAGCTTAAATGAAGCATACCTGTGATTGCTTGTTGCAATGGCTTAAGCTTAAACTTAAGCTTCTTTAGGAAAGGTTGGTCTAATGTTGGTGGTGCTTCGTCCATGGGCCCCTTGAGTTTCTCCTTGGCTACTCCTTCAGCCTTCCTACATCATTGTTTGGCCTCTATGATGCTTACTGGAAACATGAGAGGCTCCTCATCATCCATGCTATTAAGGGACTCACACTGCCTACCATCAGGATCCTTGGTGATGATGGACAACATATCATCCATCCTCTTTTGTGGGTTTTGGGCCTACATCATTAGATAAATGAGCTTTATCCAAGGCCTAGAAAGTTTGCTTGGGTCTTGGGGAACCCATCGCTCATTCCTACACACCACTAGCAACTTCACAAACCTCTTCAAGTAACCCACAAAGAATGCAAAATACCTATGGATTATTGTAGATGCATCTACACAAAGTTTGAGGATATGCTTCTAAAGCCTAGTAGCCAAGGTAGCTGTCCAATTGAACTTGGTGTCATCCATCAGGGCCTTCTTAAATGTCCACCCCTATGTGATGCCAATTTCCTTCTTTATCGATAATAGTTTTGAAAACATATGAGACTTGAACAAAGGATATTATTCCTTTGCATAAGGGTTCATGGAGCTATCCATGGAAATTTTAGAATGACCCATGTCAACACCAAGCTACTCGAAAACTTTCTCATGATGGCTTGATTTCTTCACTACTTTGGTGGTAACCTTTGCCTTGTTAGTGAGGACATCAAACAAGCTTTAAAAGAGGCTCTCGTCAATGTCCATGTTAACCTTCTTGCCTCAAATGGTGGTGCTAAAATGATCACCCCTTCCATTGAAGGAGTTGATGATGTGCAACATCTTTGCAGAATGGATGAAAGGGATAGGTGCCATAAATAGATCAAGCAAACCCACACACTGAATGTTTGCTTGAATGTACCTAGGTGCTTGTTCCTTTAGCCACTCCTATGTTGGTATCAGCTCACCAAACTTTAGGATTAGGCTATCCTCATGATGTCTTGAAAGCGGTATGGTGACATCATCATAGGTGGAAGATCCTACAAAGAAAAAATCAAATAGTTGGCATCAACATAGGCATGTCTAATAACTAGTTAAAGTGATAGAACACTTAGGAATTTCATGGTCATGAAGCATTAAATAGCTTTTATGTTTACCTTTCCTCTTCTTCTTTAGTGTGATTTGAGTAAAGGTCCTAGTAGCAATGGTATAGTCTAGAGAGCTCTTAGAGCCTATCCACCAATTGTGTATTATCCCCTCATCCTTACACTTCTTGTAGATAAGGTTAAACCTCGTGGTGTATTCACCAAAGTCCCTTCTTAACTATTCATATTCAATGATTCTAATTTGGGGGTCCTTGGTGAATTGATCTAGGGTAGTTTGAGCCATTGCCAAGGTTTTATTATTAGTGATCAAGCCTTGATCATTGACTTTGTACCTACGAGAAGTTCATAAAACAAATGAACTTGGAAAAGGTAGTTTAGTGAATAAAGCTAAAAATAAAAAAACATAAAATGCCACAACAACCATGATAATCCTTGTAGATGATACCTAGTGTTAGGAGGGTTCTAAAAATATTGTGTGGACTCAATGCACCACCCTCAGAGTATTTTCAACATTATACAGACTATACTATATTATAGTCCAGAGCTTGGTAAGGTAACGTGGGCTAATCACATCTGCTGATCCCCTTGCTATCTTAGGAGGTGGATTATTAGTAGTAAACTTGATAATTAGGCTAGATGCTCAAGGTAGTAGGGTCTTCACGATGGCCCCAACAACATCTGTAGACAAGTGTGACCATAGCATCACACTAAAGATTTGTAGAATGTAGGCAAGGAATTTCCTTACCCTAGGCTAGAACCACAATGAAACATTCCCCAAAGGCATGTCAAGGAGAGGGGTGTTAGCCTTGAGGTGGCCACTATAGCATAGAATGCCCACCAACTCCACAATTGTGAGGATTGGCTTTAGGAAGATCTTGCATGGCCAAAGCAAAAACATTATGAGCAATTAGAATTTCTTAACAAGTGGAAAAACATCCTATTCGAGGGTGAAATTAGCCCTTGTAAAAAGATCTAAGGGGTTTATTTAAGTTTGCTTAAGAAATTCCTGAAAAAGCATTTTTATAACCTTTCATAACTTTTTACTTAATAGCAAAAATATTATAGCCAAAACTCCATAACCAGAATTAAGCCTTTGTTCAAACCATCCATAAACTTAGAAGAAAAGAATTAACACTTAAGAAAAAAATATAGCCATAGTAAAAAGCTTGCTAAAAATAGCAAAAGTCTTTACTTTTCTTAAAAAAAAATTTAAAACATAAGTTTTACATATTTAGCAATCATGAAAGTTGACAAGAAAAATTTCTACACATGTCAATCACATCCATCCCCCAAGGGGTAAAATGCTACAACCGGTATTTTGCCTTGTTGGCACAACCATAACCAAAATCTCATTAAAAATTCATGTAAGCTCCAATTTCAATGACTCCACCATGCAAGGAATCCTAAAATCATAAGCTTTGCAGCCATGACCATTGCAAGTAAAGATACATAACCATTTTTACATGAAACATAGACAAATCTAGCAAAAAAATGTAGCTGTCACCATTAACCCACTTTTGTGTAGGGTTGGTAATAAATTTTCCAAAAATTTACTTGAGCTCCAAATAGAGTAATTATACCATTTTTTGAAAGCTTAAACCAAGTCCTATGCACCCATGTTTAAAAAAAATTCAAAAATATCACCATTTATTTAGAAAAAATTCACCAATTTAGACAAAAATTTGGAAATGGCACAAACCTCCTTTTGACATAGGCTTAATAAAAAATTCATTTCAAGTCCAATTGGAGTGATTCCACCTCTGTTGGAAATTTTAATCCAAGAACTACCCATCCATAATGAAAAAATATCCAAGAACTACCCATCCATAATGAAAAAATTTGTGAATTTATATTGAATTCTAAAAATGACATAAAAAACCTAACTACATGACCTTACGAAAACACCATAACTTAATCATTTCAAAGCCAAATTAAACGAAACAATAGCCATTGTAAAGCTTAAATGTAGAGCTACAAACCCATAGCATAAAATTTTAAAATATATGTAGCTATTTTCTTAAGAAGAAATAGAAAATGTTGCTTTCTTTTTCATGAAGAAATTAACAAAAGGCTGAAAAATCATAAAATACAACTTATCATAGCCTCAAAGAAATAGCCAAAACAACCAAAAAAATTGATATCCATTTAAAAAAACATCAAAGTAAGGGGGTAGGATTTCATTAGAATTAAATTTTGACAAAAATTTAAGCCTAGATCTAACAAAAATGGCCCTATCCCTTAATTTTTGGAAAAAAGCTTAAAAACAGCAAGCCTAATTTTAAAACCAAATCTACCAAAATCAAAATAATGAAATGATAATAAGTCTATGTACAAATGGAAAAAATGAGAGGTGGGATTTCACTAAAATGTTTTTTACCCCATCTATTTGCGTAGATTTGAAGAAAATGACCCCACACATGGCAAGAAAAACAAGAAAAATAGCTAGAAATGAAAGCAAAAATGGGTAGAACTACCTACCTTAAAGTAGCAATAGATGAGGCTTGGATGGAGATAGGTTTGGGTAGCCCTAATAGATCCCTTGCTTACTCATCTTCCTTTTGAATCCTTGGATTTCTACTTTTCCCTCCATGCTACTTAGATGGCATGGTAGGCTTAATGTTGGGAATGGTTGTAAATTGAGAAGAATAGGAGTTCAACGCTAGCTACAAGGAAGGTTGGAGGCTTTCATGTTGAAAATTGATGCTCTTTGCAACAAGAAATTTGTACTAGAGCTTTCCTTTAATTCACTATTTGTGAAAAATGGGATTGTTATAAAAAACTTTCAACATTTGACAATAAAAGCCACACCTAAACCTAAAAACCCACCTCTAAATCCTAGTTTCCCATTTAGTGCACACTATCTCCAAGTGCACTAAAGTGTAAGGTCAGGAAAGTCTCTTACACATTGAGATCAGTGGAAGTTAGGTTAAAAATAAAAAATTTTAAAATTTTGGATGATGGACCCCACCATATGGCTTTCCTCTTAGCCAAAAAATTACATCAATGCTGAGTTTTGATCACTTTTAACACTTAGAAAAAATCAAGCCTTAACTCCAATGCGTCCATTCTGTGGATATCATATGCAACGTGGATACATGCCTTCCACTGCCTAAAAACATTATAACATAGCTATTTTCCAACCCTAGGCTCCAAAAAGGGATAGGACATGGACAAAATTAGATAACATGGGTTTCAATGCTAAGGCAATGCTACCTAGCATGGAAGAAGGGGGGCTAATATCCATTCTTACCCCCAACACTCATCTAGCCTAAGTTTGATCCTTAAAGTGGGACCACATGAACTAGAACCCCTCCAAGCATGCTAGGCAGCCCTAGAACCTGACCAAACCTAGTTGAAACTAGTTGAAACCTTGAGATTTGGTAGTTCCACATTGGAAGAGGCTTCATCCACATTGAACATCTCATCCCCAATGTGGATGGATGGGGGGAAGTAAAAAATGACCTAAATTGAATGCCTAGTAGCCATTTCTCAAAGCCTAGTGACCCCTAGACCTTGCCAGAACTCTTTGGAGCATTCAAATTCCTCAAAAGTAGATTGCATAGTCAATTGCCTCAAAATACCTTAGAACTTTTGGAGACTTTGGAAGTTGACATGCATAGTCAATTGTAACTTGAACTGGCCTAGATCTAGGATTCTTACTTCATCCATGTTGGAGAGGATTCCCTCCATGTTGGGTAGCATGGAAACATGGGAGGAAGGCTACCTTTTCACTTTTGGTAGCAAGATGACACTCCCAAAAGCCAAATATCTATGTTGGAAAAGCCTAAGATCTCATAGCCTTTAGAGTTTTGCTCATTTGACCTCCAAAACTCATTTTCCCTAACCTCCATACTAGAGTAACTTCCTTAGCATGGAAATAGGGGGTAAGACCTTAGATGCCCTTAAATAACCTCCAAATGTTATCAAAATTAGCTAGAAACTTGCAGACTCATGACCTATGGCCCTAGGAGTCTAGGAACTTGGTCAACATGCTTCTAGACCATCTTGAATCCATGGAACAAGTGTCCTCCCTTTCTTCCTTTCTAAGGATGCTATGCTCAAAATGGAAGAAAATGGGGAAGTCATTTTAGCATGTTTTAACACCCAAAAGCAACTCAAACTACCTGAAAATGAAGCTAGAGGATGCACAACCTCTAGATTTGGGTTTCAACTACTTGTTTAATCATGTTTGATTTTTTTTTGCTTGGATTTTGATTCTCCACATTGAACCCCCTCTCTTCCATGTTGGTGAGTGTGGAAATAGGGGGGAAGGCTACAAAACCTACTTTTTGGCCATTACAAACCTGTAGAGTACCTAATTTTGATAGAATGGGCCTTGCACTACTTTGGTGAGGCACCAAGAGCCCAATTTTGGACCTTTGAACACTCCAAAACCTACTTTTCTTGGTTTCCACACTAAGTATCCCTCATTCCACATTGGCTAGCATTGAAATAGGTGGAGTCCAATGTGAAAGCTTCAAAACTCTCAATTTTCATGTCAAAACAGCACAAAAATGGTCCTAACTAATGTCGAAACTTACCTAATAGCCTTATAGCCCTAAACCATGGCTTACAAAGGCATAAAATTGATAAAACCTAATCATTTTTGACCTATATTAGCAAAATTTCATCATATGTAGCTATTTTTCTTAATTTTTCCCTTATTACATGACACTTTGACTTGTTTCAGCCTAGTGTTACATTGTCAACCTTGATAACCTTTTTATAGCCTTTATACAACCTTATATTTTCCTTATTTGCCTTATTCTAGCTTTATTTGCCTTTGTTGGCCTTTGATTGGTATCAAATAGTGGGTTTTAACCTTCCTTGAGCACTATTTGACACCATGTAACCATGGCTTGCTAAGGCCTAAAACTAGCATCATAGTCCACCAAGACTCTAAACTGGCATCATGGCCTACTAAGGCCTAAAACTAGCAAAATTGTGGCCTTTTTTGATCATTTGTAGCCTTATCTCTTATACTTTACTTTGTTTAACCTTAGTTTGACCTTTATTTGGACCTTATTGCACTTTGTTTTACTTGTTGACATCCTATTTATAGCCTTGGATAACCTTGTTTGCATTAGATTAGCATACATTTGCAGCATTTTAGCATTGTTTATTTATTTTTACCTAGGTGTTACTTAATGTGCTTATGGTTGACATGTAGGACCAAAGTTTAAGTACCTAGGAGTAGATCAATTTACCTTTGAGCCTAACAGGGCCTCAAGGTGATGTTGAATGATACATCAGCCTCGATTACCTAGATCTTGAGCCTGAAAGTCTTGTCGACTACATAGCCTCGATAGAGAAACCTCTAGAATGGCCTAAAAACCTTGTCAAAACCCTTGACTTAGAGGCAAGTGACATAATGAAGACTCTCTAGTTGAGGTTCCTATTACAACACATAGTAGGGAGGAGAAAATCCTTAAACTAAGTTCCTCACTGGAACCTTAATATGCTCAAGACATCACCAAGGTCCTACAGGACACAACATTAAAGTCCTCGCTTGGTCATATGAAGATATGCCAAGCCTAGAACCATGTTTGGTCCAACACAACATCATACTAGATCCTAGCATTAGACCGGTTAAGCAAAAAGTGCGCAAGATTAGATGTAATTTGGCTATGGTAGTTTGTGATGAGATCATGAAGCTATACCAAGTTTGTTTCATTAGGGTTGTTGACTACATAGAATGGTTGTCCAAAATAGTAGTAGTTCCTAGGAAAAATGGAAGTATCCATGTCTACATTGATTTCTAAGATCTAACTAAAGCAACCATTAAGGGTGACTTTCCTCTGCCCAGTATTGATCAACTTATTGATACTACAGCTAGACATGCCTTGTTGTTATTTGTGGATCGATTCTTAGGATACAACCAAATTAGGATCAGACTAGAGCACCAACTTAACATGACCTTCATGACCTCTTGGGGTACCTTTTGCTATACCATGATGTCCTTTGGCCTTAATAATGTGGAAGCAACCTATCAATGAGCCATGAGCTATATCTTCAGCGATTACATGTTAAGTTTACTCAACAATTACATAGATGATATAGTTGTTAAGTCAAAAATGGCTGATGACCATGCTAATGACCTAGACCTTATGCTTAAATGATGCCTCAAGTACACACTTAGGCTCAATCCTATGAAATGTATCTTCAGCGTTAAGACTAGTAAGATGCTTGGCTTTGTAGTGTCTAAAGTAGGGATACGTATCAATCTTGATAAGGTTAAGGCCATATCCAAGTTAGAAGTGCCTACTAACCTTAAAGAGCTTCTATGGTTACAAGGTAGATGATAGTTTATTTGTAGGTTTATCACTAGGCTTATAGATAAGCTACAACTCATGCAACACTTGCTTAAGAAAGGTGTTGAGTAGATGGATTAATGCTAGAAGACCTTTGAAAACCTTAAAAAAGAGTTGGCACAACTATGAACAGTCTATTTTCCACAAGAAGGTAAACCATTTTACATCTACCTTGCCATCTCTGACACATCCATTGCCTCTTTGCTCTATTAGAAACATGATGATGAAGTAGAGATGCTTGTATACTACCTTAGCCATGCATTAGTTACCCACGAGACCTAATACACTGAAGTAAAGAAGTATTCTCTAACACTAGCCTTCTCATTGAAGAAGTAGAGATACTACCTCTTCAGAAGCCAACTCAACATCATTTGCAAAGACAATGTGCTCAGAGCCATAACAACTAACATTTACAAAAGTAGCTATATAGCCCGATTGAAAGCCATAACCGCAGAGTTTGACCTTCATTACATCTCTTAATCCTCAATGAAAGGTCAAGCTCTAGCTGTACAACTCATGGTTTTACCTATTGATGACCAAACAACCATAGATCCTGAGTTCCCTAATGATCATATTAACACTATTAGCTAAGTGCATGAGGGTCATGAGGTGGTCATGTACTTTTATAGAGCTTCAACTACCAATGGGGCTAGTGTTGTTGCCATTGAAACATTTCCATATGATGAAATTTGATCCTTTTCCTATCATTTTGAGTTTCCATGTATCAACAACATAGTGGAGTATGAGGATTTGATTAGAGGGATGATCATATCATGTGACCTAGGAATTAGACACTTAATAATCAAAGAAAATTCACAACTTATGAGCAACCAAGTGACTGAGGACTATGCATGTAATGACAAATACTTACAAACCTTACTATGACCTAGGGAAGCAATTGTTACAACAATTAATAGATGTTGGTATCTAACACATACCCTGAAACAAGAATGTCATAGCCAATGAAATTGCAACATTAGCCCTTAGTATGATGCTATATGTGTTTAGTAAGTTTTCCACCTTAATCGTGGACTGTGCTACTACAATCACATAGAAGACTTAGGATGCCTTTATGACTATCATTCATACTGATCTTGCTAGGGAGTGGTGTGATGATATCAAATTTTACCTTATGCATGACGAATCCTCAAAAGGCTTGACTATTGCTTAGAAGGATGTTGTATGCATGTGATCGAAGTAGTATGTTATTGTAGGTGATAACACATTATGTCAACGAATCTGTGATGGCATACTCTTAAAGTTCTTAGGAAAAATTAAAGCTAGAATAGTCCTAAAGGAGGTTCATGAGGGTGTTTGTGAAGGACATATAGGACCTAGAGCTATGAACACTAAGATTAGATGTTTAGGCTACTACTAGCCCCATATGAAAAGTGACTACTTGTAGAAGATAAAGCGTTGTGACACATGCCAATGGTGTAGCAACCTCATACATGTACCATCAATTGAGTTGTATACCACTCAAATAACATGGCCATTCCAATGATGGTGGTTGGATATCATTGGACCTATAATGGTTAAGTCTTCAGTGAGGCATAACTTCATCATCATTGCAACCGAATACTTTACAAAGTGGGTTGAGGCTATTCTTCTAAGGAAGACCACATCTAAGAAAGTCTACAAATTCATCCTAGATAACATTGTAGCCTATTTTGGCATACCCATAACCATAGTTATAGATATTGGACCACAATTTAGTAGCCAAGAAATGAAAGATTTATATCACAACCTAGGCATTAAGCATTGTCTCTCATTGCCTTATTACCCTCAAGCTAATGGATAAGCACAATCAAGCAACAATGCCATCATCAACTTACTCAAGAAGATGCTCAACAATAGCAAGCATAGATGGCATGAGTGGCTTGTTTATGCACTATGGGCATATAGAGCAACCTATCACATGACAAATAGTGTAACCCCTTATAGCCTACTTTATAGTTCTAAAGCTATTTTACCTCTTGAATTACAAGTGCTGTCACTTCTGGTAGCCTTAACCAACTTCTTCAATGATGAGCAGAATAAGGAGTTGTGGATAGTAGCCCTGNAGCCTTAACCAACTTCTTCAATGATGAGCAGAATAAGGAGTTGTGGATAGTAGCCCTGAACTCAGTGGAGGAGCAATGTATGCAAGTGCTTGCTCACATTGAACACTATCAAGAGAGGTAGAACTTGCATCATCACCATAACTTGACCATGTGTAAGATCAAGGAGGGTGACCTAGTCCTCAAAGCTATCCATAAGCATGTAGACAAATTCTCAATCAACTAGGAAGGATCCTTCCTTGTCACCTGGGCCTACAGTAATGAAGCATTCAAGATAGCCAACATGGATGAAAGTGAGCTAGCCAATACAATCAATCATTCCTATCTAAAGTCATACTACATGTAGCCAACAATCATCAACAAGCAAGTCTACTTTCAACATCTTGCCAAGACCTAAAACTAGTGATATGACCTACCAAGAGCTTGAAATCAATAATATGGTCCACTACAATCTTAAATTGGCAACATGGCTTGCTAGGACCTTAAATTGACACCATGATCCATTACAACCTTAAACTGGCAACATGGCCTACCAAGGCCTTAAATTGGTACCATGGCCTACCATGACCTTAAGCTAGCAGCATTATGCACTTGTAGTGGTATTTTGTATTCTTTGTTGGTGCCTCTTAGGTCAATCCTCCAAACACCAACAAAGAGGAGCCATTGAAACACCACAAAAATTGGCATGTTATGGCCAATTTTCATCATGTAGCTTTCACTCCATGAAACTTGAGGCAAAGCTTCATTGTAAATGTGAAGATTATAATTCAAAAGAGACAATCTCACATATTCCATACTTTTTGGGTTGAAAAATTCCTCATAAGTGGTCAAAGCCTTAGTCCCAAAGTGAAAAAAGTCATCTAGTGTCTACATTTGAACTTGGGAAGGTCAAAATTATCTTTTGTAATGCCAAAAATGGCAATTTTATGGGTTTTGTGGAGGGTATATACTTTTCTACGTTGGAAACATTTGTCGGAGGTAAATCTCACCTACCCTTAGCATGGAGGGGTGCGGGTTTCCCCTTTAGCATGGAAACTTTCCCCCTAGTGTGGAAACTTCATGGCCCCATTGTAGAAGCCACAAAAGCCAAATTTCAACACTCCATGAATTCCAACATTGATTAGCCACTTCAGCAAGGATGGTAGAAGGCTCAACATGGAAGACTTATCTCCAACATTGAAGATGTACCCCTATTACTATTTATAATAAATGGAATGACCATGGGGGAAAGGAACTTACTATATTTAGTAACCTCTAAAATTTGAGCACCCATCTCATCTATACAAGGTAGAAATTTGCAGAAAAATTACAGCCAATTTGCAGCCAAATTACATCCAAATTAGAGCCATTTTGTAGCACCATTCATGGCCTAAAAGCTATTAAAAACACTCCCAAACACCATTTATAGGTTGAGCAATTTTTTATGGTTCTATAATTTTTTTCACAATCGGAGACTTTTGACATTTACACACTTGGTCATTTTCAAGCACTCAAGAGCTCTTGCAATCTCCCATGCTTGCATTCTCTTGAATCCTAGTGTGGAAGCATTGTAGCCTATGTAATCCCCTTGAGACTTGTGGATTTTTGGTGTCAATGCTACATTTTTGGGACTCCCAACCCCCAACATGGAGTAATCTAGTAGCCAAATTTCTTACTTTTCTCACCCCCAATAGTAACCCAAGTTGCAGATATGGAGCTGTAGCAAAGGAGGCTTGACAATACCAGGAGTGACTGAGCATTTGGATCATTAAGCATATCACATTAACTTCAACGAGCTCTAAATTCCTACCCCAATGAACCCCCTTCTACTCTCTCAAGGGCAACACTTATACACATAATTGAACTTATTCTTTATTTTTTTAAATAAAGTTTCAAAATTTTAGTTTGTGTGCAAAATATTTTACTTTTGATTTTCAGATATGTATTTTTTATTTGCATTATTTGTTTTGGATTCTATAAGTCCTTAGGTGATGTATTGAATCATCTAGGGCACTTGGAATCACATTTTTTGGAGGCCTTGGGGATTCTGGGTTAAGGCTACTATGCCAGATCCATTGGTTTCCAATGATTTATTTTTTTAGTTGCAATAGTCTTATCCAAATATGTTTAGAAAGTTATCTATGTAGGACAATAAGAAAATGGGGACAATTCAAAAGGATAAGGGTGTTAGGAAGGTATGGGGAGTCAAAATAAAAGAAGAGAATCGCGAGAAAAACCTCTTCAACCAATTTGTGAAGGGGGATTTGGTCTTTGGAAATAGAAAAAGTGTACATAAGAAAAGGTACCTCAAAAGATGGATCTCACACTTAAGCTTCATAGGCACCTTCATTTTCTTCAATAAGAAAGGTAAGTAGAGGTAAATTATTTAGTTCATTATGAATATTTCTTAAGACTATAATCCTTGGCAGCCATCCCTGAGTCCTTTCTTGATGAGATGTCTTTATGAAGATGTCTTCCATGAGACATCTTCATGAATGAAGAGATGTCTACTCCTTTGAAGAGACGTCTACCTATGTTTGTATTCAACATGGCAGAGATGTCTACTTTCCCAGTGAGATGTCTACCTATGCATGACATAGACTTCTATCTTTAAAAGGAGATGTCTATCTTTTCATAAAAAATCATCATTAAGTGCAATTATATAAATCAATATCTTCATTTTTCCTACATTCTTTCACATCCAAGCATAGATGACCAGGGGTTTACCAACAATAATGATTTGTGCTTTTTACTTCAAATCTATGACTCATAAGAAGGTTGCAACATCAAGGCCACTACCAAGGAAGAGCAAGAAGTCAAAGAGAGCTTCGTCCAATGCTGCTAATTCCTACAATCCATAGTTTAGATGCCTTGACACCCACCATCATTTTGAGGTAACTTGAACCATTTCTATCATCTTTGAGCACTCTCTTTGTTTCCAAGAGCATTTTTTGAAGGATTTGATGGAATTTTTCCAAGTTTTAAATTGGGTTACTTTCATTTCAATGAATTTTTGTATACATGAAATTATCATTAGAGAATTTTGTAGCAACATTATGATTGCAAATTCTTCTGTTGGGGCTTTCACTATGATGGTTGAGGATTTGCTAATTGATGTCTCTTCTCAAGTTGTTAGTGCAATTTTTGGGATTTTTAGTGTTGATGTGTTTAGAGTAATCATTTATTTAATGAATGAAATTTTCATGAATGGTGAGATTCCTATCCTCCAAGATTTATTTTGTGATGCTTTATTTGGGAAGTTAGTATCTTTATGTAGTGAGAGAGTATATAGGAGTTAGATAGCCCCAGATGCTTCCATCCTTTTTCCCATTGTTTTATATAATATCAATGTAAAAGAAAGAAGCTATAATTACTTGTTGCCAACCCAAGTATTTTTTCTCTTTTGGCATTTCATAGGACAATCCTTAGACTTGGGTCACACTCTCTATTGAGACATGTTGGGCTTATTCAACAAGGAGAGAATCTATGGGCATCCTCATCTCATTATCTTGTTGATTTAACAAAGAGGTGTTCCCATTCTTGACATGCCTTTGATTAAAGATAAGAGGATCCTTGGTGAGTATTTAGAAAAGAGGAGCTCCACCCATGTTGATGAAGAAGAACCTACCACCAGGCTAAAAATCTAGAAATAAGGAATTTGCATCACCATCTTAAGCCTCTCCTCAGCTAAGAAGGTCTAACTCTATTGGCGATTAGGTGACATCTTCTTTGAAGAAGCTACTGAAGCCCTTTGCTTGTGCTATTTGCTAGATCAATAGGAACCTCTCTTACTTTCATAAGAGAATAGATGCAGTTGGGATACCTCTTTTTTTTTATGGGTAGCCATTTGAGGAGATTACCACTCTTTCCATATTAGATAGTGAGGAGGATTGTATAGTTCCAACAAGACATTCAGTAGAAGTTGGGCCTTCTTGGGCCTATAACTTGGAAAATGCCTTTGATTTAGAGAAGGCTTATGCATCACCAACATGTGTCTAGGGGGAGATTCTTGATTCCATGTAGCCTAGACCTAATTCCCATCATCAGGATGATGCTCTAAGGACATTTTAGAAATAGGTCATGGGGAGAATATTTGGGACTTCTTGCCAATGGATACCTATTGATCCTATCACCTATCAAAGGAAGTATGCTTCCTCATCCTCTTAGTAGGCTTCATCCCAGTAGGATCCACTAGCTTCATCTTGAATTTGAGTGAAGCTTTATCCATGGAGGGCTAAATTTTAGATACCTTCGGATGATGATGATGAGTAGCATGTCTCCAGCGCTAGTACTAGTAGTGATGATGGTGAGAAGAAGACCTACAAGCCTTATCATGTTATAGCTACTTCGAATGAGGACTTGGATGATGCCACTAAGATCAGTGATTAGCATCCTTGGATGGTCCCTCGTTTTGGGTGATGTCTAAGAAGGGGAAGAATTTTTCAACTGCATATTTGTATATTGTGGAGGGATAGTATGTATGAATCTTGTGATGCATGTGAACTTTATGCCCTTTTGTATTTATCTATTATGCTATATCGACAAGTTGGCCATGGACAAATTGTGAAAATTTTCTAGTCTCATCTTAACTATTATTAGCTTGAGTTCTTATGTTTTATATCTGTGATTCCCTTTGGCTACTAATGGAATTCATATTTCTTAAGGATGTTTATTGTTATATTATATTTACTCATCCATTTTCTTAATTTTTGGACATCACCAAAAAGAGCGAGATTGTTAACCTTTTGGTATGTCAAAACCTTAAGGAAAATGGAGAACATAGAATGTTTGTTGTGGATAATGTGTTTGCAAGACATGAACAAGAACTCCATAACAAGATACAAGAACTCAAGGAGATAAGATATATAATAAAAAGAAAAAGTAAAGACTACATGGACCAAGATGAGAACATGGATGAGCATGGAGATAAATGAAGGCTACAAACCAAATGAAGATGCTCCAAGGGCTTAGAAGAGGACAAATTGACAGGAGAAAACCTTAGAAGATAGAGCCCAAAAGTTGAAGAGACATCTCCTAGAAATAGTAGATGTATCTATCCCAAAGAAGAAATCTCCCCAAAGATGTCCCATAGAAGATGTTCCATTTTCTAGTGAGATATCTCTCTTGAATTGAGGCCAATCTCAAGTAGACGTCCCAACTTTGAAGAAGACATCTACATTAGCTGTTTGGTAATCATTGCATAAATTTTGAGGATTTTTTGGAAACTACAAGGCTATAAAAAGATACCAAAATCTCTAGAATTGTGCAAGAACTGTTTACATCAAGTCAATCATTGTCTTATCTATGCTATCATATTCTTGTTCTTCATTTTAACATCATTTTCTTGGTTGTATGTTGTATTGAGCTTCAACAACAACGACTTGTAAATTGAGTTACATTCTTTCTTTATTTCTTTTTCTTTTTCTTGTAGCCCTACATGGTTGATGTGCTTGTTGCAAGAAGGCATCCACATTGAGCTTGTTGGGGACCTTACGGGGTTAAGTGATTTTGTAGCATCAAAACACTTGGAGTGGAGCTCAATTTTGTAAAGGTTGTGGGATCCTTGAAATCAAGTTCTAAGCTTGTTGGAACCTTGTGGGATTGGGTAGTTTTGCAATGATGAAGCACTCCGGTGTAGAGCTTAGAGCTTGTATAGGGTGTAGTACCCTTCAATCCACATTTTTAAAGAAACAACATTTAGAGGTATGCAAGGATTCTACCCTCAAAGTGAGGAAGTACCCAAGTTGGGGAACCATGTAAAATTTTGGATTTTTATGTGATAGGTGCAATTTCAATTGGGGAACTTGTTCAAATCCCCTTCTAAGTTCTCAATCCACAGTTGTTGGTCTAGCTTTGTGACTATTTTTTTTTTTACTTTTTTTCTTTCTTGGATACCCTCTACACCATTTAGGTATTGTTTGTAATCCATTAGCATTCTTATTGTCACCTCGAAATCTTTGTCTATAATAATATATGAATTAATTCTAGTAGAATTATTTTCTTCCTTTGTTTTTCTAAATTCTTTTTATTACTTGTTCTCTTCCTTTTTGGTTGTTGTTTTTAGTCCAACTTCATGATCATTTTTACTTTTCTTCTTTCTTGGGCACCCTCTACATCATTTAGATATTGTTTGCACCACATCTTATGTTTCTTGTGATAACCATTGTTATTTGAAATCCTTTCATATTTTCTTCTTACACTTTAATATTTCTACATTTCCTTGATCATCCTTATTACTTGTATCAGTTGATTGTATTTTTGGTGGTGTAGATGTTCCTATGTAACTTTCTATATTTGAAGGAAAATTCTCATATTATACTAATCTAATTATCTCTCTTGCAATGTAGATTATATATTTTGTTTCAAAGTAATGATTTTTTTTCTAATTTCTTTGACTTATCAAATTTTTAGGGACCATCATTTGGAGTGATGATAAGCTACTGGTTAATCAAGTGAAAGACTTGGGTTTGAGTATGGGCATAGCCACTTCTTGAGGTTAGGATTTTTTCTAATCTACCAACCTTCCCAAGAACTTGCTTAGTATGTTGATGCAACATCCTCCTTCATAAATCTTAGGTTAGAAAGCATTATATTGTGTAAATTCTTGAATGAATGATTGGTCATGGCAGGAACTAAGATAATGAACTGAGTACATAATGAAAGGAAGAAAAAGAAACCTAGCATGAAGTCATGATCCTTAGAAATAGATGAACCTAAAACAACAAAATAAAAATAATATGTAATTATAAAATTATATCAATTATATATGTTAGAAATTGAATCTATCTAGATAGAGAATAATGCAAATCTTCTACTAGAAATTATATAATGAACAATGGAAATAAATGAGCTACAATCTTGAATACCTCCATAAATATATGATTAGAATTATATCAAAGTTCTAGCCCATACAAAATCCATAAATACTAAAGCCAAAAAATTAAAATAATATCTAACATAATGCTAAAATATCCAATACATAAATAGTTGAAGCTCAAATATGAAAATATGACATTAGTAATTCCTTTAGAAATAAATTATTGAATCACCAAATATCTCAAATCTTCACCCAATCTAATTAACCTATAATACAGAGGAGATATGAGTATAAAACTGAGCAAGGATCCTTGACACCATCTTCAATCAAAGAATGGACAGATCTCATAGAAGTTAGGTGAGGCATGGATATCCTAAAAAACATGTTTACAAAGGACCATAATCAACAACCAAGATCATATAATCATATTATTCCAAATCTAATATTACTAACTCAAAAAAATCACCAATCTAGCCATCAACCTGTAAATAAGAAGACTAGCACACAATGCAATTAGTGCCAAAAGTGTATCGAAGTTTTCATGTGTACTTTTCCAAATTCCAAAGTCAAATTTTATTAAAAAAATTAGGAAACTATAATGTACATGGATTTATTATTAGTCTCAAACTAAATGAGAAGCATCTCTGAAACTCACTTCATATGTTTTTAAACTACTAGTACTAGAAGTGTTTACCAAGAGTTACCACTAATGTTCTTAAGGCATCAAACAAATAGACCAATGAACCATGAAAACACCATTTTTTGAAGGATGGGATCTATAATGAAAGTCATATTGATACATCCTAGTGAGGATTAATCACGAAACATCTTGAGTAAGCTCATCTTCAATTGGTCACATAACCCATTGCTATCTCCATAATCCAAATACCTAACAATCAACCAAACATGAAAAACCAAATGTTGATGGTGAAGTGATTGAAAAACATCATTTGAAATGAATAAATAACCAAGAGATCCAATAGTCTAACATGTCTTAAAATAATCAAAAGATCCAACAATGGATCCCAACCCAAGGTCGACATGTTAGAAAGCACTACTTTACAAATCAGGTAGAACAAGGTGAAAAGGTGATGAAAACAAGTACCAATTTTAAAAGAGGCAAAAAGACATAAATAAAAAGATATCATACCTAAATCATAATTATAAATAACTAGAATTTTAATTTTAACTTAGGGTATCAAGGACTCTATAAATCGAAATTGAGTCTAGAATTGGATCATAGTCTAAATACATAATATTGGGTAAGACTATTATAACTATAACATTAATTTAAATGTGCTCTAAAATTATCATTCATATAAAATATAAGATGTGTATGTAGTCTTTGTTGAAAGTTTAGAAAGATATTTATCATACTGAGAAAGATATAAAGCCATAAATATATTCTCTTTGAAACAACATGAAATAGGAACAAAAAATGTGACTAATAGGAAATTGATCATACCTTAGAGGTAGCATAACCTTTTCTCCTAATTCCAAAATTATTTACAAGCTAAAACATGTTATAATATGTAGTAAAAATTTTAGATCAACAAATTCTACATGACAAGAGATACAACTTTTCAAATCTATATTACTTGTATTAATGTGATTCTAGATAGCAAAGAGATAAAATCATAAATCATCCATAACATAACAGTTTTAATTAATTTTACTTGAATCTAAAAGACTTTATAGATTGTAATAGGCAAGTAGAATATTAGAGTTTTATTATTTATATTTTAAGAGATATAGGCTTATAAATTACTGCCATGGAACTTTTTTATGTTTTAAAGTAAGTTAAGAAGATTTTATAATAAATTAAATACATTATAAATTTTTGGATGATTTTTTTTTCAAATTGTAGATAATTTTATGAGGATTTTAGAAAGATATAGATCTATCCATAACTCAAAAATATGAAGAAGATATAGATGTTTTATTGATTAATGTCTAAACTACAAAACCAATTCTGTATGTCTTGAAATCCTAGATCAAGGAAAAGAAATTGCAAAAAAAGAAACAAATGAAGAAAACCCATAGATCCATATAATATTTCTATATAATTATTGCTCTAAATAAAAATTACAAAAATCTATCTTTTCACATTAGTAAAAACAATACCTAGATTTTCCATGAATACACACAATATTTAAGAAATCAATTTACAAAATCCATGCCATGCACAAAGGGAAATGATTACTCACTCTAAATTCTCCAAGGGAATCCACATGAAAAGAATAAACAGTGGAACGATCCAATTAAAAGGACAACTAATTTGAAATCTGCAAGGACCTTCACAAGCTTCAATCTCCAATAGCACCTCTTTGTCATGTTCTCAAAATCATTCAAGTTTGTGGAATAAAAGAGCCATGAAAGTTTTGATAAAATATTACCAAAAATCATGGAAAGGAAAAAATCATCTAGTTACCCAAAATAAGAGTTAAACTAAAAGAATACATTCATTAATCTCTTTCATCACATACATAACTTCCTCTACTCTTACGTAACATGCATAAACACCAAAGGTAATTAATAAAGTCTACGCTAATAAACCAGTATCCCAAGCTATCCCAATAAATTTCACAAAATAAAAACAAGTTAAAATAATTAAATTAAATATGAATGAATTAGCTATCAAATTAAGATTTCAAACAAGATCATAAATTATTCAATAAAGAATATCAAGCAAACCATGGATTATCAACCATGTCATGCTCCCAACCAACTCCTAATGAAATCCTGCCACAATTAGTAATAGGATTAGTGCATATGTGTTGAATGGAAATATATATATATACATTGATAGATACCAAAAATATGTATAATAACATTAATTCATACATGCATCACAAAGCACATCAACATGAAATATCAAATGCATAACCATAAAATATATCAAATTGCTAACATGTATAATACACTCAGAAACTAAGTAATAGAATATTGATGAAGGAACATACATACCAAGTGATGAGTGGTGGGTGCCCCCTACGTTCAACCATACAAATTCGAAGTGTTTATGCCCAACACGATCAAATTCCATGGATGGGACTAGTTTGGCATCTAGATTGTTAAGTATTGATCGTTGTTCATTGTCTTCCCACTTGGACTAGTGGTAGCTTTGTTGTGGATCTTTTGGTATGTCAAAACATTAAGAAAATTGGAAGACAAGGTTTTTTGTATGCGTGTGTGATTATTGTGCTTGTAGGAAAAAACCTTGGATCAAGACAAGAAGGTTTGTGAAAGTTTGATGAGCATGGATAAGGAATGATGAATTCATCATGCAAAGAAAGGTTGAAGAAAGATGTTGCTGAGAAATAGTAGACATCTTGGCAGAATTGGAGAATGCATAGGTAAAGACATCTTCAAGAAATAAAAGATATCTTTCATTAAGCAAAGATGTCTTTCATTAGGTAAAGACATCTTCACAGAATGTAAGCTAGTTTCAGAAAGACATCTTCCATCAAACAAAGATGTCTTTCTAGAATGGAGATTTTAGAAAGACATCTTTTCTAGACAAAGATGTCTTCCTAGAATAGAGGGAAAATTATAGAAAGACATCTTTTCTAGACAAAGATGTCTTCCTAGAATAGAGGGAAAATTATAGAAAGACATCTTAGGCATGAAGAAGATGTCTTTCATGATCATTATTGACCATTGGCTAGCTATTGCACAAGTTCCAAGATGGATTTGAAAACATGACAACTATAAGAAGATATCATATGCATTAGGGAATGTGCAAGCTTATGTGTAATCATTATACAATCATTTTGTCAATTATTGTGATCTTTGATTGCTCTTCATTGTATCATCATTTGTTCATTGTAAAGTGTGCTGTACCTCCAAGTACAAGGATTAGCAAACTAAGTTGTGTTCATCCCTTGTAATTCTTGTTCTCTTGTTACCTTGCAAGATTGATGTACTTCTTACGAGAAGGCAGTTATTTAAACTTGTTGGTATTCTACAGGATTGAGTGATTGGTATTGCAACATAATACTCTAGAGCAGAGCTCAAGATCGTAAAGCCTATGAAAGCCTAGAAACCACATTCCAAGCCTAATGAAACCTTGTGAGATTAAGTGGTTGGTGTTGTGGCACAACACTCTAGAGCAAGGCTTGAAGATTATACAAGGTATGGACCCTTCAAATCACATTTGAGAGCAAGAAAGTATAGAGGTGTGCTCTGACTGTGGACTACCCAAGTTAGGGAGCTATGTTAATTTTTGTGTGTATGCTTTGATTCATAAAGTTTAAATTTTGAAAACTTATTCAACCCTCCCTTCTAATTTCAATGATCCACAATTGGTATTGGAGCTTGGTACTCTTTTTTGTCATCATCAACTTCAAGAGTGAATAATGAAGGGGACATCTTATAAAAAGCCACTCAGTTTGATGGATTTGAATTCACCTATTGAAAAGCTAGAATCAAGGATTCTTTGAATCCATGAAGTTTGAAGTGTGGGAGTTAATCCTTGAAGGCTACGCTCCTCTTATCGACAACTTCATTGACATCATCAAGCCTTGTAATAAATTGATACAAGCGGAGAAAGAAAAGTTTATGTTCAATTCTAGAGCAAAGAATTTTTTATATTTTGATTTAAATAAATTTGAATTTAATAGAGTACTAGGATGTACAATGACTGAAGAAATTTGGCAAATTCTAGAAGCTACATATAAAGGTACATCTGTTAAGCAATCAAAATTATTAGTCTTGCAAAGTGAATATGATAAGATTAAAATGGAAGCAGGTGAAAAGATAAAAGATTACTTCTCTAGAGATAATGATATTTTTGTAGCCATTATAGGTATTGGTAAAGACTTTTCTAAAAGTGATGTGATCATTAAAATGATTAGGACTCTTCAACTAGAGTTTAGACCTACGGTCATGACCATGGAAGAAATCAAAGACTTCTTAACTCTAAAATTTGAAGAGCTTCAAAGTGCTCTCATTTCTTATGAAAGGAATCTCATAAGTGAAGGAGCTATTCAAGAAAGGCCGATTTCCTTAAAGATTTCCTCAAAGGAGAAGGAGCTCAATGAGCATGATGAGGGTAGTGAAAATAAAATTTCCTTTCTCACTAGGAAGCTACAATGATTGATAACTAGAAGAAATAAAAGAACATATTAGCAAATATTGAATCAATCCAAAGGTAGAGGTAGGAATTTTTTAAATTCTAATTTAAATTTTTCTTCTATGGAATGTTGGATATGTAGTGGAAAAGGCCATATGGCCTCCGAATATCATAGTAGTTTTAGGATGCAATCCAAGAACAAATCCACCAATGTGGTAAAGAAGACCAAATTTTATACATGTTGGGACAATGGAGAGTAGAGCGAGAAAGAAGTGGAGGATGATGCAAAAAATTCTCATCTCATTTACATGCCTGTCACTAATGATGAAGTTAATTCATCAGATGATGATCTTAACGATGATGAAAGGTTTGATTTATTATGTAATAAACTCTTAAATTTTCAAAATATTTGTACAAAGTTGAATAAGAAAGTAAAAGAAAAGGATCAAGAAATTTCTTTATTGAATACAATAATTTTTGATCTTACTATAGGAATCTCAAACCTCAAGGCTAAGAATAAATATCTAATCAAGTCTTGTTAGTAGATGAAAGAAGAGCTTGCAGATGTAAAGCTTGTGAATGAAAGACTAGCTAAAGGGAAGGAGTCCATTCAAATGGTTCTTGGACAAGGAAGAAGTCTACAAGAAAAAAGTGAACTTGGATGGTATTCCCAAGAAGAAGAAGCTACAGCACCTTCAGCTCATCTAAAAGAATCTCCAAAGAGTAAGCATACTACATTAGAAGAAGCTCCTATCCATCAACAATCTCCTCAAAGGTTTGATCATTCTAATCATATTTTCTATAATAGGAGAGTTAGATGTTATTATTACAATAATATTGGGCATAAAAAATGGAAGTGAAATCTAAATTTTTATCATATGAGGACCTAGTCATATCATAAGACTCGATTTTATCAAAGTGCACTGGGAAAGGATTTTATGCAGGATCAACAAATGTCAACTCAAAAGATCAAAATAATCAAAAAAGAATGGAGAATTAAATGGTAGAACCAAGGGAGTTAGGACATCCTCATCAACAAATTTGTAAGAGGAAGTTGTGCCTTGGACATTGAAGAAGTTTAGTTGAGAGGAGAACCCTCAAAAGAGAAAACTCCTCTAGTTTCTAAGCTTCATTACTTTTTGACAGTATGATAGGTAGGTAGTCGTAAGTTTTCTTTTGTTCTCAAGCTTTTATTAAGATTATAGTACATTGGCAGCCTTTTCCAAACCTCATCTTGTTTTTGATAAAAGACATCTTTCTTAAATGAAAGATGTCTCTAGAAAGACATCTTCAAAAGAACAAAGATGTCTCTTTCATTTTTTGAGTGTGATAAGAAAGATGCCTTCTATGAGTAAAAGATGTGTACCGTAACTTTAACATGTGAAAAAGACATGTTCTTGATGTAAAAGACATCTTCTTTTCTGTTGAAAGCCCTCATTTTTCTACTACTGTAAAAGATAAAAATCTCATTTTTGTCATATGCCTTCAGATATACCCTACAGAGATGACTAGGGTTCCACCATTTGCAATGATTTTTGTTAGAAATGGCCCACAAGAAGATTGGAATGTCTAGGGCACCAACCAAGAAATATTTGAGAGAAAGTTTTGAAGCACAATTTCACCACCTTCTTACACACCTTATTTTTAAAGCATAAGTGCCTAGCATAGGTTTGAGGTAACTCAAACCACTATGATTTTTGAGCATTCTCTTGCTTTTCCAATTCATAGACAAGCTTTATTAGACTTATTCAAGATTTTGCACTAGACCACTGTAATTTCCATGAATTTTCTTGTCCTTTAGGTGTTGATTAGGGAATTCTATTGTAATATTGTTATCTCTAATGCTATTATTGGGGCATTCACATTAAATGTTGGGAAAATTATTTTTGAGATATCTCCTCAAATTGTGAATGCAATTCTAGGTATCTCTAGTCCTGATGTCTTTTAGGTTACCACTGATACAATGCATGATATCTACACAAATGGTACAATGCTTGTAGGACATGATGAATTTTGTGATGTTTTGTTTGGTAGAGATATTTCATTTAATAGGGATCATATTAAGAGAAGAAAGATGATTGATGATGCCTCCACCTTGTCACTTATTGTTTTGTACAACATCATGGTGAAAGAAGGTAGGTATAGTTATCTACTACCTTCCCAGGGTATTATACTATATTCTCTTCTTATAGGGTTGTCACTATATTTTGGACACACTCTTGACTAAGACATTTTGAGCCTTTATGCGAAGGAGAGAAGAGGAGTACTTCCCATGCAATAGACGTAGGAACTAGCACTAGACCTCCAAAGAAAAAGCAGGAAGCATCTCCACAATTAAGATGATTAAAATCCTCCTATCCTTAGATCAATTCATCTTTGAAGAAGCTTTTTCAGCCCCTTGCATGAACCATCAAGGAGCTTGGAAGAAACCTCTCTTACTTGCGTAAGAGATTGGATGTAGTTGGGATTCCTCCTCCCTTTAATGGATAGGTGTTTAAGGAGATTAAAACTCCTCCTATCTTTGATAGTGAGGAGGATGTTCCTATCCCTCCATGACATTCTTTAGTAGTAGGACCTTCATGTATGTATCAATGAGGGATGGAGTCAGATTCCAAGCTAGAGGCATCCCTAGCTAGTCTCCACGGAAAGCATTATGCTTCCATGTAGCAGCTAGAGCACCATGATTTAGTCCCTCCTTCTTACATGGTTCCACCTCTTGTTGATGTCCCTAGCTCTTTAGAGCAATGGACTATGTAGAGCATCTTTGAGACCATGTCCTAATGGATCCTAGTCTAGTAGCTACTAGTTCCATAAGCTCCATGAGCTTCCTCTTGATTTTAAGTAAAGATTTGTTCTAGGTGAGCTCTAGTGTAGTAGAATGAGTTCTCTAATGAGAACACCTAGAGATTTGGCTATCCTAACACCAATAGTGATGGTAATGAGGAGGAGACTTATCGTCCATATAGAGTAGCATTGAATTCTGAGTTTGAGGATGCTACTGAGGTTAGTGATTAAGACATTGGCTGGTTGTTTGTTCTTTCCTTTTGATGATAAAAAAGGAAGAGATATTTTTTGGCTCTCACATATGTGATTTTGGAACTTTGCACATATGTGATTGATGTGGTAGGATAGTTGTAGATAGTTGTAGTTTGATATGATTCTAAATAGTATGGTTTGTAATAGTTTGTGGATGGTTATGAATAGATGGTGTGTTTCCCTTATTATCTCTGTGTGGTCTATCTTTGGTATTTTTTTGTTGTATATCTCAATTCATGTACCATTGAACCTCCACACTTATCCTACTCGATCACTACCATAGGAATTTATATGTCTTCATGATTTTATTAGTATATTTTATGAACTTTATTTATATGCTTTATCCTTTTTGGTTATGTCCAAAAAGGGGGAGAAGTAGCTTATAAGTTATTATGTATTAGGAGAAACACTAACCTATTTTCTTAAGTTTTTGACATTATGAAAAAGAGGGAGATTGTGGATCTTTTGGTATGTTAAAACCTTAAAAAAATTGGAAGACAAGGTTGTGTGTGTATGTGTGTGATTGTAGTGCTTATAGGAAAAAACCTTGGATTAAGACAAGAAGGTTTGTGAAAGTTTGATAAGCATGGACAAGGAATGATGAATTCATGATGCAAAGAAAGGTTGAAGAAAGATGTCTTTGAGAAATAGTAGACATCTTGGCAAAATTGGAGAATGCATAGGCAAAGACATGTTCAAGAAATAATAGACATCTTTTCCTAGGAAAAGGCATCTTCCATCAGGCAAATATGTCTATAGAGAATGTAGGCCAATTTCAAAAAGATGTCTTGCATTACATAAAGACATCTTTCTAGAATGGAGATTTTAGAAAGACATATTTCCGAGACAAAGACATCTTTCTATAATAAAAGGAAAATATATAAAGATGTCTCAAGCATGAAGTAGATGTCTTTCATGATCATTAGTGACCATTGGCTAGTTGTTGCATGAGTTCCATGATGGATTTGGAAACATGATAACTATAAGAAGACATCATATGTATTGGGAAATCTGCAAGCTTATGTGTAATCATTGTACAATCATTTTATTAGTCATTGTGATCTCTGATTGCTCTTCATTATATCATCATTTGTTGATTATAAAGTGTGCTATACCTCAAAGTATAAGGATCATCAAACTAAGTTGCATTCATCCCTTGTAATTATTGTTCTCTTGTTTCCCTGTAGGATTGATGTGCTTCTTGTGGGAAGGCATCTTGTTTGAGCTTGTTGAGATCTTATGAGATTGAATGATTAGTGTTATGGCATAATACTTTGGAGTGGAGCTCAAGATTGTAAAGATTGTGGAATACTAGAAACCACATTCTAAGCTTGATAAGACCTTACAAGGTTGAGTGGTTGGTGTTGCAGCACAACATTTTAGAGCAAGGCTTGAAGATTGTATAGGGTGCCAATCCTTCAAACCACATTTGAGAGTAACAATGTCCTGAGGTGTGCTTGCAATCTACCCTCTGAATGTGGACAATCCAAGTTGGAGAACCACATTTATTTTTGTGCGTGTGATTTGGTTCATAAAGTCTTAATTTGGGGAACTTATTCAACCACCCCNCCCCCATCCCCCCTTTCTAAGTTCAACAATCGACATTTGTCACGTATGGTTTAGTCTAAAGTGAGGCATATGACGGTTGATGTTGTTTCAAATTTATGCTACTCCTAAAAATAATAGAGAAATTAATTATTTAATCTAATTAATAACAAAAAAATAAAATCTGAAGCCTACAGGTGATGAGATTTTATTCCCAGCTTGCTGTTCACATCCTAAACCCATGTATCCACTACTAGGATTACGAAGCATTATGGTATTGGGCAAACCAAGCAATGACGCTGCTGGGATTATTAAGCGAAGACATTTTTACACTTAAAATTGGTCACACTCATTCTACTAATTGATTAATATACATGAAAATGTAAATATTAACTAAGTACATTAAGAGTAAATTTCATGGAAAGCAAATCTAATCTAAGTGAAAGTGCTACAATGAATAGAAATGAATCTTTATCTTATTATCATTCATAAAATGTGTCTAGGTAGATTGCCACTTGAATAAGATGATGTACAACTAACTTAGATCCATACTGTGGGTAACCAATGACTATTCTATAAGACTACGAAATAAAATTGCAAGTGTCTAATTACAAAATGACCAAAAGACTACCAATACATGGTGGGAGCATGCATATTTATAGGTGAAAACAGAAACTACATCAACACATATGTGTCAATGCATGCATTGATGAGGCTATATTGATGCATACCCATTGACACAGCTACGATATTGCATCTATGACATCATAGATGCAATGTAGTAGCCAATTAAGATGCACTGATAGGGATGCTACAATGTAGATGTGATGTAGCAGCCAACTGAAATGCACTGATAGGGATGCTACAACGTAGATGTGATGTAGCATCAATGATACAGCATCTACAATATCTCAGCCACTTGATGATTCATCATACCCTCATGAGTGAGTAAAAACTCATCCTCAAGTTAACAAAATAGGATCAAGCTTTTTTTACAAAATTGGGAATTAATGGGAGTATTGATTGACATTAACTACTAACTAACTCTGTGTGTTGCATTACAAAATTTTATTTGAGTGGATTTATTACAAAATGATAAAAAGACTGGATAGATATTAAAGTTCACAAAATTTGCAGAGGTTTTTAAAAATCCATTGGAGAGGATTTTTCCTGTTTTTGCTAGTGATGGAAGACTTCCAAGTTTGATTGTTATGTTGATGCTTCTCTTTTTATGTAGAGAATTCATGAAGAATGGATTGAAATTTCTTCTTATTATCCCATGGATCTAGCAACCATGTGATGTTTGAGCCTTTATCCTGTATGTGCTACTATTTTTCCATGGACATATCTCCTTTGTCCTTCTTTTGGCCACGTTTCCTTACCTTGTAATAGACTTTCCATCTTAGGCTTTCCTTTTAGCATCACTTGTAATGACCAAAGGATCAATATTAGTTTTGGTAAATTTTTCTTTATAATTAACCCTTTTTAGATCCCTTAGTTAGCTTAAAATATTTAGCATTTAAGTATAAGGTAATGATAAGGTACTATTCCTAAGGTAATAAGGTAACTAAAATAATCAAGCTATTCACATTATTTTGATCAATTACTATTAGTTACCATAATGTTCAAAAATAGGATGTTAGAAAATTTCAAGAAGTACATCCATAGCCCTCACGATTAATGAGCATAACACCAGAAGTGCACAAGTTTTCGAATAATTGAAATCAAGAAGATGATGAAGAAATTTTGGATATGAAGGATATTTTAATAGAAAGATAAGAAAAAATTAATTGAAATTGAAGAGAAGTAGTCCCAAAATCATACATAAATTCAAAGAAACTAACAATGATGTTCTGGAAGATGTGAGATTTTATTCAAGGCCATGATAAAAAAAAGTTATGCAAGTAGGGCCTCCCCAAAGTAGGCTCCTACCATAATGCCCTTACATAAGCACTTCCATAGATGTCCATAGGCATCTCAAATGTAGATCATGTCTTTGTTCCAAACAACACAAAAATACCTTGGTTGGGATTAAGCACTATACTACATAAAAAGAAAAGGCTCATAATTGTATGTAGCAGTGAGGGAAATGAATGGGATGAGAAGGGATTGTAGAGATCAGGATGTAAGGTTCTTTACCATGTCTGTAATAGGGTCTTGTGTTAAATGTGATTAAAATTATCATCATACCTATCCATCCAAGTTTCAAACCAAGTCCATGTCATGAACAGTGGCCTTGCATTAATGTGTTCCTTCCCACCTACCATCATGAGTTCACAACAACCACAAAGAATAATCATCAGTTCAAAAAGAGAAGAAAAAAGAAGAAGGAAGGAAGGGCCTTAATTAGAGTGGTATCTTTAGGCATGGGTAACATGTCTTTCTAGCCCCATAACTAGTGCTTGTAATCCATTATTATGTCTAAGGGGTGTTCTTTGAATTCCCATTGTTATTGTCTTTATTATTTATTGTTTTTTTTTGTTTTTTGGAAACAATGGGAACCACACCATGCAAAGACATAGCTTCCTTTTTATTGGTTGAAAAATGAGTGATAATACATTCCTAGAGGATTCATAAACCATAAGAAGGAAGTTAAGGAGAGAACCTAACAAATCTCCTTGAGAACACACCCTTTGCCATTCCCACTTGGCCTTTTCCCCCTTTCTTCAAGGTACAATGATCATTAATTGATTTTAGTTTCATGTAAGAAGAACTATAATTTTTTTATGATAAAGAATTTTTATTTAGAGAACTAGAAGGATGGATGAGGTGGTCTCACTGCTTTACACAATTATTTACCCAATCATCTTGATCGCATAGCACAAAAACCCAACACATAGTATTGACTTTTGCATCATGATTGACAGTATTATTAACAAAAACATAGAAGACATTCATTAAACATGAAGAAAATTACTCAAGAAGAGAAAATTATAAAGAAAAGAAAAATAACAAGAAATGGAAAACATGTTAAAAATGAAAGATTTTGAGAGAAATAGGAAAATGATAAAATATTGTAAAACAAAAAGTGAGAAGCACTTATTAGTTCTTGATTCAAGATGGGGAATCTCCCCCATGACTAAACTTTTGGATGAGCATTCAGGAGTTGGACCACACATTTCCTTGGTTATACACCATAGTTTTTCCATTTATCATCTTTATTGATTTAATTGTTCATGTGGTAGCACATCCAACATTGATGATAATCTCATTTCAATTGTTGGAAGACATATCTTCAACTGGACTTGAAGGTATTTCCTTTTCAAAGGGACTAGATGTGTTTTCTTCTTCTTCTTCTTAATTTTCTATTTTAATGCTCAGGTCTCCTTTTTAAATATCTTATGTTGGCGTATAGTCAGAGTGTAAGATATCTGTGTTTAAGCTCTCTATGTGGTACATTTCCTTAAGACTAGAACTAATAAGTGGATTGGTTGTTTCCATGCATCCTTTAAATAGTTTTGTACTCTCATTTTCAAGCCACTAGATGTCTTCTAGTTTAGTGGCTACTATGTAGACTTGTTTTTTTCTCACACACTTGTTTCTTAACTTTGTTATGGCCTGGTATCGGGATTGTGTTAATATTTTGAATTTTTGGCCCACAACTAAATCGTTTATCATTAGTAGTGATCCATGGAATTTATTGTCTTACCATAGTGATAGGTTCATCTGTTATGTTTTGCATTAGAGTGGTAATGGACGTTGACTCTTGCATAGGATTGGGAAACAATGTTTTGATGAGGAAGGGTGTTGCACTAGGTTGGCCTTATGGTGGTATTGATAAGCCAGTAGGTCTAAGAGTTTTTTGCTCATGCATGGAAACTATCCTCAAGAAAGAATGTTTTCAAGATTGTGGTTGAGATCTACTAGCATTATCATGTACTTGTATGTTCATAGCATAAGTGACATTTTTCTATTGAGGTTGTAGTGCCAATCCTTCCTATGTATTTGGTGGTGACATGGGGTGAAAGAAGTATGATAATATTGAGGATATGACAAAGGATAAGAGGCATGATATGGTGATCCCATAGAAGATGTTGTAGGTTCATGATATTCAGTATAGTGGTAGTATTAATTTGAGGTAGAGGAAGTAGAACTAGTTTAAAAAATAGGTTGTTAAACATAATATTCATAGGGGTCTAGTTGATAATAAGGGTAGTGCTAGTTTGATGATGGTCTCCCCCATGACTGTGGGTTTTTCCATTGTGGTTAATAGTAATTTTGAGGTTGATAAGAAGTTCCACTTGGATAGTATGGTTGGTTGTAGGACTTTCTGTAATTACCTTGTGAGTAAGGTAATTTCCCAGGAATTTTTTGTATGAACTTGGGATTTAAAGCAAAGGGCCCATACTCATGTAGATGTAACATAACTAGGTAATAGCCCTTTGGATGATCATATAGGAAGATTTCACATCTATCATTCTTTTATATGTTTGAGTCTATAGCCTCTTCTTCTACTACCATTTTCCCTTTTTGCTGATAAGTGTTCCCACCTATTTCTTGGTTCTTTTTCCTCCTCTTGTTTTGATCACTTAATTCTTTTTGTGTTACCATGTCCTCTACAATTTTCACATNGGCGTGGTGGCCAGGTTGGGGGAGGAGAGGGGGGGTTGGGGGAAGGGGGAGCATGAGTGGATGAATAAGTTCCCCAAAATAAAAATTAATTAGCCAAAGCGTACACCAAATTTTAACATGGTTCTTCAACTTGGGTAGTCCAATAGCACACCTCTAAACTATGTTACTCTTAAAATATGATTTGAAGGATACCACACCTTATACAAGCTCTAAGCTTTGCTTTGAAGTGATTCAACACCACAAATCCACTCAATCATGCAAGGTTCTGACAAGATTAGAATGTGGTTTCTAGGATCCTATACCATTTACAAGTTGAGCTTTGTTCCAAAGTGTTGTGATGTTGCACCAACACTCAATTTTACAGGATCCTAAAAAGCTCAACGATGATGCCTTCCCACAAGAAGCACATCAACCCCACAGGGTAACAAAAGGGAGACAAAAATGACAAGGAAAGGATGCAAAAAATTTGTAGGTCCTTGCACTTTGAAGTATAACAAAATAAATCTCTTACAATGATACAAAATATAGCACAATGAGGCACACAAAAATAATATAATAATTTGCACAATGATTGCTTGATGTTGACACTTGCTTACATTCAACACTTGGACACTTTTCAAGAGAATGAACTCTCCTTATAGCCTTGATGTTTTTGAAATTACTTTAGAATTCTTGCAATGACTATCTAACAACTAATGGAGATGTCTTCTTCAAGATTAGGACATTTTTTTTGCATCAGACTTTCATTTGGGAGAGACGTCTTCTTCATAAGAGGATGTCTTTGAGGAGACATCTTGATTAAAATGTCTTCTTCATAGGATCTTCATAAGGAAGATGTCTGTTATTTCTGAGATACATCTTCTTCTAAGCAACCTTCAACTCAACCAAGACATCTTCTTCATTAGGAAAACATATTTTCTTGATAGTAAACATATGCTATTTCTTCAAAACATCTTCACTGATCCTTTTGTTCTTCAACCAAGATGTCTATTGTTGTTGAGAGACGTCTTCACTTGATGGGAGATGTCTGTTGTTCCTTGGAGATGTCCTCTTTGAAATTAATCCTTCAATGCTAAGGCTTCCTTCTAAACACTAGATTTGAGCTTTGAGGTCTTCATTCCTTGTCCATGTTTCAAGCTTCCTTAGATGTTCTTCTTCTTCGAGCTCTTCTTTTATCTTAATCCAAGTTCTTGCCCTATAAACATAGCAACCACACAAACATCCATGGTCTTCATTTTCCTTAAGGTTTTGACATACCAAAAGGTCAACAATCTCTCCCTTTTTGGTAATGTCCAAAACTTAAGAAAATGGATTAGTCTAATCATAATATACTTAATCATAATATACATAAACACTTCATTGCTTCCCCTTTTTAGACATGAACAAAAAGGAACTGAATGAGTCATATATATAGATATATCATTGCTAAGAAGATATATCATTATAGAAAAAATATATATGAAAATCCATTGCATATGAATCAATCCTCATGAATGGATCTTTAGCAAAGGAAACATGTTCAAGCATTTGCAAAAAAAAAAAAAGTTCCATAGTATAAATGTGCATAACATATAGATGTTTACAAAGTGAACATCTTATTCATTCCATAGGGCTAATAAAGATAGTTTTTACTAAAGAGTATCCCTTCAATTGCATAGCTAATCTAGAACATTCAATGGATATCCTAGAGAAAGAAACCATTTGCTAGACCAAAGAGTGAAAAGTAGCACTCAATCAATTAAATAGTAGATCCAGATTAAAACTAAGAATATTAGAATATATAAGAAGCTTTAAATCAAGGATTTTAGAAAAGATGATTTTTCCATACATTTACAAATCCACAATCACATCACAGAAACAAAAACAAAAACAAAAATAAAAAATAGTCTTGATAAAACCAAATAACTCTTCTTGTAAGTGCTTATTCTTGGAACTAACACCTCATAAGTTGAAGCACATGTTAACATAAGATACATGATCGTAATACTTCAAAGTAGATAGGCAACCTATTTTATCATGTTAAATATGTCAAAGGAGCAACCATAATCGAATATATAAAAAATGTCTATATATATATACGTCATGATGTACCAAAAGAAATTAGGAGCATCGTAACTAGTACCAATGAAAGTACTTGAGATTTTCAAATGTGAGTACTTCTTAACACAAATTTGCAATAAGGATCTCAGGTACTTAAAAAAATATAGAACCAAAAGAGCTCATAAGTAAGGTCATAAAATTTTTGGGAGGATTTACCAAGAAAGACTTTCTTTTAGATAAAATATTACCAGATGAGAAGGCTCTTCTTTGTGCATTTTTCAACTAGGGAAAGAGGAAATGAAATTTTGCTATTTGAGTACCTTTTGGTAAAGGCATCAAAGGACTTCCCCTACATTGTTGGAATCTTGGATGATAATCGGTGATAGGTATTGACTCCCCTTGGATGAATGATGCCTCTTTTGAAACATCTATTGTAGATAGAGAGGTATACTCTTATTGAGCCTTTTAGGATCTCCAAGTTGCATAGAATTTTTAAGATCAAGTATGTAGACTTAGGTATTCTCATTAGATATTTAAAAAAAATTTAGAACATTATTAGATCTTGGTAAACTACATTGAAATATTTAGAAATCATCCCAAGAAAACACATACATGATAATTTCTCTTGAAAAGCACCTTTTCCCAGATGACTTATGAAGTTCATCAAAGGTACCAAAAACATCTTCTAAAAGATAATGAACTTTGTAAACATAAAATCATTATCACAAGATATATAATGAAGACTCAACATGAATCATTTTTATCAAGAATTTCATGCAAGAATTTTTAGAAAAAAAATAAAATTTCTAGCTAAGAATTCAAAAGATGATTTTTCAATAAAAGTATCAAAACAATTTTCTTGAATATTTCAAAGTAAATGAGCTATGAAACAAGGAATATTTCATCACTAGATATTCAGAATAAGAAAAAAATGCAACGGTTTTAGGCCTTTTAAATAGCAAGATAAAAAAATCAATAAATTTATTTCAAGTGCCACACCACAAACTTTCATAAATTCAATTTCATCAAGCAAAAGAAAATACCATAACTAATTAAATAAATAGAGCCCACAAAAAATTTCTAATAAGTGCTAATCTAGAGAAAACATTCCATATATATCAAAAACAATTTTGACTTTATAAAATTTATCAAGCAAGGAGATAGAAACTTACCTTGACTTACCTTGCTTGCAATTGAGAGGAAGAAGACTAATGAAGTTTGAGATGAGGTCTCTTTCATAAAGTACCTCCTTACCTTTTGGTTCTTTTTCATTAGATATTTTGTATGATGAATCTAATTATTTATGTTCTTCTTGATCACTTATTGCATCTTGTGTGTCTTTGAGGAAATTCTCAATTCTCAACTTCTTTTCATTTTTAGTTGCTATAGTTTGCAAAATATCCTTAATAGAGCCCTTTTGACAAGACCAAGAATCAATCTTATTTTGAACATCATGAGATAACCAAGGTTTTTTTTACTACCACAATTTTTGCAAATAAGTAAATTATTCTCCTCACAAATAGCATTACCAAGCTTGATTGTGCTGGTGTTTGAGCTTGAGCTTGTATCCTCTAGAGGGAATTTTTTTTTCACTTTCTTTCCTAGGTTGTTTTTCATGTGTTTCTTCTCCTAGAAAATCTCTACAATTCTTATTTAAAGGGGTTAGTTGTTAAATCTCAACTCTCATGTCTAATATTTCCTTTTCTTAACTCATTGTGAACTACATCAAGTTTTTTATTCAAAAATTTCTTTACCTTTCTAGTTAAGTAATGAAGGATGAGAATGTCTTATAATTCACTATACCTTTCATCATGTTTACCTTGTAGATCATTTGAAGCTTGAGGTGAATCTTTCTCTATTATAGCTATGCATATTAGTTGAGAATATTTGGTAGAGTTATCTACTTCCTCTTCACTTTGTTCACCATAATCCCAACTTGTATAGAACATGGTCTTTTTCAATTCCTCATCATTGGATTTGTTCATTGGCTGCACCCTGCTATTGCTAGGACATTTGGAGGCCATATGGCCTCTTCCTCTAGAAACCCAACATTCTATAGAAGAGAAATATAAGTTATAATTTAAGAATTTTGGACCTCTTTCTTTATGTTTGAATAGATTGGGCCTTTTTTGATTTGACCCCTTGCTTCTTCTTGCTATAAATCATTGTAGCTTCCTTGGGAGAAAGGTAATCTCATCTTTGCTACCCTCATCATGCTCATTGAGCTCCTTCTCCTTGGAGGCAATCTTTAGAGTGATGGGTTTTTCTTGGATAGCTCCTTTGCTTATGAGATTCATTTCATAAGCAATGAAAGCAATTTCAAGCTCTTTAAATTTTAGAGTTGAAAAATCTCTAATTTCCTCTATAGTCATGACCTTTGGTTTGAACTCTGGCTGAAGTGTTTTGATCATTTTAATGATGACATTACTCTCTAGTGTATATTTTCTAGTACCTCTAATAGCCACAACAAGATCATTTACTCTAGAAAAATAATCATTTATTTTCTCACCTTCTCTCATTTTTAGCTTATCATATTTACTTTGTAAAACCAACAACTTAAATTATTTGACTATAGAGGTTCTTTCATAAGAAGCCTATAATGTTTTTCAAATTTCATTGGCCATTTTATGTCTAGCTACTCTATTAAACTCAAATTTAGTCAAAGAGTAATATAAATTTTTTTTTGGCCTTTGAGTTAAACATAACCTTATCTTTCTCCTATTGTGTCCATTTTTTGTGGGGCTTGATGGTTCTGGTGGAGTTGTCAACAAGTGGAGTGTAGCCTTCAAGGATGGACTCCCAACTTTTGAACTCCATAGATTCGAAGAATCCTTGCCTTCTAGCTTCCCAATAGGAAAAGTTAAAACCATTGAAAATGGGTAGCTTTGTATAAGATGTTCCCTCCATTGTTCACTCTTGAAGTTGATGATGAAGAAGAGTACTAGGCTTTGATACCACTTGTGGATCATTGAACTTAGAAGGGGGGGATGAATAAGTTCCCGAAAATAAAAATTAATAAGCCAAAGCACACACCAAATCTTAACATGGTTCTCAAACTTGGATAATCCATACTTATAGGGTAGTTCACTAGTATAGCTCTAAACTTTGTTGCTCTCAAAATGTGATTTGAAGGATACCACATGATGTACAAGCTCTAACCTCCACTTAGGAGTGATTTGATGCCATGAATCCACTCCACCTTGCAAGGTCTTGACAAGCTTAGAATGTGGTTTCCAAGATCCCACACCCTTTACAAATTGAGCTCTACTTCAAAGTATTATGGCGCTACACCAACACTCAATCTTGTAGGATCCTGACAAGCTCAAGGGTGATGCCTTCCCACAAGGAGCACATTAACACCATAGGGCAACAAAAGAGAGATAAAAATTACAATGAAAGGATGCAAAAAATTTGCAGGTCCTTGCACTTTGAAGTACAACTGATGAGACGCGATTCGCATAGGCCGCGATATCGTGTACGCAATATCACATCTGCCGCGATATCGGATACCCCACGATATCGCGTACGCGATATCGCATCTTCCCCTACGATATCGCGTACACGATATCGCAGTCTACCGCCATATCTATAAATAAGATGTGGCTCCCCCTTGTTCGAAATCCTAGTTTTAGAGTAGTGAAGCTCTGGTAGTTTGATCCCTCCAAAGTTAGATTTTTTCCCGTGTCTGCCTGAAGTGTGGTGAATGTAATTGTACGGTGTCTTTATTCGAGTGTGTCGTACTTGGACACGCACATGACTGGAAATAAAGATCGAGATNACGCTTGGTAACCCAGTGGCGTATTTGGGATCTGCGCTTGGTAATCCCAGTGGCGTACCTCGGAGCTACGCTTGGTAGTCCCAGTGGTAGTCATGCACGAAGTCCAAGATGTGTACGGTTGATCAAGGAATCGATTGCTCGTCGCACTTAGGCTAGATTAGATTTCTTTACCCTTTTCCTCCTAACTTAGCTTAGTTTAATATTATTTTCCACTGCCTTCAGGAGTAGCGTTAGAATTAGGAAACACATCATACACCTCATCTAGACTAAGCCATACGTGACATATGCAATACTAGTCCAGGTGGGAAGACAACGAATTGTGACCTAAGGCTAACTATCTAGGTGCCACAACTACTCCATCTGCGAAGTTCGACCAGATCGCGCGTGTGACGCTCGTTTCGTATGGTTGAGTGTAGGGGTACCTCACCACTCATCATAGGCGCTATTGCCAGGGATGGTGCTAGTTATATAGATTAGTTATATCATACAAGGTCGCTGTAAAGGACTTAACGATATATCTTTTAGGTAATTATTAAAAAGTCACATAAATTCACACACAACAATGCCTCTCCTACAAGATGATAATAACGCCACACTTAGTGAGGAAGTTCATTGGAGAACCAATGAGCTATATGACGATGAAGGTTGGAGTATACAACCTGAAGTGGGAGTTTCCTATAAGAATGAACAAAAACAACATCATCATAGTACACAAAAGCCTAACTTACCTGATGACGATGAACCCCCACTAGCCACTACAAGCCTAATGCAAATACAAGAGGCCGTTCGAATCTACGTAGGCATCGTAAGGAGAGCCATCTACCCAGGATCGATTTAAACAACTTTTCTAAATTTTCAGGAGGCTATGACTTAGATCTGCATCAACATTTACTAGCCTTCTACGATGCCTGCACATGGAATAACATTGATAATAGTTGGCAAAAACTGAAGCTCTTTCCTATGACACTCATTGACCAAGCTAAAGTATGGTATAGATCGTTAAAACCAAATTCAATACGATGCTAGTCAACAATGGTAGAAGTCACATAAATTCAAGACTTAACGATATATCTCTTAAAAAAAATAGAAGAAATAATTATAAAAAGTCACATAAATTCACACACAACAATGCCTCTCCTACAAGATGATAATAACGCCACACTTAGTGAGGAAGTTCATTGGAGAACCAATGAGCTATATGACGATGAAGATTGGAGTATACAACCTGAAGTGGGAGTTTCTTATAAGAATGAACAAAAACAACGTCATCATAATACACGGAAGCCTAACTTACCCGATAACAATGAACCCCCACTGGCCACTACAAGCTTCACGCAAATACAAGAGGCTGTTCGAATCTCATGTAGGCATCGTAAAGAGAGCCGACTACCCAGGCTCGATTTAAACAACTTTCCTAAATTTTCAGGAGGCTATGACTTAGATCCGCATCAACATTTACTAGCCTTCTACGATGCCTGCACATGGAATAACATTGATAACAGTTGGAAAAAACTGAAGCTCTTTCCTATGACACTCGTTGACCAAGCTAAAGTATGGTATAGATCGTTAAAACCAAATTCAATACGACGCTGGTCAACAATGGTAGAGGTCTTTAACGAAAAATATCAAACCTACGCAAGAGTGTCAGCCTTGAGGAAACAAATCCAAGGATGGAAACAAGCAAAACATGAACCCTTGGACATGGCCTTAGAAAGATATTATTCACTGTTAAACAACTGTCCAGGCCATGGGTTTTCCGAGGAAAGGCTAATGTACCATATCATTGATGGGCTACGTAATGAAACAAGAGAGACCTTAGGAACGTATGCCCGAGGTCAACTATACAACCTACGAACCCATCAAATCCAAGAGCTTATTAAGCGGGTAGCAAAAGAAGAAGGAGAAATAGCTACATGGGAGAGTGTTGAAAAACATCAATGGGACCAAAATCACAACTCAACAAAGGTCCATGATCGTAACAAGGAGATATCAACAAATCTCAAGGTGGAAACATCATCTTTGCCAATACAACAATTGTTAGAAGAAGCCGAGGTAAAGATCAATAAAATGTTGGAATGGATGAATCAAAAGTGTGGAGAATACATCAATGTCATTGGAGATAGAGTTTTGACAACCCAAGAGACAGGACAAACCAGTAGACATTCGGAAAAGAAGAATAAAGGGACTAAGTGCTCAACTGCCAATCCTACATATGAATGTAACATATGCCTATACAATCACCCCAAAGGCCAATGCCCAATATTGTTACATCTACACGAGCATTGGGGAAACACGTTACATCCAGAGTTCGTATAGAGATATGGTGTTCGACCACAGTGGCAACAATCCCAGTCGTGGGGGAATCCA
>MNCI01000690.1:413663-509204 GCA_015680685.1 Gnetum montanum | reverse complement strand
ACTAGCCGTACACACCCGTGGGCGCTTGTAGCCAAGTCGTACTCACACTATGCTACGAAAGCAATAAATAACATTAAATAAATAACAAATAAATAAACTAAGTGAATGCTGCAATGATGAAGTAATCTCGATCTTTATTGCCAGTCATGTGCATGTCCAAGTACGGCATACTCAAATAAAGACACTGTACAATTACATTCACCACACTGCGGGCAGACATGCGAAAAATTCTAACTCTGGAAGGATCAAACTGCCAGAGCTTCACTACTCTAAAAATGGGATGTAAATGAGGGAGAGTTGCATCTTATTTATAGATATGGCGGTGGACTGCGATATCGTGTACGCGATATCGTAGGAAAGATGCGATATCGCGGGGGATGTGATATCGCGTCAGCTGCGATATTGCATACGCGATATTGCGGCCTGTGCGAACCGCGTCTCATTAATGGTAGTGGTGTTTGCTCTAGAAAAATTTAGGCATTATGTACTTGGATACAAGGTGTTTGTGCACATGGACCACAAGGCCATATGCTTCTGCTGAACAAGCCAATTATGAGCCCCCATGTCATATGGTAGTTGATTATTTTGCAAGAATTCAATCTTACAATGGTAGATTGAAAGGGAACTGAGAATGTGGTTTCTAATCACTTGTCTCAGTTGCAATGGGACAACAAAGAGGAAGAACATTCACTATTTGATATGTTTCTTGATGAACTCCTTTTTGCTAGGGATATAACTAAATAATTTCCCAATGAGTCTAATTCATAAGATGGCATTCTCACCTGTCTTCTCACTTAGGAGATGCCATAGGGGTAGGACCACTAGAAGGAACAACAGTTTCTTCACTAGGTAAAACACTTCATGGAGATCAATAGACACCTCTACAAGATGTGCACTGATGAATTGGTTTGTTGGTGTGCCCCTAATGCTAATCAACTACATGTTTTCTAAGATGCTCATGAAGGTCCTTGTTGAGGAAATTATACTGGGAGACACACCACCATTAAAATCCTAATGGTAGGGTACTATTGGCCAATAATATTTAGGGATGCTCACCATTAAGTCCACTCTTGTGAACAATGCTAATGAGATGGTGGAATGATTGCTTGAATGGAAGGACCTCAACAATGGATTCAACCAATAGAATCCTTCGACATTTGGGACATTGATTTCATGGGTCCCATCACATCTATGTCAAATGGAAAGGCATACATCATAGTCATTGTTGACTATTGTACAAAATGGGTAGAAGCAGCAACTGTCATTAATTGTACATCTTCTATTACGACTTGGTTTGTACAAAAAAATGTTGTAAATGGGTTTGGTGTGCCACATGCATTAATTTTTGATAATGGAACTTACTTTATAGGCACTATCTTTTAGAAGCTCATGCAATGCTTGGGGGTTGAACATAAACTCACAACATCTTACCATCCCCAAGCTAATGGTCAAGTTGAGGTTACCAATAGGGAAATCACAAGGATTTTAACAAAAAATATTAGAAAATATAGGAAAGACTGGAGCACAAAACTCAATGATGCCCTTTGGGCCTATTTCTCAACATGGAAACTTTCTATAGGCTACTCTCCTTACGAGCTTGTGTATGGAAAATTACCAACACTTCCTATTCAATCTGAGCTCCGTACACTTTCAAAAACTTGTGACCTTGACCTCAACTTGAGTCTAGCCCAAAAAGAAAGACTAATGAATCTCAACCTGCTAGATGAAAATTGATTAGTACTCCTATCATCTAACGAGTTGCACAAGGCCTACAACAAAAAGCATCATGACATAAAAATTAGAAAAGTTAAATTTCAACTGGGAGATAAGGTTCTCTACTAGAACCCCAAACACATACATCAATGAACTAAGTTCTATACATTGTGGAAAGGACCTTACATTATTTAGAAGACTTTTCCTTTTGGGGCCATGATGATCTACAAGCCTGAGAGCCTAAACAAGAAATAGCTAGTCAACATCGAACACATTAAACATTTCCATGAGCATAAGCTAGCTAATATAACAAAAGCCTCATTGAATGGACAACCATGATCCATATTTCAGATCTCCTCCTTTCAACTTAGTCATGGGGGAGATGGCCATCCATGCTAACCATACAAGTAGCTCCTTAGTTTTTAACTTTTTGTTTTACACATTATTTATTTTACATCTTCTTATTTTCATGTTATTATTCTTTTCTAATTTTTGTTTTACACCATTGTTAGTACATTTTCTATTTTTTGAACATTTTACACTTTTTTTTATGTTTTTATTTTATTTTAGTGTCGTTTTCTAACTTTTTATTAATAAGTGCTAGGTACAGTGGTAATGCATTACTTGATGGTGGTATGTACTATTTTTGTTATTTGATTGTTGGTGTTCGGTTTCTGGCTTTGAATTTTATTATAGATAATTAGGACATGGTTTCTTTTTCATGTAATAGGTAGTGAGTCTAAAACATCCATCCATCCATAAACTCCATGATTTTCCTTGTTCTGGAAATGTGCAATCCCTTTTTCATTAATAAAAATTTAACAAATTTGTGACTTTGGTAGTTTTTGGAATTTGGAAGGATTCAAAGGTTTGAATAGGATGTGGCTTCAAGGGGATTCAGTTTTCTTTGTGCCTTTCTATCTACCTAGGTGCATGTGTGTTTTCATGGATTTATTACCATTTCATGTTGATCAACAAAAAAAAGTTAAATAAGTCCTTGCATGGTGTGGTTCTCATCAGAAGAAAAATGATGAGAATTCAAAGCACACCCTTTGGACAAAATAAATGCATACATCTTTGCATGGTGTGGCTCTCATCAAAAAAATAATGAGAATTCAAAGCACACCCCTTAGAAAAAATAAATGCATGTCTTTGCATGTGTGGTTTCCATTTCAAAAAAAAAAAGGGAATTCAAAGCACACACTTTAGACAAAATAAACAGGCTACAAGCACTAGTTATAGGACTAGTCTCCTCTAACTAAGGCCCTTCCTCACTTTCTACTTCTCTTTTCTTCTCTAATAAGGAATGGTGGTTGTCTTGTGGAAGACCTCTTCTATCTTAGGGGATGGATTGGTCTTAGAATGATGGTGTAAAGTCACTGAACATGGTTGGTTTTGGTCTAGACTAAGGATGGATTCTATCAAGTCATTTAACCATAAAATCCACAATGGACTTTATGTGACCTTAATCAGAGACTCCATTCCACTCTCTCTTATCCATCTATGCTTTCCATGTCTTACCTGACTGTTGGTTTTATGTTCTAGTTTGATGTGTTGGAATTCTTAGTTAGTTTCTTCTAGGTTTTCATACTTAAACTTCCATAATCATTAATCATCCATGGAGCCTACGTACTTTTTGGTTTGAAGTTATGTAAGGGCATAAGAGGCCTGTGCTTGCTTTGGGGAGGATCCACTTACATATCTTTTGGTTGGGTTAGTTAAGTTATTTATCCTTAGACACTCTTACAATCAAATTATTTTTGTTTACCCCATTAATGACATCCGATTATGCACATATTCATAACATTTTTCAGTGAACTTTCCTTTTTATTGTTGTGAATTCTTACATCCTCTTAAAATATTTTCCTTGTGTTGAACTTTTTTCAAATTTAATGGGCCACTTATCTATTTTACTCTATTTGTCAGCCTTCCCACTAACACTACTCAAGGAATCAATTTACCAAAATCACAACCTAGCCAAGTGTAACCACCAATGAGACAAGGCATTTAACCACTGTGTATTATACATTGCATACTAATTCCCAATTTTGTTGTTATTGTAGTGGAAAGCATGGACTAGAAGTGAGACTATCTTCACCAAGGATGATACAGTAGTACCACACAATGAAGAACGTTCATGATCATTGGATCTTCTATTTCATTCTTTAGCTGCCAAGAGGTTTTGGATGTCAGTGTTATCTAGGGTGTTCCTTTCTCTTATCATGGACATTCAATTTTGTAAAGATTGTATCTTTGTATACTTGGGTACTCAAAGTTTGTTGTTCCATTTGAGTCAGTTTGTATGTTAGTCAATAATCCCATACCTACCCAATATTTTGTAAAGGACTTGTTCCTCCTCTTCTTCACTTGAGGACAAGTTTTCATTCAATCGTAGGGACATGATGAAACTCATTTTTTATCATGCTCTAACATTGGGTATCCAATGTTGGAGTCGTGACATCAAGTATCAAATACTTGACATCATGACATCGATGTTGGGGTCTTGATCTGACTTTGGGTGTTCGACGTTGGAGGATCTTGATGCGATGTCAAGTATCCAACGTCAAGGGTATATGTTGGCCTATAAATATAGCACCTAGGCTCCTAATTTGGATTATTTTTTAAAGTTAGTTTTTAGTTTTCAGTCAAAGTAGCAAAGCTCTTGCAGTTTTTTTTCCTCCAAAGTTAGAATATTTTCTGAGTGCTTGTAGAAGAAGTCTAAATGTGTACAGTTCTTTGTTCGAACACTGATGTACTTGAGCATAGTAGTGTGATAGAAATAAAAACAAAATCTTTTGACAATCCTTGCAGCACTAAGAATAGATTAATATTTTCTTTAATGCACTTTACTTTTATGCACTTTACTTTAATGCATTTGAATTAAGCAGTTACTTTCTAGTAGTTAATGAACACAAACATGACCACTTTGAACATACATATAGTACTTGGTAATCCAGCAACACTTAACGTTTGGTAGCCTAGTAGCACTATATGTATTTAGGATGTGTCTAAGAAAGTGGGGCAGTTACTTGTGTTAGGCTAGCTAGGCAGTAGATGAATTAGATCTTAAATTACTTTATCTTTTATTCTTGTGTTGTAGGTGATCAAAATTATAAAACTTAAAATGAAGAAAATCATGTACCTCAATTACAATTAAACCATACCCTTGAGCTTCACAAGTATAGTTGGTAAGACAACAAACATTCTCAATGCCCATTTCACTTCCTAAAAGAGCTAGCGTACTAGAGAACTATAGGTCCACGGAATTCAACCAGATTGCTCATAAACACCTTAGTGATTCATATGGTTGGGTGTAGGGGTACCTCGCCACTCATCATTAGATATGGAAAATACTTTATTATAAAAGAAATATAAGGTTGTATAGTTAAATTAAATAATAGATAAAAGGACACCATTTCTAACATGTATTATATTCATAATATTTCTAGCCCTCTTATCTCTATTGGACAAGTCTTTAATGAAAGAAATAGTACTAGTTTCAAGAGAATTTCTACATTACCAACAACCCCAATGATGAAGGAATTATAAAATTAAAGCCTTGAATAATAGAATATATTGCCTTAGATGCAACTATCTCAATGAAAAAGAAATTATAAGAAACCATACTACTTAAGAAAAGCCTGTCCTCAAAACAAAAGCTAATTAAATCCCAAAAAAAGATGAAGTTAAGAAAAGAATGATCAAGTAAGAAAAAGATACAAGAATAAAAATCTTTGATATTCTTTAAGATAAATATGAGACTTGTATACAAGGAAGGTAAACTAATTATTTTTACAACTCTCACATGATAAATAAGGAAAAATCATTTGATGTTTGCATATGGATTTTGTTGGATCGATGCCCATTGTTACAATAGGAGGGGAAGATTATTTCATGGATATAGTAGATGACTAATTAAGATAAATTTGTGCTGATAATTTGAAGCAAAAGGATTAATCCATCAAAATTTTTGAAAATTTTCACAAATTTATTGAAAACTCTATGAATGTCACGAGTGAGGCCACCAAATCAGACAAAGAAAATGAATTCATAAATAAAGAATTTGATAAGTTTTATGAAAAAAATGATATCTTTCATCAGAGCACATATGGATATTAAGGATCAAGAACTTAGAAGAGGGGTTGAATAATTTTCCCAATTTAAACAACCAAGACAACCAAAACTACATATAATTTTTATGTGATTTTCCATCTCAGGTACTTCCACACTCAAAGGGTAGAATCCTTGTACACTTCTAGACTTTATTCCTTCAAAATTTAGTTTAAAGAGCATCACAACCTTTATAATGTTTGAGCTTTGCTCAGAGTGTTTTCTTGTAGGAAACACACTCAACCTTGCAAGGTTATGTGGTTTCAAGGATTCCACAACCTTTATAAATATGTGAGCTTTGCATGGAGTGTTTTTTCACTAGAAACATACTTAACCCTACAAGGTCCCAACAAGCTCACAAGATGCCTTCTCACAAGAAGCACATCAATCCTATAGGGCAATAAAGAGAAAAAGAATCAAGAAGAGAGTGTAACTAACTTCGCAAATTTCTTGCAATGAAGCTCTCAATACAAAATAAAAAATATAAAAGATTGAAAATTGAAGGAACACAAAAAAATCACTTGATGTAGACAATGAATATTCCAATGAATAATGATTGTCTTTTTTCAAAGAATTCCACTTTATTTTCTAGTTCTTTACTTTCCAAGTCCTCCTCGAAATTCATGCAATAGCTAGGAAACCACTAGTTGGGACATCCTATTCAAACTTGAAACATCTCACTAAAAAATAGCCACATGCAGGTGGGATGTTCCACTGAAAATTAGGATGTCTCACTTGGGATGTTCCAATAGCAATTGGGACATCTATTTTTTTCTTGGGACATCTAGCCTGAAACTGAGTCTTCACCTTTGGGATGTCTATTGATCTTTTAGGATGTCGAGGTAGATGCTGAAACATATTCATTTGGCTTATAGGATTCATGCATCCTTCGCATATTGTAATCTTCATTTTCCTATTGAGACTTCTTGATATCTTAGATTGGCAACTTAGCTCTCATCTTGGTCTCATCTTGCTCCTTATCTTGGCATCATGCAGTTCTTGTCTCAATCATGATTTCTTCACCTAAGCTCTTGTCCCACTCTCATCATCTAGTCTTTACATCATTAAGGTCTTGTTCTAATTTTGTCATGTTTTTGTCTTGTTCTTTCTTAGACCTTCAAGATCATACAAATACATTTTTTTTTTTGCATTTTCCATTTTCTAATGTTTTGACATACCAAAAGGTCAAAAAATATAGCCCATATTCAAATGGAGTAGTTGAAAAATGAATAGAACAATACAAGACATGGCAAGACACTTACTAAAGCATCCTCACTATCTAACAAATATTGTAGTATGTCCATCATAGCCACCTGTTACATTTCTAATCAAATCATCACTACAAGCATTGAAGAAAGATACCCATATGAAGTTGTATACAATAGAATTCTTAACTTGAGTCATATAAGAATATTTGTATGTTTTTGCTATGTAAATATCCCATAATAACTTATTAAAAAACTTGAAGATAGAGGAAATAAATGAATCTTTATTGGTTATTATTCTTACACTAGTTGATATAGGTGCTATGATCCATTGAATCAGAAATGATATTTTTCAAGAGATATGTTTGATTAGACAAAGTTTGGCATAAGTAAGATTTTCAAACAATAAGAGAAATTAGATGCATATTAGAGTTTAAAATCTTGGGTTCAAAGTGATCATTCTTGCACTCAAATGCTAGATATAAATTTGAAATAAGAACTACAAGATCTCATGGTATTAAAAATATGACATATGTAGTAGTCTCAGGTAAATCAACCAATGTTAATGAAGCCATGCAATTAAAGTTTTGAAAGAAGCTAGGGACAAAGAGTACAATGCCATCCTAAGAAATAACACATGGGAATTAATGGAGAAATAAGAAGATAAAAAGGTTATTAATTTCAAGTGTCTATATAAAATAAAGTACAATGAAAAATAAGTAGTCACAACACACAAAGCAAGACTTGCAGTAAGAGGAATCAAACAGAAGAGACACATTGACTATAAAGAAAAGTTTGCACTGGTGGCTAGATTTGAAACCATGAAGCTCATTCTCTTCATAGTAGCATATAAAGATCTAAAGATTTAACAAATTAATTTCAACTTATCATTTCTAAATGGATACATCAAAGAAGAAGTATACATCTATAAGCCTAAAAGTTATGTTATTAAAGAAAAAGAGAATAAAGTATGCAAACTTAACAAAGCTCTATATGGGCTAAAGCAAGTAACTAGGGCCTAGTTCTAGAGAATTAATGACTACCTCACTAGAAAGAATTATCAAAATTGCATGTTTGAACCAACACTATATTTTAAGAAGGAAGGAAATGAATTCATCATAATATTACTATTTGTAGATGACATTATTTTTATTACCACCAATAAAGGACTCATAGAAGATTTTAAAAATGAAATGAAATATAAATTTGAAATAAAGGATCTTAAAGAGCTCAAATACTTCCAAGGAATTGAAGTGAATCAAGATAAAGAGAAAATGAATATTCATCAAAACAAATATGAAAATTTCATCATTAAAACATTCAATCTAAAGAATGAAAAACCAGTCAGTAGTCCTTTGCCATATAGTTTAAAGTTAATCAACAAAGATAAGACTCCTGTGATAGATGCAACCATGTATAGAATCATGATTAGATTACTTTATTTTTTCTACCACACTAGACCAGATTTAGAATATGAAACATCATACTTATCTAGATTCATCAAAGAGCTAGGAAAATCTCACATGCAAGCACTTATGCACCTTCTCAAGTATGTAAACGAAACTTGCAACTTTGGGGTCCAATTTAGTAAAGGAGATAATAAGCTTCATGAATATTTAGATGTTGATTAGGAAAGAGAGAATAATGGAAAAAAATCCACATCAATAGCACTCATTATGCATAGAAAAAAACCAATATATTGGAAATGAAAGAAACAATCATCCTTCAACATAGTCACTTATCAAGCAAAATTTATTTCAATAGCCAAATTCCTCCAACACATACTCTAGCTAAATAAACTTCTCTCACATTTAGGATTTAAATTTAATCTTCCTACAAATTTCTATTGTTGCAATATAATAGCAATTTGACTATTGTAAGACTACGTGCATCATAAAAAATCCAAACACATTAACATCAAGTACTATTTCATTAAATAAGAAATAAAAGAAGGAACCATTCAATACATTCACATTAGTTCAAAAGAGTAGCTTGCTGAATTACTAAAAAGAGAATCTTTTATATCATAGTATTAAGTGTCTCAAAAAATCATTAGAATTGAAAGCATAATAAAGAAAGAAGAAAGAAAAGGAGAGAATAAAGATTGCCTTCCACCCTAAGGGATTATTAGCAAACAATAATTTTTTATTTTTATTATATAATAGGAGTTTATTTTAATAAAATATAGAAAATATCTAGATTGATGAGTAGTTGTGATATTATTTTGTTCCTAATTCGTAGATTTATTTAATTTTTAATATTTTTTTTATCATTGGGGCTATATTGTATTAATTTTAGTAAACTTTGTCCCACTTGTCACATATATATACCTAAGGCATCTCTTGGAAATTTTTATCATAGAATCATCAATATAATTCAATAATAATTTGACTATTTTATCATCAGTTTCTTAATCTTTTATCACTTCATAAATTCATCAACATTCATCAATATCATTCATCATTATTTACTCAATTTTAACAATTAAACAATTAAAATTAAGGACATTAACTATTTCAATCATATATCATTCATTTTACAATATTTATTAGTGATTCAAAATTTAATAGAAAACTAGAATATGTGGATACATGTAGCTAAAATTTCATTATAATTTATATTGTCATTTGGTAGAAATTAGCTCTACAATTTGGTAGATTTTCTAAATCCCAATTTTTTACTAGAATAAATGATAGTCAATAATTAGATTATCTCTCTCATCATAAAATGATTTGATATGATATTAGACTTATTTGAAAGCTAATATCTATGTAAAGGTTTAGTTAAAAATTTAGCATTAGAAACTTAATAAAGTTTAGGTTATCATCTCTCAAATTTGGACTATCATAATTTTTGTGGTTTTTGATAGAATGGAGAGAGCATAATATAACCTTATATTTTGGATATTTTTTTTATAGTACTTCATATTTAAAATGTAGAGAATTTCCTAACATTTTCAAAAATACAAATTTTATTAGCTAATTCTTTTTGAAGATAAGATAACTAAGCAATTCCTTGTTGCTTGAAATTCCTTCATTATCCATCCTTTACAGAATCCTAGCAAAGAGGTGTTTGATAAGGTCTATCATAAAACACTTCATAAGGTGCTACCTGTAAGCTATCTTGATAACTATTATTGTAAGTAATTTCTGCCAATGAAAGAATTCTATCCCAATTATTCCTATAGTCCAATGCCCATGCATGAAGAATATCCTTTAGAATGTAATTCATTCTCTTTTTTTGACCATATGTTTATGGGTGATATGCTAAAATAAGATTTAATGTTGAGAAAAAAATATTTTGAAAAGACTACCAAAATTTGAAAGTGAATTTCAAAAATCTATCTCACACAATCGTACTTGAAGCTCTATGCAATCTAATAATTTTTAATAGGAATAACTATGCAATTTCCTTTGTGTTGGCTATTTCTTTTGTATCTAAAAAGTGGAAAGATTTAGATAAAATATCTATAATTATAAGAATAGGATTTTTCTTGCTTCTAGCACAAGACAAACTAATGATGAAATCCATGCTAATAGTTTTTCATTTCTACATTAGAATGATCTATGAATGAAGATGACTACCAAGCCTTTGATGCTTTGCCTTCACCTATTGGCACACCAAGAACTTAGCCACATACTTACTAACATCTTTCTTATATCATGTCATTAATATAATCTATTGATATTATGACACATCTTATCACTACTTGGGTATATCTGATACTTTCTCAAGTGAGCCTCATAAAATAGCTTCTATTTGGATGCCACCAACATGTAAATTTTATTCTTATAACTTAACATACTTGAACTATCAGCCAAAAACATTGAATTTGTTAGATAAATATATATGATCTTTTCCCAACATTAGGCATCTAAAGTTTACTAGGAAGCTATTTTATCTTTAAGACTAGCTAGAATAGTAAGATTGTAGAGTTTTTCAACTATCATACTTAGTGCATTTTCCACCTTATTCCCTACCTAGATGAGACTACATTGTGAAATGAAAATCTGCCAATGACTCTACTCATCACCTCTATCTCATATTCAACTATGTCTTATTTATAATGTACTACAAGCTCTTATTATTTTTTCAAAATGTAATCTACTAAATATATAGGAAATGTCTCCAAATATTAAAAGCAAAGATAATGGCATCAAGATCTAGATCTTAAGTTGAATATCAAATGTCATGAGATTTTAGTTACCTAGAAGCATAGGCCACTAACTATTCATCTTGCATGACAACACCACCTAAAAATTTTGCTAAAACATTTATGTATACATAAATAAGGATTACTAGGAATTGATGAAATAAAGATAGATGATGACATTAAAATCTATTTTAGCACCTCAAAAGCTTTCTAGCAAGTATCTAACTAAGAGAAAACATAGTCTTTCCTAAGCAACTTATGTAGAGATGCTGTAATCTTAGAGAAATCCTTTGCAAAAATCTTACAATAGCTAAATCTAAGAAAATTTTAACTTCATTTACCATTGTTGGAATAGGCCAATAATTAATCTTTACTATCATAGAAGAGTCCACCAGTATACCTACTTCAAAAAATCATGTGACTAAGAAATTGTATCTCTATTTTTCAAAATGCATGTTTAGAAGCATGTGTAAATAGTTGCTTTTCTCTTAAAGTTTGTAATACTACTCTTAGGTGTTCCTTATGTGCCTCTTCATCATTAGAGTAAACCAAAATGTCATCAATACAAAAAATGATAAATTAATATAAATAAGGATGTAATACATTATTTATCAAGTGAATGAAAGCTACTGATGCATTAGTGAGTCTAAAATATATAACTAAAAGCTTATAATAATCATATTTTATCTTGAAAGATACTTTAGATACATCCTTCTTTCACATTCTAACTTGATGATACCCAAACATCAAATTGATCTTGGAAAATACTTTAGCTTTTCTCAATTGATTAAACAAGTCATCAATCCTTGATAAAGGATGTTGAATCTTGATTATCACCTTATTCAGTTGTCTATAATCAATACATAGTCTTAAGCTACCATCATTTCTCTTCACAAAGATCACTAGTGTATCTCAAGATGAAACACTTGGTGAAATCATGTTCTTCTTGAATAGCTCTTAAATTTGTACCCTAAGTTATATCAATTATACTAGAGATGTCTTATGAGGCACCTTAGAGATTGGTTAAGTTTTAGGTTTAAATGTAATTTCAAACTCAATCTCTTTGTGAGTGGACATTCTACAAAGTTCTTTTTTGAATACACCCAAGAACTCTTGAATGATTGGAATCTACTCTATCTCTTGTTTAGGTTCTCTATGCATTGGAATCATATAACTATTTTCTCGATGCTTAATAAACTATTAAAACTTCTTACTTGTCACTAGGTAAACCCTAATTGGTCTCTTACTTATTTAGATTATAATCTATTTCCCACTTGTGAAAATCAATGAGAGAATATTGTTCTTACAATCTAGCCATTTATTATATTTATCTAGCTATTCCATATTAAGAATCAAATCATATTCGTCAAGTTTCATCATAAAAAAATTGACCATATCACCTATTATCATGTATCATCATCTTTATTGAAGGTAGCATCTCTAAAATTATCACACTAGGAGAATGGGATATCTAAACTAATAGGGATGAACATACAGCTGATGGCTTCAGTTATAAATGGATCATAACTCTAGGATCTATAAAAGAATGACTATTACTAGGGTCAAACAAGATCAAGAAAGTGAAATTGGTAATATTACCTATGGTGTTCATGAAAATGTTGGCTTATTTATTCAAAGGTTGATTTGTCAAAGTATGAACTTTATCCTTATAGTCTAAATTCTTATTATGAATTTTCTTTTTCCATGAACTACTTTTCTATGCACTCAACCTTTTGCAATTAATGATTAGCTACACCCTTAAATTTATGAACAACCAAATGAGTTTGTTACACCAAAGCATAACCCATGGACTAAATAACTTCTTTCACCTTGCATAGCCACTACAAGGCTACTTTAAGATATTTTGCATTGTTAAAAGATGAGGGATTTAGCCTTCTAACCTACTTTATAAGTGCTTGCTCAATGGTCCTCTTGCATTAGAATGATTAATTTAATGTTGTTCATTGTTCCTAACATTAGAATGATTTTGACTCAAATAGGTAAACATCTCCCTAATAACATCATTTTAAGAGGATTTTCCATTAGCATTAGAATGAAAAATTTAATGTTGTTCATTGTTCCTAACATTAGAATGATTTTGACTCAGTAGATAGGTAAACATCTCCCTAATAACATAATTTTAAGGGGCTTTTCCATTAGGCTAATTAAGATTTATCCTATTCAAGATATCAAAATCCCTTCCTAGTAGTATCCTATACCACAAATTTGAGAATACATTTTAAATGAACTGTCCTAATACCAACTTATAACACCCCACTAACTAGGATTAGGCTAGAAAGGCATTACTAATATAAAATACATAAATATGTAGAAAATAAAATTCTTCTTAGTAAAATTGAATGGATGCTAAGAAAAATTTAACACGAAAATTAGTAGACATTCAAATAATAGGTGTAAAGGAGTAAGAGAAAATACAAAACAAAATGTAAAAAGTGATCAAAATAATGACAACACACTAATGCATGGTAAACCTAACTTGTTCACTATCAAAACAAGATGTAACCTAATTGTTCAATTCAAAAATTAATAATCATAGTGGTATGAAAATAGCAATAAAAAATAAATTATATAATGAATAATGAAAACTAGAAACTACATTATGATCTAATGAAACCACATGAGATAAATATGGAAATCCATATTATAATTACATCTAGTAGGCATTGGATACTAACATTGTATAAATATGTGAAACTAGCAAATTCATAATGAAATATAATATGATCAAAATTGAAAGTAGTATTGCCCTACATCAAAAATAGGAAAACATAATACAAGTACCTCAACGAGGACCAATTTCATAATTTTAGCTAAAAATCCAACTTAAAATAAAATTATAATCTTAATTAAATAGCTTAAAAACATGAGTTAATAATAACATCCTCTAAATTCTTCTCATCCAAGCTAACATAATTATCTAAAAAATAACTTAAACTAGAGGAGTTAGTTCTAAGATTAAGTAGGGAAAACAAAATGAAGAAATACTCCTTTATGGGTCTGGTTGGAGACATTGAAACACCTCAAAGAAAATTTGATTGCTAATAAGGAAGCCTTGTAGCCAAAGGAAAAACCTTAAGCCCTTCTAGGTAATTTTCAAATGCAAATTTGATTAGATTTAAGAGCAAACACAAATACCTTGATCTCCCCTTAGAAATATATTTGTAATCCTATTTCATCAAAATCCCAAAGTATTATGATTAATTAAAGTATAATTAATAGCCTAAAATATGAAAAACACTATGAATTATGCTAGGCCAGCATAAATGAGCTCATGTTATCAAAAATGCTATAAATGCTAGCCTAAATATTAAAAACACTGTACCTATTTGCTAGTGTAAATGTCAAAAATGGTGAAATTCTCTAACCAACATAATATCAAAAATACTGTGTAGAATGCCTATGAAACTTAACAAAACCAAGTCAATGTAGTAATATGTTGATCGCAGTTCGCTGTCTTCCCACCTAGACTAGTATTTGCTTTATCACGTATGGTTTAGTCCAAAGTGAGGTGTATGATGTGGTTTCTACTACTATGCTACTTCGAAAGACAATAAGAGATAACTTAACTAAGCTAATGAGCAATATGAAATAAGATCTAAGCTAGCCTAAGTGCGATGAGCATCCATCCTTAATCATTCGTACGCATCTTGGACTTCTTGTACTACCTCTAGGATTACCAAGCGCACATCACTTGAGACACTACTTGATATGCTAATGGGTTACCACATAGGTACACTTAAATGTTCGTGATTAAGACGTACTTATTCCATGTTAACAATAGGAATAGTAAATGAAAATAAAAGAAATATTAACTAAGAAAACAACAATAAATGATAAATAATTAAAACAATTAAAAGCTAAGTGAATGCTGCAATGATGGAGTAATTTTGATCTTTGTTACTAATTGTGTGCATGTCCAAGTACGTCACACTCGAACAAAGGTTCCATACAATTACAAGCATCACATTGTGGGCATGCACTTGGGAAAAAAATTGAAAACTAACTGAAAACTGACAAAAGACTCAAAACTTTAATAACTCTCATCCCCCTTCCCATGCACCTGAGAGCTATATTTATAGGCTAACATAGGAATCACGATATTGTACCCAAGCTGCGATATCGCGTACCCGATATTGGGCTGGCAAACCACGATTCATCAATCAATAACATAAATAGTAGAGGTAGTGAGGCATTTTTGTAAATAAATGATTCATTGATGGAAGGAATACCATATATGGTTATAAATAGAATGGATCATCCGTAGCCTCACCATGATATTTTTGCAAATTGCAAATTCCATTAGATGCAGCATTGAGATCGAATTGGTAGAGGTTGGAAATCCATCAAAAGCTAAGTTTACTTTCTCTTCGTCTCCAAGTTTTTTTTATTTGTTTTGCTATGGCCATAGCAACTGGAGTTAAACAAGATAACTTTAGTGTTCTCTTCTAGTTGTTATCTTCTAGTTTTGTTTTGACAAATTCTTATCAATGGATGAAGGTATTTTATTTCTTTGAAATTATTTTTTGTCCATTCATAAAAATTATATTTTGGTTTATCTACTTTGGTTTATACATTGTTAATAGGGTAGATTTTGAATATTTGGGCAATATAAAAATTAAGTTGTTAATGGGTAGATCATGGATTGACTTTTTTTATCAGGTACCACGTGAGGGAACATTTCTCTGGACTCGCAATTGTCGTAGTGGTACCTTTCATGGTAGCGTATTGAATTGAACTTGCGTTTGAGTTTCAATGTTTATAAGACAAACCGTTCAATCCCAATTAATCTCACTAAATTCTGTAATGACTGCCAGCTTTTCATACAACGAAGACAGGGCAGAGGAAACTGTACATCAAATACGTGCTTGGCGTGTATACGAGGGTGAGGGATAAGGGTCCAAGCTTTGAAATGCACATGTGTGGACTATGCACATTACCTTTGAATGGTACATATTTCAAGTCACTATGCACATTATCTGTGCATGATCAGAGCAGGTGCATAGCAACTGCTACGATTGGCGATAGCTAGCAACGTCGTATTTGCTAACAATTACTAATTTACTGGACGCAGTCCATTATCGCCTTTACGCTGTCAAACGGGTCACGGAATCTGTAGAACCCCGATTAATGATGGGAAACCGGCGTTAAACCAAAACACGAGGGCGCAGTGCCATGGAGCCATTCATGGGTTGAGAGGTACAACTTATCTTACCTTGGCCTTGCACGAATCTGCCGCCCACGCTGTCCCGGTGACCGCGACAGCATGGGTCAGCGCTTAATGTTAATCCAGCTCACCTTTTCTTCCCCACTGTTTGTTATATGTCTCTGTCTACATGAATTTTCTAACTAACATGCAATCCATTGCTTACGCAGGACACATGTGCCTGCAACCTGCTACATAAGGAAACCAGGTTCCTTAGCGATCGCTCGTTTTTATTTTTATTTTGACTTTTTATAATTTTGGCAAACAAGGCCCACACAGTTACTCGCACTTCATGCAGCTCATGTGCGCACGGAGGAAACTCTAAATGCAGCGCGAGCGCGAGCGCGAGCGCAATGGTGGGAACTTGGAAGGTTCTACGCTGGGAACTTTTTCATCGTTTGAGGTTGGGAGCAGCCGATGAAACGAAACTTGAAACAGCCGTCCGGAATGGCATGACAGAGCGATGAGGAAGGGGGCTCAGCGGAATCAAAAACAGAGGATGGATCGGCGCTAGCTGTCGACATAAATATCATTCCACAGAAAAGGTGGCAGGAGCAGAGTGCCAGTAAAAGCAGCTAAGCTACCGTGTTCTGATTCGTCGCGGGGGGGTTTGCGCTGCTGCGGCATTCATTGCGACAAACGTCATTACGATTCTGACGAGCTCGATCATGTGGTATTTATGGATGGCAGTCGTCAATTCGGAGGCAGGCCAGTGTGGCAAGATCGATGTGCGTGTCATATATATAGCACGCTCCTGGGCAAGCGCAGACACGGAAAAGTGCCTGCGCAAAGCAAAAACTCCGACGAGCACAGAATAAGGAGAAAAGGCGGCAGCACGCGCGCACACACACACATGGCCTACTCCGCGTCCGCCCCGACGCTCCCATTTCTCCCGACGCTGCTCTGTTTTCTCGCTCTCACCGCGGCGGCGCGAAAAGGTACGCACGCTTACGCTTACGCTTACGCTTTCATCACAGCATTGGTTGGAACCTGCGTAACTGATTCGAAAAGTTTGTGGAACGGCAGCGGAGGGGGCGCGATACGAGTTCATGAAGGAGGCGACGCAGGCGGGGAACGAGACGGAGTACTACGACTACGTCGTGGTGGGGGGCGGCACGGCGGGCTGCGCCTTGGCCGCGACGCTGGCCGAGGGCGCGGGCGCGGGCGCGACGGCGGAGGCGGAGGCGGCGTCGCCGCGGCGGGTGCTGCTGCTGGAGCGCGGGTCGTCGCCGTACGAGAATCCCAACGTGACGCGGGCGGAGAACTTCCACATCAACCTGATGGACATGTCGCCGGGGTCGCCGTCGCAGCTGTTCGTGTCGGAGGACGGCGTGGTGAACTCGCGCGCGCGCGTGCTGGGCGGCGGCAGCGCCATCAACGCGGGGTTCTACAGCCGGGCGAGCGCGGGCTACGTGCGCGCGGCGCGCTGGGACGCCGCGGCCGTGAAGGCGGCGTTCGAGTGGGTGGAGGCGCGCGTGGCGCACCGGCCCCAGGTGCGGCCCTGGCAGGCCGCCGTCCGCGACGCGCTCCTCGAAGTCGGCGTCGGGCCTTACAACGGCTTCACGTACGCGCACGTCCCCGGCACCAAGCTCGGCGGCACCATCTTCGACCGCGACGGCTTCCGCCACTCCGCCGCCGACCTCCTCTCCTCCGCCCGCCCCGACCGCCTCACCGTGCTCCTCCACGCCACCGCCCTTGGCATCCTCTTCCGTACTCCCCGCCCCGGTAAGTCTCTCTCTCACTCAACCTCTCATCTTTCTTTCGTTATTATGATGATGTTGAAATTGAGGTCTCGTCTAACCACCAACCATGTGCACGGCTTTAAACAGAACGCGCTCCACGAGTTTCTTGTGTGGACATTGTTTTGACCCCCCTCCTTCGCTCCTGGCCGCCGACAATTTTTCCGCTTCCGGACATATAAGGATGTAGCCCTTTTTCCGCGTATTTTGTTCGTTTCATCGTTGCGTTGTCAACGACCCCTGCCTCTTTCCCACTTATTGCCTCCAAGCCTTGGTTACACGTATATTGATTGCCATTAGGGGTAAATAAAATAATACTGTCATGATAATCCTTGGTTTCGTGCGTGTTAGAACAAACTTAGGAGAAAATAAAAAAAAAAACACGGGCATGAGTGGGTGGGTATTTGATTTCTGTTTTTAGCGCGAAAATGGTTTACCGTACTTTCAAATTTCAGTTCTTTGGTATAAAAAAGGAGTCCGCATTCATTGCCCCCCTGAAGATCCGTTGGTATTGTACTGCAATCGTATATTTGTCATTATGTGTTCCTCCTTCCAGCAAGCCCTCGCGTTGCAGTGGGCCTAATCTGGATTTGCGGTACGCTAATGGCCGATAAACGGACCAGTCGCCCGTGTACGGTCTATTTTTCTTTTCAAAATTGTATGGAATTCGCTTACAGGCGGGAAACATATCGAAGTTTTTGGATCCAACACGGGTACGTACATTCTTGAAATCTGAAATTCCAGTCTGCTTATGGGTTAACGAGGAGGGGTTAATCTCAAAAATTTGATGAAGAAGAGGAGTTGTAAGTTTTTTCATGCAAATCAGGACGGGGAAGGGTTCAATGACACAGTTAAGGTCGGGGAAAGGGCGTTTACGATCTTTGCTCGGTGTGCATTAATGCGTAAGACAGCAGATCTAAAATTTTTAGCGTGGCGTGATGCAGGGGAGAAAAAGCCGACTGCTGTGGGAGTAAGATACAGAGATGCGGAAGGGGGAATCCACGAGGCGTTGCTGAAAAAAGGAGGGGAGGTTATTTTGAGCGCTGGGGCGCTGGGGAGCCCTCAATTGCTGATGATGAGCGGCATAGGCCCAAAGGAGCACTTGCAGTCGCTGGGCATCCCTGTGTTGCTGGATCAGCCTCACGTTGGTATTGACATGGCGGACAATCCCATGAACTCCTTCGTCATTCCCACGCAGCGCCCCATGCAGAAGTCTCTGCTGCAAATTGTGGGTATCACTAAATTTGGAAGTTACATTGAAGCATCCAGCGGCTTCGGCACCATGCCCACCTCCATCCATACAGCCTACGTATATGAGGTAAATTAAATCCGACTCCTTTCTCTCGATTCCTCGTGAAGAATGATGCTCTTTAATCTGTGGAGTTCGTACCCTGTTTTTGGAGGGAAAGAATTCCTTCCTTTTTTCTTTTTTTTTCAAAATCAAACTTACATCCCCTGATAATTTTATTCACAAAAGAATAAACACTGCAAGATATAAACCTCTGTAACGTCAAGTACAAACTAGCATCCAAATTCCTTTTGTACAGTTATGGAAAATTTCTATCGCGTAAAATTTTTTCCATCACGAAACCATTCTGAGTGCTGAGTTTCGAATCCTTAGCGGTATTGGAAATGAGACGGATAATGGAGGGACGAACATGTAATGTTTCAAATATTCAATATACAGGGTCACAAGCACACCGTCAACGGTCGTAGGATCATTCGGTAGCTATAGTATTAGAGTACTGTGATTTACATTCTACAAAGTTGTGTTTGGCACTGTGATTACGGTAGATACGGTGACATGCCAGAAGGCCAAACAGAGGTCTTTTCCTTTCAGAGTTTCGAGAACCCGCCTCCGTTCCCACTACCAAAGTCGGCAATTTATTACGTTCGCTGAATAATTGGCTACGTATAATGAAATGACAAGGTTAGATATAGTGAAAAGACTATTTTACGTATTTGTCAACTTTTCTACACAACTGCAAGTGAGTTGAAGTTTGTAGTTCTTGTTTAAGATTTTCAAAGGAAGTTGGTATTTGAACGTTGGACTGTTGAAGTTTTGTCTCCACTTTTATTCCAAGGAAGGAAGTTTATTGCATTACCTGTAGCAGATCGCAATCGTGGTGGTTCGAAAACCCTGTTATTTGGAGAGTAGATATGGTGATCAGAAAAAGCTTCGGCTCCGACTGCACCATGATTAACTATTCAAATCAAGATGTTTCTCTCCCCGTATACGATGTACACGAAGGGACGGTGCCTTATGTATTCCTGCAACTTTTTACGGTCTTCTACAGGAACTTCCACCATAAAAAATCGCAAACATTATTAGAAGTTAATTGAATGTCAACATCGTAGAGAGAGAAACAAAAACAGACCTGGATGCAAATGCAAACATTCCATGTGTGAACTTTAAAGACTGTCACTGTCCAATTCATGACTGAGGGCAATGGATTTCAAGTTTGGCGGTTTAGCCACGATTAATGGGATCGATTGCGTGTGCAGGTTCGAAGAGGCAACGAAAAGAAAGTGGTGAAGCCGTATGCGATCGAGGAGTTCAAAGGAGGTTACATAGTGGAGAAGATCAAGGGGCCCTTATCCAAGGGCCATCTGCGCCTCAAATCCAGCCGCGTCGACGACACCCCCGCTGTCACATTCAATTACTTCAAAAACAGCCAAGACCTGAAAAGATGCGTGAAGGGAATCAGGGAGATAGAGCGGATGGTCAAGTCCAAGAGCTTCTCCAGATTCTTATACGGAGAAAGAGGAAGCCCTTCTTCTGCTGCCACTGCCAGACTATCAATTGCCGAACTGAAAAACATGTCAGCTGCCATGGCCACCAACCTTCGGCCCAAACATGCCAATGTAACAACATCCAGAAAGCAGTTCTGCAAGGACACAGTGACCAGTATCTGGCACTATCATGGAGGCTGCGTTAGGGGCAAGGTCGTTGACAGGGATTACACCGTTATGGGCGTCAACTCGCTCAGAGTTGTGGATGGATCCACCTTCAGTTCCTCGCCTGGCACGAACCCACAGGCCACAGTCATGATGCTTGGCAGATACGTGGGCCTCACCATTCTCAAACACAGGGCCACAACACTGCAACCGCCGCAGCCCCGGCCCAAACGCCATTAACATGTCTCTCTCCATCTGTCTCTGCAACTACTTCTCCACCAACAACATCATTTGGTTCTTGTGTCCTGCAAAATCTTGTAGCTTAGGCCTCTGTTGTTTCACGTATGTCATTCATCATGCAATTGTCATGATGTTAGAAATAACGCTTCAAAAAATTTATCCCCAATTCCTTCGTCATTGTAACTGTCGTATTTCTCAATCAAAATGCAATCTTCTAATAATTTACTTCTCTGTGAAAGAATTGATAAGGACGTGTTTAGTGTCCTGAGTTTGCTGGTGCTTGAATGCACAGAGATGTTGAATCCGAGATTCTTCTATTTAAAGAGGGCATTTTGTGGCGTAGAATTTTCGGTTGATTCAAACATCGAAAGAAAAAGGTGATTATAAAGAGATTACACCTTGTGAGTAGAATTTAAAAATTGATTCAAGAGTCAAAAGAAAAAGGTGCGTCCAACGCATTGCCGGGTAAATATGCGGATTTACCTCTACAAAACAAAACCCAAACCAGTTTTAAGAGTGTTCACTGAGAATCAATGATAATCAGTCCACCGGCACTCCCCGGAATGCCGGAACAACCAGCGTTGTCACAGATGGAATATTAATGATTCACTGTTGACTACTGCACAGTGTTCTTGTTTTGATTGTCTCACATCAGAACGATCCCACCGATACATTCCTCGGTCCGTCAAGGAATCCTGCGCACAGAATGCTTAAGTTGTACAGAGAATCGCTTTAACTAAGGCAATGGCCAAACTTCCAAAGGGAATTCAGGGCCTGCTACAGTACGGAGCACTGGACAGGCACCGACGCTTCGATGGAGAGAACCAGAGAACGTTGTTAACAACCTCTGAGCATTAATTTCATACAAGAATTTCGTGGTTTTTCTCGACATTTACCATTTCATGATTTCCCAATTTGGAAATTTCTTGTGTTTTTCCCTCTGTTCATGTTTTGTCGTTATCGTTTTTATTTTCCAATTTGAATTTCCTGTAAAGCAGTCTTCGATGTTGAGGCAGAGACAGAAATATCAATATCATTTTGTCAAAGAATTCGAAGAGGACTAATTGACAGCATGTACACATACTTGGCATGTCGTTGTCATCCTCATTTTAGCCTTTCCCCAATAATATGGGGTTAGTTACACAGGGTTTTTTTGGTTATCGTCTATGAAAAGTTAAATTTTGTTTATTTACATTTTCTTCAAATCATCTTTAATTGCTCTTTTCTATATTTTTTTTATCTTCCTTTCAATGGCTTTCTTAGAATAGTAATATAGCCATCTTTTTTTATAGGCTCATTGTTTGATCTTCTATGCACATGTCCAAACCATCTAAGCTGCCATTCTTGTAACTTACTTGAAATAAAAGCCACTCAAATTCTTCCTCTAATGTTTCTATTATGCAATTTCTAATTGTAGTAATATTCAACATCCAGTCATTCACATTTTTGCCACATTGTCTAGCCACATTGATTCATTATTCATGCCTCTTTTGTACTGCCCAACATTTAGCACCATTTAAGATAGCAAGCTTGTGTCAAGATTTTGAGCAATGCACAAACTTTGTCTTTGTTGTTTTTCCATTCCTCTATTATTATTTAGATATTTGTGTTTTTATGTTTTAAAGTTGTGTATCAAAGAAGGCTAGAAAGCCAAAGAAATGTAAAAGAAAATAACTAGAAAACCTTAGAAAAGTATAGTTTTATGCTAAAAGACAAAAACAAGAGGAGAAAGGTTTCTCCCACATGAGATTAAGTTGAAAATCCTCCTTAGTCCTCAAGTTATAAATTAAGGCTAAAGGCCTTTCTTGTAATGACACAATGGAGCACAACATTTGAGCATTGAGCAATGAAGTTAGGATATTTCTTCTCAAGCTTTTCTATATTTGACGGGACGCGATATTGCATACGCAATATCGCAGCATGTCGCCGGTTCTATAAATAAGAGGTAGCTCTCCCTTGTTTCTCCATCAAGATCTAGACCTTAGTCAAACTCTTGCCATTTTTCCATTCCAAAGTTAGAATAATTTCCATGTGCCTGTAGTAGAGTCCCAAAGTGAACGGATCTTTATTCGAGCAATTCTGTACCTGAGCACACAATTGTGTACGGCAATAAAGATGAACTTTTGGATAAACCCTGCAATGCATGGACTAAGCTAAATAGGACTTTAATTATTGTGAAATGTTTAAATGCTTTTTTAAGGACTTAAATCTCTCTCAACCCTCAACTCCTAGTTAAGTGCATTTAGTACGACCACTTCGAGCATGTGCGTTACGCTTGGTAATCCCAGTAACGAATAGCGTTTGGTAATCCCAGCAGCGTTGCATCATTCAGGGTGTGAAATTGCAAGTGGGAACAAATATTGATGCTAAGGTAATTAAAGGCTTAGTTAGTTAAAGTTAGTTACTTAGTCTCTTCACCCTTTCCTCTCTTAGCATAGGCGATAAAAACATAAAAGATATAAAAATCACATGCCTCAAGCTTACTTAACCATACAACCGTGACAAATACAAGTAAGCTTGGGAGGACAACGATTGATTAACCTTAGGTGTTCCATAAGGCATGTAGGCACTTAGTCGGTGGAGTTTGACCGGATCGCGTGTGTAATTCTCGTATTCTTATGGTTGAGTGTAGGGGTACCTCGCCACTCATCAGTATTCTTTAATGCTCCATCTTTTATTCATATGAGAGGGTGTTTTAGTTTCATTCAAGCTTCATGAAGAGCACCTATCTCTTACATTCTTGCAACCATGTTTCCCCCATTCTAAACTCTCCCATGGCATGCCTTAGTTGCTAAAATTTTCACAATTCTCTCACATAATTCTTATGTTCTTACAACCTAAAGTTCTCAAAACTCTCACACTCAAACCCTCATGATTCTCTCAAGAATGTGGTAAAGATGAAGGAGCTCGTGCATCTAAGAGATGCTATATTTTATGTTATTATGTTTATGTTTTCATGTATATGCTTTAGTTGATGTTTTAGCTTCAAAGCCATCTCAATTATTGAATTTTACTCAATGCATGTTAGTGCTTTTTCCTCCAATATATTAATAGTTTATGTGTGATATTTCTCATGAAGAATATGTGAAGGGACTAGAGGTTTTTTTATCCTTGCATGTTTTTAGGGCTATGTTTGTTGTAAACAAGTGGCAATCATGAATGACCAAATTTTCCCTCTAAAATTCTTATGTTTGTTAAGCTTAATGTTAAGTCCAAGCCATGTTCATACTTGTGGCCATATTGCTCTACATTTTTGAGCATTATTTGTGTCATGTAAGCCTCATTTGAGTTCATAGTTTTGTCTCAATGCATAGGCATTTTATGTTTCATGAAAGCGCTCTTTTATATGTTAAAGGATAAGTCAATTTTCATATTTAAATGTATGGAGTGGACCTATTAATGACTCTAGGAGAAGCCTATAATGTCAAGGCATATTTTTGAGCACGTTAAGTGCAGATGCATGTCCATTTTGTTGCTCAAATTTCATGTTGAACTATCCATTCATGAAGAATGTTAATTACCTCTCAAATCTTATCTTATGTGTCGATTATCATGTTTATAGCCTAAATCCAGACCATGCTACCTACATCTGAGCTCCATGTGATGTCTCCAAGCCAGTTCCATCTTTAGATTCATCAAATTTTTGATCAATTTGAAGCTATAGCTCTTTATTTTGAATTTTTGGTGAAACCATGTGTGGCACCTCACTAATAAGGCTTAGAATAGTAAAGCATTACTTAAAAAAAATATAGTAATATAAAAAATAAAATGACGTGTAATTAAATTAAAATTGATGCTAAGAAAATCAAGTAGGCAAAGTAGTAGACATCTAATGAGCAGCGAGGTAGCCCTATGCTCAACCATATGAACCACAAGTGTTCACACATGATTCGATCGAATTCCGTGGATGGGACTAGTTGTGGCATCTAGATAGTTATGCTTTAATTGCAGTTTGCTATCTTCCCACTTGGACTAGTGGTAGCTTTGTCATGTATGATTTAGTCCAAAGTGAGGCATATGATGTGGTTCTTAATTCTATGCTACTCCTGGTGATAGAAAAAGAGATGGATTAATTAAACTAATGAATAATGAAAAACAAAGTCTAAATTAGCCTATGGTAATGGTATCTGCTCTTAACCGTTCGTATACGCCTTGGACTTCGTGGAGCTACTTCTAGGTTTACCAAGTGTACGTCACTAGTTGCGGCAAATGATACACCTCTGGGAAACCAAGTATTTACACTTAAATGCTCATGATTAAGGTGTACACATTCCGCTTAACAACAGGAACAGTAAATAACAATAAATGGAAATGTGTAACTATAGAAAGCATTAAAAAACTAAAACAACAATATTAATCTAAGTGGATGCTGCAATGATGGAAGCAATCTCAATCTTTATCGCCAGTCATGTAACGTGTCCAAGTATGTTACATTTGAACAAAGGTGTCATATGATTACAAACATCACATTGTGGGCATGCATTGGGAATAACAAACTTAAAAGAAAAGAAACTTAAAAATAACTATTTTTAAGATCTCAGTTGTGTCATTTGGAAGCCCAAGTGTAGTATTTATAGGCGAGGTCTAGATGAGGTGACGTTAGGTATTCAACGTTGCTTATTAGCCTCGACGTTAGGTACACAATGTCAGGACTTTGACATCGTGTATCCGACATTAGGGTCCATCAAATCACAACTCATCATACCCCCATGACTGAATGAAAACTTGTCCTCGAGTTAAACAAAAATGAGGACCAAGCCCTTTACAAAATATTGGTTAGGTATGGTATTATTGTTTAACTCCAACAATGGACAAAATAACTGACTCTTTGCATGTTGTTGTGGTGCAGTACAAAAATGGAACACATTATTACAAAATGAGACAAAAAAATAAGACTGGGAGGCTCATGTAGTGCCCGAAGGTGGTGGCTCTTCCATTGGTTGCTTCCCTTTGTCGTCAAGCTACTAGAATTTATAATGGTTGAGCAAGACTTACAATTTTTCCTCCTCCATCCTTGGGTCATGCACTGTCTAGGCTACTATGTTGATGTGTGTTGGCACTGGTATATCCCAAGGACATGGTAGTTGCGAAAACATTTGGTTTGCTTTGATGTACATGCTACGAACTTTCATCGTTCCTCCTTGAAGGCCCTAGCTTTATTCCTTAGCTCATGATAGTCTGTCAATCTTCAAGCCAGGTTTGAGGCTACATCTTTTTGTCACTAGCAGTTAGCTTTGACCACCTCTAATTTTGATTTTTTTGCTTGTAACTTTTGCAAAGCATCCTTTTGATCTACAAACTCCTTCTCATACAATGTGTAGGTGGTTGCCACTTACTTCTCTAGCTCGCTTTGGGGATGACCTATTGTTAACATGGCAAGGTTGGCATATTTGAGGTTAGCCAATGCCATGTATCCTTTCAAATCTTCTATCTATAGGTCCTTATTTTTAACTTCCGCTTGTTGGACCATGGCATAATTGTCCAAAGTGGCCTACCATTCAAAATTTTGTGTTGCCAAGGAGCTAATGTGGGCCTTGGCCATCTTGATGTCCTTTTCATTAATTTCCTTATACATGCCAACCTAGTCTTGGAAGTTTAGCTTTTCTTGCTTCTTGGCCTCATTCTACCATGTGCTAATCTCGATTGATGTCTTTTGACAAATAGCATGTACCTCCTCCATAGAGAAGGTTCTATTTTCTAGGGCCAATTAACTCATATCCTGGTTGACCCTCACTAGTTGTTCCCTCAATTGGTGGACACTCTCTTCCAAGATGTTCTTTTGCTTCTCCATTATGGTCAACTGGGAATTCTCTTTAGCGAGTTGCTTGTTTTCTTCTTTAACAATGATCAATGCCTTTTTATATGCATGAGTTTGTGCATCTACAATGGAGGTGTTCCAGACTGCCATCTCCTTTGCTTACTAAGTGGCTGCTCTATCCTTTTCTAGTTTGGTAAGCTCCTCTGTTTGAAATTGCTCCAGTTGGTCTGGTGTGATGAATCGGGTAGGATCTCGTCATTCAGCACGCAAGACAACCAACTCTTCTTGCAATCTTTGCACCTTAGCTTTTGCATGCTCTACCCTAACCTTAGCCATGACCAACTTTCCTTTTGTAGTGATGAGGTTCGATTGTGTCGCAGTGACATGACTGGGGATGTCGAATAGAGTGGTCATCACTTGACCTGTTCATAGCAAACAATTAAGTACATCCTCATTCATTGTAGGAGTCATTGAGGTGCCAACCAACATTTATGCATCTTTTATCCATGCTATATCGGTTAGAGGTACAATAGAAACATTGATTTATTTCTTGATGTGATCAGTGATCACCTCTGTTGCGCTTGTTGCATCTTCATGTTATAGCAGCATGACCATGACACCTTCTCTTGTCTCCAATGTGACTTGAAATGATGTAACATTCCTAGAGATTTGGTGTGACCATTGGGATCCTCCTCCTCCTAACTAAATCAAGATCTCGCCCCCTCATTGGATCGATTGATATGCTGGGCCATACATCGTCATCCATAACCTAGAAGAGATTGGCCTCATTTGTGCTCCCCCAGCTAACGATCTCAGTAATTCTTTGTAGGTGGCTCATTGATGGTCTATAATCTTGTGGTGGTAGTGGTGGAACTTGTGCTTGCAGGCGTTGCTTATGCTCTTATTGCATTTTAGTTCTTGGTTTTGCCTCCTTTTCAGCTTCTTACTCCTCACCATAATCTTTTTTTGGTGCTGTAATTTTGAGAAGCTCTACAAAGGAGGTGTGTTGAGCCTTCTGAAGGATATCATTGGTATATCCTAAGATTCCCGTGCACTTGCATAGATTTTTGATCAAATAGGGAATGGAAGTGTTGGTCTCGATTTCATTTCTTCGAATCACCATTGGATTTCTGTGAAATCGTACTGAGGAAGGTTAACTAAAAATTTTCCTATTAAAATGGCACTTCCCCTAGCTGTATAAGTGGAAATGTGATTGAGCCCTTTGGTGGAAAATAAGTGGTATGTCCTGATATTGAAGTAAGTTCTCTCTTCCAAGGTCATCTCATGGTATGATTTATCTTCTTTTTCATATGCCCGCTTTAGCCACAGTCTCTTCATTTTGGGCTTGGATTTGGTGGACAGGTGAGCAACCTTGACCCCTTCATTGGGTAGGTTGAGAGTTGTAGCTATATCTTTGACTACATAAGAAACATTCACCTCTTAGATATTCACAATGGTACCCTCATCCTTATTTTTCTAGAATTGATAGACTTCCCCCAAGTACCATTCACCACTGTCAAATAGGATCGATCAAAATGGGGACGCTTTGAGTTGTGTCTGCACTGCTTCAGAAGCGACTTCCAAAAATAGATTGAAGTTCATTTTCATAATGATTGAAGCCAATGTGGAGTTTTTCTATGTGGTAGCAAGGCAATTAGAGGACAACGTGAGACGTTGTCCTTGTTCGGGAGCTAGTACTTCTACTGCCTCACTTTGGGTTGATTGCACGGTAGCAAGGGCTGATTGCATGGTAGTAAGGGCCTCTTGATGGATACTGAAAGATTGGGCCTCATATTTGGCATGTTTTTCTTGTTCTCCTTGCTGGCCATGGCCACCACGTGGACACTTAGTAGCTCTCTGTGAGGGTTCACTCTGAGCATCTCTTTTTGGGACCATTTGCAATCAAGCGAAAACCAAGTGTTACCAAGGTTATGTTTATTATCCTCAATTGATTCGTACCTTACTCATAACCTTAGTTCATTAAGCTCATTATGCATATGATTGCAGGGTTAGGAAAATTTTCAAGAAAAAAAATCCCCCAAAAGGTGTCTATCTCTTTCTACGACCCATCACAATTAGTTCCTTTTTCATTATATGTGGCTTAAAATAATGGTTATCCACTTGAGGGTTAGAAAAATTGGATATCTAGCATTATCGTTAATGATTTTTCATCATAAGTCCTATAGTTCTTAACATCCTTACCCTTAGAATACCTTTGGGGCGATAGCAAATTTTAACAAATCGATACAAAGTTTGCATGCACGCATTCCCCTCACCCCCCATGACTAAGTTAAACACTTTGGGTTTAGATAAATGCAAGTGGTACAGAAATCGAAGCATTAAAGAGCTAGATATTGCAAGTTTAAAATGGAGGCATAGAGCTCTAAGTTGCGAGATAAAATTGCAACAACTCCCTGAGTGGCAAATGAGATAAATAGAGTTTGTGTTGTGCGGGAACCAACTATATATACTATTTTTAGACTTGACATTGGGTATGAGACGTCGTGTATGCGATGTCATGTACTCCAACATCACGTATTTGATGTCGGGGCCCGTCAAATCACAACTCATCAACATCCAAAGAAAATTATATGGATAAGAAAAGGCAACAAAATATAAAAAATTACCAAAATAGTGATAGTTGTCCATGCATTCCAAGCCTAACCTTTTAACTAACAAGAGCAGGTCAAACCTTATTACCCAAGCCAAGAATTAGTTGAAAAAATGTATAAAAATAATTATTGAAATTAACTTATGCATGATCAAATGAAAACATGAAGTAAACTACATGATCCAAAATATATATTAAATATCATCGTCATTGTCATCATTCTAGCATTGTTTCAACAAAATGGGATTAACCACATGATCTTGTTTTTATCATTTGCCTCCATGAAGAACTAAATCTTTGTTTATTTGCAGTTCCTATAAATCATCTTTGATTGCTTTTTCTCATGTCTTCTTTGGTCTTCATTTTAGTGGCTTTCCTAGAATAAGGATGTAGCAACCTTTGCTTATAGGTTCGTTGTTTGATCTTCTTTGCACATATTCAAACCATCTTAGCTGCCATTCTTATAGCTTTATCTGAAATAACTCCAAAATCTTCCTCTAATGTCTATATGATGTAGTTTATTTCTTCAAATAACATTCAACATCCATTAAAGCATTTATATTTCTAGCACACTAATTTGTTGTTCATGCCTCTTTTGTACTACCCAATATTCAATACCATATTAGATAGCAAACTGATAGCAAACCTAGTTGCTATATTATAAAATTTATCCTTAATTTTATCAGCATTTTTTATCACATAGAATACCATTATCTTGTCTCTATTTTGACCATCCTGTCTCAATTCTATTTATATATATTAAATATGAAATTGAAATTATATTTGTATCCAAAAGGCATTGGGCTATAACATTGCATAATTGTCGAATTGATAAATGCATAATAGATCATACAACATAACCAAAGTTTAAATTAAAGTTGGCCTAAACCTAAGAGAAGTAGAAATATAGTACAAATTTCATATACATTCCAAATCCACAATGCTAACTAAACATTACAATATAGAATTAATCTTAAACTTGAATTATAAAATCAATTAATATCTCTAAAACATAGAAATTAATCATTAATTATCTCCTCTAAATCTTTCTTATCACAACTAACATAATCACCTAAAAATCACAGAAAATCAAGGAAATTATTCCCAAAATTGAGTAGGGTAAGCCAACTAGCAAAACATTTCCTGATGGGTTTGGTTGGAGACATCAAGTAGTTGGATAGTCATGCATATGAAAAATCTACAAATAAATGTTGGCTAAATGAAAATAAATACCAAGTCAACAAATAATCATAATAATAAGTCAATACAACAATTAGTTATAAACTAAAAACTTTGCCATTGCTCGTAACTCAACAAATGAATATATTAATTTTTCAATGATGGTGAGTTTAAAACCCACATTTTGTCATATTATTGGTGAGTGTAAAATCCACATATAAATAATTAGTAAGTCTAAAGCCCATATATAATGATTAGTGAGTTTAAAACCTACACATAATGATTAGTGAGTCTAAAACCTACATATAAGTTAGTAAGCCTCAAACCCACATATAATAATTAGTGTCTCAAACCATAGTTTTCAATTTGGATTTAGTATATCTATTTTGCAACTCTATTCATTTGGTATTCAGAAATAATACATGAATAATTTAAAAAAATTTGTAATTATTCATACTTGAAATACTATTTATATATATTTGATATTTAAAACATATAATAATAAAAATTATTAAATATATATATTGATTTGTGATTTTCACATGAAATGAAAGCTTAAAATAGGGATTTTCTCAAAAAAGGAAAAAATTGCATATCTAGAGGTACTAGAAGATAAAAACTTAAGTTCTACATTCACAATGCACTTACCTTATCATCCTTCCTTTAGATAATTATCTATTATGGCTTTAGAAAAAAGCCAAGAAGATGCAAAGAAAAGATAAAACTTTTACCTTAAGCTAGGATAACTATTTGAGAGGAAGAGTGTAGAATAAAATGTAGAATAATGGTTTTGAATCTTTGCCAATATTTGGAATTACTTAGTGGACTCTAAACTTTTGGATATTCACATATATTCATTGAAACATCAACGAATACTATAGTTGAATAATCTTTATTCAACAATGCAATTATACTACCAATATTTGTATAATTTTAAAACACCATTTCAAACCCACATATTATAATTGGTAAGGCTAAAACCCACATATGATCAAATAGTTGGCAAAATCAAAATTGAAATCCAACAAAAAACAAATCCCTAGAGAGTAGTCCAGCTAGTTGCACTTACCAAAAGACGTTAAAGACTAAGTATTGAACTACCAAATGGAAGATTCTAATGTGCTAGATGAAGCCAAAATTGAAATGTGGATTAAGATGACTGTTTGAAAAATATAAAAATATTGTAAAAATGGAAATCCAAGCTTCCTAAGAGTGTCTAGGTATTAGTTACTAATTTTAGGTTTTTTGAGACATTTTGGGAGGTCTAAAAGTACATTTTGGCTAATTTTACAATTTTCCATTGTCTAGAGGTTAGGGGCTATTAAAGAAAGGTTCTTGGTTTTTTATGTCAAACCTAATCGTGATGTTAGATGGGCATCGTGACCTTATGATGGGGTTGCAACAAATTAGGGAAGGCTGCTTTGTGATTTACATTAACATGCTTAAAAATGTTTTCTTCTATGTCATTAGCGTCCTAAGTTCTTTTGATGATCAAAAATATGAAAAAATCTTGAAACCCTAATTGTATAGTTGAATTTTTGGTAGAATATGGAACAAGAACAAAACATGATCAAACTAGTCAAAACATGGTCAAATTTGAGCAAAATGTTGATTAACATTCCATGCATAATAATAAATCTTCAAAATAGCCAAATTGTAGAGAATAATATGAAAATATTCATATATGAGAAATCAGGTAAATCTGTGAATAGTTGTTGAACAAACAAAAAAAGGCTACTAATTCACATTAATCAAAATTGCCAAAATGCAAGGATCCGAACACCAAGTTATCTTACTTGAAATTGACACCACTATAGAAAGGGTCCTCACATGGCTTTGATCTTCTAAACAAGCTTTAATATGATTGAGAGTCTTTTAGTTAGCTACGTTGATGCATCCCCATTAATATATTTTCAAATACATTGATGCATACGCATCGACACTATTCCACCCTAAGTCTATATAAATACATGTGCCTTTTATGACATCTTAGGTCATTTTTGTAATGAAGCTCTTACAATTTCTTTCTATAGGACTTAGCCAAATTTTTGTCTAAGTGCTCGCAACATGGATTGAATTGATCAAATGAAGTTTTATTCAAATGCATGATCTACTTGGATACTTATGCATAACGACAATAAAATTAACATTGATTCCTTTCATTGCAACACTTGGACTAGCATTTATTTTATTTTTAAGCACTTATGCATTTTACTTTTCAACACTTAAGAAATTAATATTTTATTTTGTAATAGTTTGAGTTTGGCTACTTCGAGCATAATATATTAACATTTGGTAATCCCAATAGTGAATACTTGGTACACACAATGGTAGACACTTGGTAATCGAATAATACTTAATATAAGTTCATGATGGAAACAGAAAGTGGGAATGGATGTTACACACTTAGGATAGCTTAGATTACTCTTAGGTGCATAACTAGTTAAATTTTAATATTTTAATCATTTTACTATTTCAATAATTTAATGATAAAAAATGATAAAAACTATGATAAAAATATAAATATCTTATACCTCAATCTCACTTAACCATACCCATTGAACTAGCATAAGTGATGATTGAGAAGACAATGACCAGTAATCAAACACCTAGTTATTCAAGATACTTAGGGCCTAAGGGTTGCATGAAATTTGTTTGGATTGCATGTGAATGCTTGTGATCTGTATGGTTGGGATGTAGGAGACTCTTGCTGCTTATCCTTAGCACCATTTCTAAGGGAATTTTTCTCTATTGTGCTATAAGTGTTTTAGATAATTAAATCATACAAAGATTGTTGTGGGAACATACCGAACTATCCTAAGAAAAATAATAACATTTTATTCAAGGCACACTATAAGAAAAAAATGAAATATGACTTCTTCTTGCAAGTGTGATTTTCCACTTATCGACGATAGGACAAGCAAGAACTTGGAGGAAGTTGCTTAACAACTCAAAGTAGTTTACACTCATTCAGATTCATGCTATTTGAACTTCACTTTCATTTTCCACTAGGATGAAAAACTATGATGGAAAGACCTAGAAGGTAATGTTGTATTTCCATCTAATCATATCATTCTATCAATATTCATGGTAGTTGATGAGTGGCAAGGTACCCCTACACTCAACCATACGAATATGAGCATTCACCCACGATCTAGTTGAACTCTGTGGACGGACTAGTTGCGGTATCTAGATCGTTACATGTTGATTGCAGTTCGCTATCTTCCCACTTGGACTAGTATTTTCTTTGTTACATATGGTTTAGTCTAGAGTGAGGTGTATGATGTGGTCCTAAACTAGTGCTACTCCTAGAGGCAATGGAAAATAACTTTGTTTTAAATAAGAGGGATTGGGAGAAGAGAATCTAAGCTAGCCTAAGCGTGATGAGCATCCATCCTTAATCATCCGTACACATCTTGGACCTCGTGTACTACTTCTGGGCTTACCAAGCATATATTACTTGAGCACTCCTAGATATGCTATTGGGTTACCAAGTAGTTACACTTCAATGTTCATGATTAAGTCGTACTCATTCCGCATTTAACAATAGGAATAGTAAATGATGGTAAAGAAATATTAAATAAGAAATAATAAATAAAAATAACAATTAAATAATTAAAACTAAGTGAATTTTGCAATGATGGAGTAATTTGGATCTTTATTACCGATTGTGTGCGTGTCCAAGTACGTCACACTCGAATAAAGGTTCTGTACAATTACAAGCATCACACTGCGGGCATGCACTTGGAAAAATAGTCTAACTGCTACGGAAACAAACTACAAGAGCTTCACTAAAACTTTAACATTAGATGCATAAATGTGGTGGGTGCATGCATATTTATAGTGGAAAATGAACTTTGCGTTGATGAGGCCACGTCAACGCGTGGACAGATGCATCGACAAGGTCACGTTGATGCGGCTACATTGACGGTGCTTCGTCAATGTGGCCCAGTCGACACTATCCATTGGATGCTTCATCATACCCACACGACTGAATAACAACTCATCCTCGAGTCAAACAAAATGAGAACAAGTGTAATTCAGTACACAGTGAATAGGTATGGGATTATTGACTACTAGAAATTTACTCATGCCATAGTGTGGAATTAAAAAAATAAAATTGGGACATAGACATAGAGTGTAGAATGCAAAATTATTGGAACTCATGTGGTTCCTAGTGGTGGTGGCTCCTCCATGGGTGCCTTTCCTTCATCTTGTGCTCTAGGCTTCTAAGATGGATACCATTAAAGAAGTGCCTAATGTTTCTCCTCTTCTGTTCGAGGATCATGAGCCATCCATGCTGATCTTCCAATGTTTGATGGAGGTAGCACTTCCCATGGACATGGCAGTTGCGGGAACACTTGATTGGCCTTGATGTACCATCTCGCAATAGCAGCGTTCCTCTTCATAGGCTCTAGTCTTGACCTCTCCACCTTTTGCTTGGCTAGATTGTGCAGTGACAGGAGTTTCCTAATGGATGCTGAATGATTGTGCCTCCTGATCTACATGTTCTACATAAGGCCCCTAGCCTCTTCCTCCTCCTGGATGTTCATTTGCACCTTGAGAATGTCCTCCTTATTGTCCTCCCATCTACAATCATACAAAGATCAATTATCAGTAAGGTTATTTAAAGAAGTTCAATTATCTCATACCTTACTCATTGCCTTTAATAAATATTGAATTCTTTTCTTAGTGTGATTTTATAATTAGAAATTTTTCAAGGAAGTTATCCTAAAAGTTTAATGTTGGACCTAATTTGTTTAGGTGACACATAAAAGGACATGTAATGGTTTTGAAGAACATTTGATAAAAAGATGATAAAGGAAAGAATAGATTTGACAATGAAGTACTTAGAGGGTATAAAATGATGTGGTGGTGTGCAACAAGTACAAATTACAAAATTCATGTAAGTGGATCCTCCCCAAAGTAGGCTCCAACCTATAACACCCTTGCGTAACCACACCTTAAAATGTTTGTAGGCACTAAAAGGGTTAAGTGCAATCTGCACTTGTGCAACAAAACACACACATGTTAATACCACCGTGATGAGGTATGAATTCTATGCCACACAAGACACAAGTTATAAGTATTTGGACCATGAGATGAGATGAATCGTAGAAGGGATTGTAGAGATCAGGACGTGAGGTAACTTACCTTGGGCATAATGAATCTTAAGTGTAGGGCATGATTAATGTGTTATTAGCTTGTCGCTCCAAAATCAAGTCCAAGTCCACTCCTCCAATCAGTGACATCACATTGTTTCATCCAATGATGGACAACCATAAAAGCATCATGGCATCAAGGTGTATGATCACTTGGTGTTTTGTTCAAGGGAGGTGTGATTTAGAATTTCTTTGTGGCACATTTATTTTTTCTGGCTGCTTTGGCACACTTTTTCTCTTTTTTTTTATGCGTAATCTAGAGAAGCCACCTACCTTCAGGAATAGCATTGGGTTTCTTTATTAAGTGCCTTTATTACTCTTACTCCCATTGTCATTAGATCTACAAGGATCTTAGTACAACCAAGCTGCATGATAGCACCTACAGATGTCACCAAAGAAAATCTACAAGTCTACTTGATGTCACACCCTGGCCATTCCTTCTTAGTCCATCATTCTTCGCTCTGGGCATAATGAGCACAAAATTACTTTTAACGTTTCATGATGATAAGAATATCAACGTACTTAGAGCAGAACCTCTTATTGATAGAATGGGTGGATGGATGTTATGGGCTCACTATCCAAATAATTAGTCACCTAAGACTTGATAGCATAGAACAACACCTCAACCAATAAGTCACATGATTATTTTATTTACCGATGAGATTACCCTCAAAAAGATAAAACAATAAATTGGAAATGAAAAAACTAGAAAACAAAAAATTGTAAAATCAAAGAAAAGGAAAATCATTTACTAATTCTGCTTGTTAGAATGGAGGATATCCCCCATAACTAAACTTTTGAGCATGGCTAGAATTAATAAATAGAAAATGCGAATCCATGCATGTGGGAAATATTGGAGTATGGTCATATCCAGACCATGGGTTGTCTTTTGATGTGGTGGCTAGAATGTATCCAACTTCAAGTTCACAAACTTGATTAAAGTTGGCATAGTGGGGCAAATTATAAGATGTGGTCATGTGATAAGGATTTGACACACTACGACACCCATGACCATAAGATGATATGCAAGGATCAACATGTCTCCCTATGTGCCTATATTCATTGGGCTGCATGGTTGTTGAAGTGTTTATTGGTGGCCTAGATAGAGTAACAAGAGATAATGAGTTTGAGGAGGTAGATGCATCACATCATTGAACTTGTGCTGAGTTGGAGGATGTAGTGGTTTTGAAATTGTGAGGTCTCTTTCTATGGTCATGCTTAAAGAAAGGACACTTTCGATGTTGTGGAGGGTTACCACTATTGTTGATAATAGCAGCACAAGTAACATTCATGGGTTGATGCTGTGGTGTAAAACCTTTTGGCACAATTGGTGGCGATGTACAAGGAGGTGAATGATGAGAATATTGAGGGCGAAGATAAGTGTAAGAAACATGAGGTGGTGATCTTGTTGGAGAGGACATGGGTTGATAGTACTCAAGAGAATGATAATGATGTGGTGAAATAGAGGATGTTCACCCAGTTAGGGAAACATGATGCTAAACATAATAAGCGCTTGGGTTTGGATGGTAGGAAGGGTGTGACCAGTCTGACAGTGGCCTCCCCTGTGACTGGGGTTTTTGCCACTATGGTTGAACCTGGCATTTTTGTACGAAATCTAGATGCAACATTCCTTCCTAATGCTAATGTAAATGTGAAAATATTGGAAATTGGCCTTTGGGGTGATTGTATAGGCAAATATTACATTGATATGTATGATTGTCAGTTGAGTTCTTATTCTCTTGAACCCTTCTTTTTGATTGTCTAGTGGTGTTCTATCCTATTTCTTGGTTCGTCATGGCTCTTCCTCTAATAATGTTGGCATATTCTCCACATCTTTCATGTACCTAGTCTGTCATCTTATTAATCTTTGCCTCAATTTCATCTAGTGATTGTAGGATTGGCAAAGATGATTCCACCTCCTTGAAGTGAGTTGATTTCTCCTCTTCATGATCATGGACCCTGGTCAAGTTGAGATTTTGGTCCTGTTGAGAACTTTCGACATTCTCCCATTTAGCTATTTCTCCTTCTTCTTTTGCTACCAGTTGGATAAGCTCTTGGAGTTGCTGGGTTCATAGCTCATATAGTTTACTTGGGGCATACATTCCTAGGGTCTCCATTGTTTCATTACGGAGCCCATCCATGATGTGGTATATTAGCCTTTCCTTAGAGAATCAATGGCCTGGGCAATTGTTTGACAATGAATAGTATCTTTCTAAGGCCATGTCCAAGGGTTCATGCTACCCTTGTTTCCATTCTTGGATTTGTCTCCTTAAGGCTAACACTCTTGCATAGGTTTGATATCTTTCATTGAAGATTTCTACCATTGTCGGCCAATGTCGAATTAATTATGGTCTTAAGGACCTATACCATACTTTTGCTTGGCCAATGAGTGTTGTAGGAAAGAGCTTAAGTTTTTGCCATCCATTATCAATATTGTTCCATACATAGGCATCGTAGAAGGCTTATAAATGATGTTGCAGATCTAAATCATAGCCTCCTAAAAACTTGGGAAAGTTATTTAAATCAAGCTTGGATAGACGACTTTCCTTGTGATGCCTATGGCATATTTGAACAACCTCTTGTATATGCATTAGGCTCTTAGTGGCCAGTAGGGGTTCATCGTCACTAGGTAGGTTATGAATTTACGAGTTGGGATGATGTTGTCTTTGTTCATGTTGGCGTTTCTGACTTTGCCTGTGGGCTTGATTTTTATTTCTTCGTCAGCCCCTTGAAAGATGGTCATCCATGTCACAACCTGACATTGAAGGAGCAAAGGAAGAGAAAGAACTAGAAGACTCGTCATGAATTTTGTAAGTCTCCCAATCATCCTTGGATAGATTCTTGTTAACTATTGAGAAGGTCCTAGGCCTTACAGGCCCCCTCGTTCTATGGGATGTCCCATCCTCATTAGAGGTACTAGAGTTAGATGACAAGTGTTCGTGAGTACTGTTGGGATGCTCATGATCATAGGAGACCCCTGCACAGGATTGAGTACTCCTAACTTCGTCTTCATCATCATATATTTCATTGGTTCTCTAATGAATTACCTCACTAATTGTTGCATTGTCAAAGTCTTGTGAGAGAGACATTGTTGTGAACTTTTGTGTGACTTATTTGCAATTACTTCTTTCTAAAAGATATATCGTGAATACTTTGTTACAACAATCTTGTATGATATAACTAATCTAAATAACTAGCATCGTCCTTGGAAACAGTGCCAATGATGAGTGGCAAGGTACCCCTACACTCAACCATACAAATACGAGCGTTCATGCACGATCTGGTCGAACTCCATGGATGGGCTAGTTGTGGTATCTAGATCATTACACATTGATCGCAGTTCACTGTCTTCCCACCTGGACTAGTATTTTCTTTGTCACATATGATTTAGTCTAGAGTGAGGTGTATGATGTGGTCCTAAACTAGTGCTACTCCTAGAGGCAATGGAAAATAACTTTGTTTTAGCTAAGAGGGAGTGGGAGAAGAGAATCTAAGCTAGCCTAAGTGCAATGAGCATCTATCCTTAATCATCCATACACATCTTGGACCTCGTGTACTACTTTTGGGCTTACCAAGCGTATATTACTTGAGCACTCCTAGATATGCTACTGGGTTACCAAGTAGTTACACTTCAATGTTCATGATTAAGTTGTACTCATTTCCCATTTAACAAAAGGAATAGTAAATGATGGTAAAGAAATATAAACTAAGAAAATAATAAATAAAAATAACAATTAACAATAACAATTAAACAATTAAAACTAAGTGAATGCTGCAATGATTGATTAATTTGGATCTTTATTACCAATCATGTGCGTGTCCAAGTACGTCACACTTGAATAAAGGTTCTGTACAATTACAAACATCACACTGCATGCATGCACTTGAGAAAATAGTCTAACTCCTATGGAAAAAAACTACAAGAGCTTCACTACAACTTTAACATCATATGCCTAAATGTGGCGGGTGCATGCATATTTATCGTTGAAAATGAACTTTGTGTTGATGAGGCCACGTCAACACATGGACACATGCATCGACGGGGTCACGTTGATGCGGCTGTGTTGATAGAACTTCGTCAATGCGGCCCAGTCAATGTTATCCACTAGATTCTTCATTAGTAGCATTGATGAAGCAACACCAAACTATTAACTGAGAGATCATATTTCCAGGGACTATAAACCTATAGAGGTCCAACTTAGAAGGGGAAAGCTCATAAAAGCCTACCATGAAGTCTCCAAAGGAAGGAGGGTCTTGATTATACTAACATTGTAGTTAGAAAAGTAGAACACATAATATCCATCAAGCCTATCTCAACGTTAAGGTCCTCCTCTATTTGGTGAAGATAACATGACCCAACAATGATTACATTCAAACTTGGTAGGAAACCAAGGTAAGGGGAGATCTAGAGTGAGAACCAAGGGGGCATCAAGGCTAAGGTCTTCCAATTACTAAGGAAAAGAACAACCAAGGGACCAAAAAGAAAAGTAAGATAGCACAATTCCTATAGCTTCTCATTCTCACCATCTTTCTCATTTTCTAGCTCTGATGAGGAAAAACATGATCAAAATTAAAAGGGAAATGATCGAAGATAAGGTGGAGATGATGAAAGACCTCATCATAGAGATGGAAGAAGGGAATGTGGACAAGAGCAAGAGGAAGAATAAATCATCAAGAAAGAAGATGTATTAGGCCACATCATAGGAGACATGGTCATGATAAGGGTCATGATGAATGAAATGACTATGATGAACAATTGCTTGCTACACAAAGCATGATTAACATTCGTCAGGTAGATCACATCCCTACCAAGCATCAATGGGATAGCAAGATTAAATAGCCTGATATGAATAATATTCCTAAATTTGAGAAAGGCTATAATGCTAATTTGCAAGATCATTTGGAAGCCTTCCATGATGTTTGTGCCTTGTAAAATATTAAAAATGTTTAGCATAGGCTAAAGTTATTTCATAGGGCATTGATAAGGAGGCTAAAAGTTGATATTAGTCCTTGGAGTTGAAATCTATTCATAGATGAAGTACTATGCTAAAGTTGTTCAATGATAAGTATCAAATATATTCTTGGGTGTCCAACATAAGAAAATAAATTGAAGGATGGAAACAAGGTAATCATGAACTTATTAATGCAACCTTGAAAAGGTATTATTCTTTGCTACATTGATGCCCAGGGCATGGTTTCTCTCAAAGGGAATAGTTTCACCGTATCATAGATGGGCTTAGAAACAATACTAGGGAGACTCTTGGGGTTTATGCCCAAGGGAGATTATTATAAATGAAGGTCCATCAGATCCAAAGGATTATAGACTAGGTAGCATAGAAAAAGAGAAAATGTAAAGGAGTATAATAGGAATCTCTTCATTCACAAAAAGGAGATCTATCTTTATGATGTAGAGAAGAAAGCATCAATGGAGGAGGTCATGTGAAGAAAGACCTTGTTGATCCAAAAATTTTTCATTGAAATATCAACCAAAATGGAAAGGATGTGGAACTCTTTGTATGAGAAGTTCCAAATAATACTTAAAATCATGGAGGTAAAAATAAAATAGGGAAGTAGGAAAAAGGATAAGAGAAGGAAGAAGGACATGGCAAAATATTATCACCATTAGCAAGATAAGGTTGTAGCAATAGAAGAGGTTGCAAATTCTAATTTAGATGATGAAGAATATGAGATATGCCAATATGAACATCCAAAGGGATGTTGCCCAATTCTATCACACTTGCATGAATCTAGGGTAATTCATTAAAAGAAAAGAGCCTAGGAGATTGTCATCTTTGTAAGGAAATTAGTGTAAATAGTTCCACCAACAATAGCATTATTGAAGTGGAATGCTATCTTAGTGTGATGATTACTATATTAGTGGCATAACCCACAGTTATTGGAGATGTTGCCACCAAAATAATAGTATCCTTACCATAAGCTAGATCCCTATGGGTACTATATTGAGCAACCAGTGCCACTAAGTGACTCCACTTCCCACGCCTCTTTCCATCATTACTATCATCTTGAATATCATAGACCTATTGCTCCACAAGGTGAATCTCCTTTTGCATATACTCCTAACCATCCTCAACATCATGCACCTCATAAATCTACTCCTTTACCACCTACAAAACCCATGCAAGGTGAATTTCCTTTGTAGCCTTAACAACAAAATGTCACAAGATTCTTGAATCTACAAGTGGATGATCATTCAAGTGGATCTGAACATAAGCCTTGGAAAAGATCATTTTTTGACCTAACAATCCACCTAAACCATCACAAGTAGCTATGGTTATGGAACCTTCTAATGCTACTCAAGAATATTCTATTGACCTACCTTTAAATCAAAAGTTCTAAAATGTTCAAACTGTCATGTTAACTCATGCTATGACAAATTAGATCAAACAAGGCATCTTCTTAGGAAAAGAACTAATCTTGGAAGTCCTCTAATCTATATACAAATTATAACAAATGACCCATGCAAGGCCTAGTTAGATTTATGTTTTGATATAAACATGATATTCTAAGAGATGTATAAGACATGAAACATGCCTCCACTTAAAAAAAATGTAATATTAGGTTGAAACTTATAAACCAATCCATCACTATTCCATTGAAGTTGATAGAGGACATCATAACTATCATTAATGGATGGCCATATCCAACAGATTTTTTGGTTATTCATGTAGATAATTACAAAGGAGACTTTGAAATCATTATGGTAAAAGCTTGGCTAAGTACAATTAATGCTAAGTTGGAAATTAGAGACCTTTCCTTGAAAATCTTCAAGGAAAATGAATTTGGAAAAGTAGAGAAGAAGAGAGTGCCATGCATCACATACAATGGCACATGATGCAATTGCATATAGAAAATATGGGCAATCAAAAGTAAGACCATCATAACATGTAGAAAGTATGCTGAAGCTACCAATGTTTAAAGGTGATTGTACATAGCAACGACAAAATAAGAAGGCATCCAATGATTAACTATAGAAAATAACTCTAATTTTAGAATATGCATGAAACTAATAGAAGTTCTCATAAGTGCAAACATAGATAAGATGGATGAAATGGAGTAAATCACATACCAACTCTTAGATTTAGGAAAAATGATAAAATTAGAGGTAGATTGGGGAGAGTTGGATATTCCAGAAACCTCTAAATTAGAGCCCTTGAAATTGAAAACATTACTAAGTCCATAGAATATGTATTCTTAAATAATGGAAGACTGGTAATTATCAATGCCTACCTCACCAAGCAACAAAAAGAGAAGTTGTTGATAGTACTAAACAAATGGTCAATAGTATTTGTATGGTTATATGATGAAATCATAGGGATATGTCCATGCATATGTTAGCATTGAATCTACACAAACTTTGCTATTAAGTTTAAAACATAACCATAAAGAAGATTAAAATAAATATTGAAGAAAGTTTCTCAAAAAGAGGTAGAAAAGCTCTTGAAAGTTGGGTTCATCTATCCTATAGTGGACAGTTAGTGGATGAGTCCATTTGTCATTGTGTCAAAGAAGGGAGAGTCATGGAGGATCTATATAGACTTCAGGTTGTTAAACATGGCTACCTTCAAAGATAATTTTCCTTTGTCATTTATAGGTTAGGTGTTGGATATCATTGTAGGTCATAGGTATTACAACTTTTTGGATAGATATAATGACTATAACCAAATTCAAATTGCATTAGAAGATCAGGCCAAAATAAAATTTACAAGTTCGTGGAGGACATTTGCATATAAAAAATGTCCTTCAGTTTGTATAATACCCTTGTCATTTTTCAATGTCTTGTCCTTAGCATCTTTTAGCAGTAAATTGACAATGGTTTGGAAGTCTTTATGGATGAGTTCTCCACTTATGATGCTAATTTCCAAGAAGTGTTGGATTGTATTAAGGAGGTACTGAAATGGTGTGTGGGGATTAACCTAAGGCTCAATTACTAGAAAAGCCACTTGATGATTTAAGAGGGCATTATCTTGGAGCCTTAGATTTCAGAAAAAGAAATTCTGAGGGATCTAGAAAAGATAAGGATCATCCAAGGAATTACTAGACAACCTTTAATAGTCAAGGACATGAGGTTATTTCTTGGACACATGAGTTAGTATAAGCACTTCATTGAAAAATTCTCCAAAATCACCAAAATGCTAATGGAGCTCACTAAGAAGGATGAAACATTTGAATGGACTAAGGAATGCGAACAAACATTTCAACTATTGAAACAAAATCTCGTAGCAATGCCAATCCTACAAGCACTAGCTTAGCCTAAACCATTCCACATTATGATAGATGCATCCAATTATGCATTGAGAGCTATACTTACATAGATGGATGATTGAAAACTTCCATATTATATGAATTATATAAGTAGAAGCATTGTAGGTGCATAACTTAATTATAGCACAACTATTAAAAGAATTAATGGAAGTGGTGTATGCTCTTGAAAAATTTAAAAACTATGTGCTTGGATACCCCATTTTTGTGTATATTGATCACAGTGGCATTCACTTCCTCATGAAAAAGCCAATAATAACCTCCCATTTTATATGGTGGTTGATGATATTACAAGATTTTAGCTTAACATTGGTGGAAAAAAAGAAAATAGAGAATATTGTTGTTGATCATTTGTTTCCATTAAGATGGAATAATAAGGCTAATGAAGAACCTTTATCTAACCCATTTCTAAATGAATTACTTTTTTCTAAGTAATTGAGATAACCATGCCAACTAGATTCATAAATTGGTATGATGAATTCCTCTCCTACTTACACGGGATACTCATATGGAATGGGATCATAAGAAGACACAACAATTTCTTCACTAAGTTAAACATTACATGCAGATAGGGGTAACTTATATAAAATCTGTGTAGATGGGTTGGTTTGACGGTGTGTACCAAATGAAGACTAAATTTGAGTTCTCTACAATGGTCATGAAGATCCTTATGAGAGCCATTATGAAGGAAGGAGAATAGTCATTAAAATCCTAATGGCAAGATTTTTTGATCCATAATTTTCAAGGGTGTCCATTGCTTTGCCCATTCCTGTGAATGGTATCAATGGGATGAAGAAATGACAACTAGAATGGAGAAATCTTAATAATGGATTTAATCAATAGAGCCTTTACATCTTTAGGGGACCGATTTCATGGAACCCATCATTCTAATATCTAATGGGAAGTCTTACATTATTATTACTATTAACTATTGTACCAAATTGGCTAAAGTTATAGCCATCATCAATTATACTTGTTTTACTATAGTACGATTCTTTTAGCAATAGGTGGTAAATAGGTTTGGTGTACCTAGGGTACTAATTTCTAACAATGAAACCCATTTCACTAGCACTACATTCTAAAAGTTAATGCAACACTTAGGGGTAAAACATAGACTCATGACCCCTTATCACCCGTAAGCCAATGGTCAAGGTGAAGTCACCAATAGGAGGATTACAAGAATTCTAATAAGAACCATTGGTAGGGATAGGAAAGATTGAAGCATCAAATTCAATGATGCCCAATGGGCTTATTGCTCAACTTGGAAACTTCCTATAAGATATTCTTCCTATGAGCTAGTGTACAGAAAGTTACCCAAACTTCCAATTCAAACTAAACTCTATAAACTCATAATTGCATGTGATGTTAACCTAAATATTAGCTTAACATTGAAGGAAATATTAATGGCACCCAATGTGCTAGATGAGAATTGGAGGGTAGATCTCATAATGAATGAAGTGTACAAGGCATACCACAAATAATGATATGGCCCTTGAATAAGTAGAGTTAAAATTTAAACAGTTATTAGAACCCAATGCATATGGCTTAATGAACCAAGTTTTAGGCACTTTGGGAAGAACCATCCATTGTAGATTTAAATTTTTGTATTAGGGCCATGACAATCTACCATCCAACAAGCCCTCAAAAGTATGTGTTAATCGACATCCAATAAGTGAAACCCTTTAAAGACTTCCAAGTAATCAAGACCAACCACAATTCCTCAACATAGAAACAAGCATACTCCTTTTTCAGAATCTCCTCCTTTCAACTTAGTCATGGGGGAGATAACCATCTTATTTAACACCTTAAAGAGGATGAGGTTTTTACTTTTTTTATTTTATACTATTTTTATTACTTTATTTTATGACTTTATATTTATTTTTATTTTTATTGTTTTTGTTTGAGTCATGCATTTTATATAATATTCAGTTTTATTTTCTTACTCCTATAATTGTTGAGTTGTCAAAATTATTGTTTGTATGCACAGACCAACTTTACTTTTGGGGCTATGTTTTCTACTAATGAGGTGTTAGTTATACAATGGTACAAGGAAGTGAGTCCATGACATCCACTCCTTCTATCTCTTGTAATATGAGATCTGTATCATGATGACACTATGGTTCTTTCACACTATAAACTAAAAATAACTCATGATCTTGTTACTTAATGGATGAGGAAAGAACCAAGTGGGAATGGAAAAGGATGTCGTCTAAAAAGAATTTTTTGAGTTTCCTTCTTGAGTTCCACCATAAGTCTCATGATTGCCCAGGAAATGTATCATCGCTCTTCTTGTAATCTAAAAAGGAAGTATGTCTTTGTAAAGTGTGGTTCCCCTTTCAAAAAAAATGAAAATAAAAACACACCTCTTTGAAGATCTCTTGGGATACAAGCACTGGTTATAGGGTTGGAAAGACATGTTATCCATGTCCAAAAGCATCTATCTAATTAAGGTCCAAATTTCTTCACTCAAATGTTCAACTACTTCATTCTTCCTTCCTTTCTCTTCTTCTAAAGTAATGATTATTTTCTATGGTTGTTATATTTTCAAGGTTATAGGAGGGGAGGAGCACAATAATGTGAGGCCACTCCTAATGATATGGAATTAGTTTAGAACTTGGATGAACTAGTGTATGAATTACCTTAATTACTTAATTCACAAGGATTTTATATTGACATGATCCAGACTCTCATGTTTATATTTCTCTACAAGTATTTTCTTAACTCCAACTATCTTATCTCATTACTACACATCATAGTCATTTTGATAATTTCTTGTCTTATAAACTACATAGTCATAGGGGAAATAGTTATGTGGGTATGGTGTTTAACATGGATTAACATTAAATTTCCAAGGTGCCCATGGATTTCTTATGATATGATTATGCAAGAACATTTTTAGCATATGCTTTCTTTGGAAAGGAACCACTTGCATAGCTTTTGGAATGTCCAGTTTAACGACCATCGCCACATGCCTTAGTTCATGTGACTGTAATTTTGATGATTTTCATCATCCAACTTTGTGTTTTGATTTGTTTAAGAAACACAGCTTCCCAACATCAACAAAGATTATTCCACTCTCATTCTTAATCATGCTACCAATGATGTATTGTTTGTATTCTTTTCACTTCTTTCTAGCTTTCATTTGGCTCTTTTTTTGCTTCAAAGCTCCAAAAATTCCTTAGCTTTTTGATTTGCAAATATGTGTAAATGGTTACCTTGACACATCCCTGTTGATGTGATGCAATATGTCAACACATCTCCATTGACATAGCTTTATATATATATATATATATAGATGGATGATCATTATCAAAAATTTTCACATTTTTCTTTAAATGCAAAGGAATGTTTTGTAATTTTTAGAGTCCAAAACCTTCTAGAAGCCATAACTTCCTCCCAACATTCTTGATTCAACCATTTCTTGCACCTATGAGGTCCAAGAGGCACACTCTATGTTGTGGGGGCATCAACACCAAAATTTATCAAATAATTTTGCTAAGACCTTGTAGAATAGGTATTAAAATAATACTAAAAAAAGAAAATACTAATAATACCAAAAAATTAACTATCTTTGGAGATTTTTTTTAAATATTCTTTTACATTTGCAACTACTTGAAAATTTAATTATCAAATCTTTTATCATTACTAACCCAAAAAGCAATTAGAAGATATTTATGCTTAAGAAATGAAATGCAAACAATTGGTCTAAGATTATCTATGTGCTTGTAGATGGCACCAAAATAGGAATCACAAGTAGGTGGGCCATCATAGCCAAGGTAGAAGAGATCGAAAGGAGGAAGAGAACAACAACATCAACGACTGTAACAACAGGAGCAAGCTGCCAAAATGACTCATGTCATTGAGCCCCTATGAGAAAAACTTGAGATGGAATCTATCCATCATATTTTCATTACAAAGACAAGGAAATTTAGATAGGATGAGAACCCAAGACCTAGTTTAAACTTGGAGGTCACTCTCATAGAGGTTTATTTGGAAAACATGAAGAACAAGGACATCAAAATTACAGTTCTCTAGGAACTAAAATTTGGGTTCTTTCTAGAGTTAACACTAAAAAAGATTTGAATGTAGCTACAAGAGTCTTCATTATGGCCTAGCATTTGCACTAGTTGGAAATGGTATCTTAGGGAGACATACCTCTTTTGGAACAATCACCAAGGAGATGTAATTGTAAAAATCAAAGATATCATCATTTCTTACTCCATGGAAGTAATTACCAAAACCCTTGGATTACCTAACATTAGGAAACAATTGATATAATTCCCAACCTAGGCAGATGCATAGGCCAAATATGAATAGACTCAATAATGTTTCGGAGTGAACTACAAAGAGTATGATACCATCATCAAAGTAGAACATGCATACTTTAAGATTGTAGCTTATTATCTTAATCCAGCAATAAGGTTAAGCAAGGAAACCAAACTAGAATCTTGACTTCTAGATGATTTACAAATGTTGTCTTGGTTTCATTTCACTAATGGTTAGATTGTGAAACAATAAGGACTAGATGACATTGGGAGTCATAGGTGTGACCTTATACTTGAGAGGGGAACCGAAGGTCTATTTTCATTATGTGGACAAGTAGTGGTGAAGGGATGTGATAGTAGGATGTGCTCATGTGCTCCCATGACCTAATTGAATGGTTGGTTGGGAGTTTGATGATGTTGCACTCTCACTTTTTCTCTCTTATCCATAATTCCTTCTCCATCTCTTTCTTTCCACTCTATGCATTATTGTATGTAGTAAGAGGTTGATCAAGTAAATTAGTGGATGAGATTTGACCATCTAAGGAGATGGCCTTATGTTTGATGCTAATGTTTCACTAGTTATTAGGAATCCATGGGTGTGTCAGCAATGAGTTTCACAAGGGAAAAAAAAGATAGGCGATTGCTATGGGAAGGACCCACTTATAAGTCCTTGGTGACTTGGCATTGTCAGCAAGTGAGCTTAAGCTTATCTTCTAGGATGATGGTGATTGCATAGCATAAGATGATTGGTCTTTCATTTTTATGGTTGTGACTCAATGAGCCTAATGGTTTGACTAAGAATATTTCTTTCCATAGCTATCTACTACCTACATGTTTTGCTTATGGATTAGATGTTTGACTAAGTCATATTTCATGTTTTTGCACACCTTAGTTTGTTCTACAAATGGTATCACACATTTTAGAGCCTTTTGATTTATTTAGGATGTAGGGTAGACATGTTCTTACTGATCCCTATGTTTATGCCTTTATTTGTTATGCTTATGTTCTTCTGTATGTGCGTTTAATTCATGGATGGTGTCTCATAACTCAATTATGGAGAAAAGACACAGTTGGGTATGTAGTCTTTGATGTTTTCCTATATCATTCATCATATCCATGTATGTGATTAGCATTCGACTATGATTTTATTCTTCATGCTATCTTTGGAAATTACACTTACCATTATTTTTGTGCATGAGTTTTTCAATGGTGGTTTAATGCTTAAAGAATTCACATGATTTTTAGCATTGTTACAATCCAACATGTTTAATTAGATCCACTTTTCATACTTGAGGTTCATGTAGAAATTGGTTAGAAGATCTTACGCCTTAGTTTATGGACTAGCAAAAAGACAACATCCTTAAATGCCACCTAAAGAATACTAGTTCAATCCAAAACTTGAGAGGCCTCTCTCAAAAGACAAATGCAAAGGTAGAAGGATCATGTTCTTGAACTACAAGTAGCAAGCATGCACACCAATTTTCATCCAAGTGCAAACTAAAGGATATGTGAGAAGTTTCTATTGAGCTTGAGACATTTATTAATTTTGTAGTCATGCTAGAGGATTTTTCCAATCAGCCACATCGCTTGGCTTCTCTTCTTAGAGTGGTAATTTTGTAATGTCTTATGTCAAAGTTATTTGTACATTTGTAATTTTTTCATATTAACCTTGTAATGTGTCTAGTCCTTGTATTTGTGTCTTGAGTTTTAAAGCTATGGAACTATCTTTAGTTAGTCATGGAAGAATGATGAAGTATCCAATGGTATTTTGTATATCTATTGTATATCCTAGATTCAAAGAGTGTATCACACACCATGTGTTTGTAGTTTAGCATGTTTGGTTAAGGCTTATGTCTCTTGGGTTTACACCCTTGCCTCTGTGTTACACTTCGAAGTTATGTAGATGTTCTAAGTTCCTTAGGATGTTTCCAACTTCATTTAGACATCCTAAAACTCTTTTGACATGTCCCCTTGAGTTCCAACATTTAATTGAAACTAGTGATAAGAAGTGTGGTTTGGTGGAGTGTGCATTGACGCTAGGCTTGGTTCAACCTACTTCATCCACAATGTGATTGGGATTGACCTAGGCTACGTTAGTAGAACTCTATTGATGCTTGGGCACTACCAAACCTTTACCATTATCTCGTGAAAACTATAAATACCTAGTATCAGCTCTCATACATATCATAGACATAACTTTGATTTCATTTAAGTTTGTAGTATCCAGTTTGTGTGAAGAGATCTTCCTTCCTTAGGTAAGTTGATTTTCTTCTTGTTTTTTATATGTGTTTTGAGTTGTTGCTTTTACAAGTGTAGTAGACTCTATTAGAGTGCTATGTTGCTTACATAAATTAGAACTATTTGGTCAAAGTAGAGACCAATGTTTGCATAATGAATTAAGCTCATGGTTTTTCCTTATTCTATTGTTGATACCTTAAATATTAATACAAAAAACATTTATTTCATTTTTGTTTCATCATGCTATGACAATTTATCCTTATCCAAGAAGGTCACAACTGTACAACATAGTGTTAGACCATCAAGGTTGTGACTAAGAACCATTTACTTCTTTTCATGTGTGGTGTTATACCTATCCCACAAAGGATTACGACACGCATAAGTGATGGTGAGCATTACACCTATCCCCACAAGAGATTGTGATTTGTGTGTTTATTATGGTTTATTTCTTATATTCATAAATCTATAAAAATTATAAATATTCTTTCTCATTTCTTATTGGGTAAACACATATTTTCATGTATTATAATCTCTTTTCTATTTATTGAATGCAATAATTATTGATGCATAAATTTTGGATGCACCAACATAAGGAAAGAAAACTCATTTGAGGAGACTATTGCCAGGGCACCTCACATATGGGTACAGAAACTTAGGAATAGTCTCAGCTGGAGAGGGCTATGTGATGTTTTTAAAAAGTAAACCAAATTGAATGTTTCTCTCTAATACAATAAGTAACTAAAATAAATAAATTTTTCATGGTCTTGCTGATGCCATCGATCTATCGCTGCTGGTGGTATCCATTGCTGGGTAGGAAAATTATGATTGTCGCTCGAAGGGGGAGAGAGATAGGGATGTTGCTACTATTTGCTCTACACTACCACATGCTCCTGTTGTGTTGTGTGGTGAAGAGAGAGGGAGTGAATCCACATGCCATCTGCACACTTGCTACACTAGTAGGAAAGAAAATAGAACTTTGTTGCTGAGAGAGACTACCTATTGTAGTTGCTAACTACTACAGCATGTTGAGGAAAAGAGAGGAAGTTGCCCATTGCCCTATGGAGAGAGAGAGAGAGAGAGAGAGAGAGAGAGAGAGATTGCTGTTGTCTTTCCTGTAGTTATCACTATCAGCCAAAAAGAGAGGAAAGAAACCATTGCCTGCAAGTTTCCTTGGCCCAAGAGAGGAGAGTCCTTGATGGCTACACTTTGGTGACAAGAGGGAGAAGAGAGGCTGAGAGATGTTGTCTCCAGTCCTCCACCAATCTCCTCTAGTACCCTTGGATGATGCAACATGCCCTACTACTACCATCGAGAGAGAAGGCTGCAGGTGTAGGGTGCAAGAAAAAGAGAGAAAATTGTCGCCTGTAGGTTTCCTCCCTACTAATTCTCCAAGATCTGTGGAAGGGGAGGCCTTGAGATCGATGATCTTTGCTTGTGGCTTGCTTCACCACCCTTATAGCTACTCTTGCATTGGTCTGAATGCCCACTCCCAAAACACCTGGTGTAACCACCACCACATAACTTCTGCCATGAATGCCCACATCCCACATTGGTTACGACTGCCATAACTACCCATCACAACCACCACCATGTCTCCACCACCCAGGCCATTACATAACTCTTGCCATTATTATGACAATTAAATCCACCACCTTCATGACGTTTAGTGATAAAAGTCACATAGTGATTATTGTTTATCCACATACATTCTTTCTCAATTGCTCAAAACTAGTATTTAATAATAATAAAAAAATATTTTGGAGAAAGCATGATGTTAAATTTAATGGCCAATAATACATAGGTGGATCAGCTACATCTAAGAAAATAATTGGTATGGGTTTTAAACTCAAGACTTCTTAATTGTCATGGGATCAAACATTATCAATCATGGCCTCGTGCCTAGCATGGACAATGTTGGCCTCAACACTTAGCCCCTAAACTTTAATTACATGCAAATGCAAGGATATCAAAATCATCAAAATTTCTAAGGAAATGCAACAGATAGAAAATCAAAAACATCATAAAACACAAACAAATTAAAACTTAAAAGTAAACTATATTGATCTAAACATGATTAAAATAATCATATAATCAAAAGAGAAATAGATGTGGGCCAACCTTACCGCACCATCTTGTTTAATTAAAATCCAAATAGATAATTTTATTATTTTAACTACAGAGATCTATATATAATAAATATATAATTATGATATCATTCCCAATCTTCTCACAAGGTAAAGGCCAAAAGTATGTGGACTACTTTGAGCACAAGACCTATACTAATCTTAATGAGGAGGACAGGCTTATGTTAGATTGTGGCTAGCTATGACTTTCAAATTTTTTCTTGGGATCTTTTTTTTGTTTGACATTTTGAAAAGTAATGGGTAAAATGGGATTATTTGCTTCTTTTTTTTTTTGAATTTTGAGAAAATAGGTTTGGAGGCTAGGATGAGGATTGTTGTCGAACCCCATCACACTTAAGAACTTATTACACTGCAAATGAACATAGTCCTCATTCTTTTTTTTTTCTTTTTTTTAGGAAACTTGCTTATGATGTACTTCATTTTCAAGGTAGGAATTTCAACATGAGTCTAGCCAATTAGCTACACTACCAAAGAACACAGTCCTTTCAGAACTTTGCCCATGCTACAATTCAACCCTCATGTATGTGCCTTTCATTACAATTTGATGGCATCATAGCAGGTCTCCTAGGTGGCTAAGGGTTCTCAAGTCAAGATAAACACACTTCACCCCATTGTTCACAAGGTAGCCATGGATCATCACACTTAAGAGCTAGGGCTTAGGAGAGGGAAAATGGAGTTTTCCAAGGTCACCTAGTGGTTGTGGCTAACCATTTTCCAACATCACCTATCCTACACTCACATGATCATGATGATTACATGATAAGTTAGCATAAATATTGTCCTCCATATTCGAACATAACTAATAAAACTAAAACCTTGAAAAAGACTAGGAAGAATCATAACATTATTGAAATATATAATATAAGGAGATTTTATGTAATAGCACTAGGATATATAAAGCATTATTTTCGAATAGTGTTATGATGACCCAATGCCTAGTAACCAAAATGATCATAATGATTATTGAAATCATATGAAAAGCAAAAATCAAACAATATGCTAACAAAGAAATGATGGAAATGAAAAGAAAATATGCAAATGCAACTATATACAAATGAAATGCATGGTGAAGGGGAAGAAAATATGCAACTAAGAATCTACTAGGTGTCCACGTGGGGCACTTGAGTAGAAATGCTTCAAATGAAATGCATTAGAATTCCTATGTAACCTATGTTCTTGCACATTTACACTTTTGTATACATTAGGGGCAATGGCATTTGTAACTCGAAATGGGCCTGACCACATAGGAGAGAACTTACTTTGAGCAATGGTTCAACCAAATGCTCTACCTCTTCTTAGGACTAGGTCTCCTATCTTAAAGAATTTACCTACATGTTTCTTGTCAAGCCATCATTTAACAATTTGTCAATGCTTAACATTACAAAAATCAAGACCTAATCATAATTTGCTTGCTTGTTTTCTATCAAGCACTAAATTTGGATGTTTCATAAGATAAATTATTTTAGATTCCACAAGGTCTAGGTCTTGGTGAGTCATCGAATACAACTTCTCTAGGAACATGCTCAATGGATATGTCATCAAAATTTGGAACACCTTCTAACATTTTAAGTGATAAGGTCTTATTTTATATCTTTGTCCTTCCCTAAAGGTGATGGATCATCTAGAAGAAGTCTCTTTCCATTATGTTGATGATGAAGCAAAGTATCTTCATAGATTTCTTCACCTTCTTTAGAAGTTTGATAAGGTTGGATGGAATCTATATGAGAGATAGGATTTATTTTTGTAGTTTCACTCACATGGTCATTTATAACATGTTTTTCATGCTCAACCTCAATAACTCCAACATAAAGTTTAGTGTTTTGATTTTTCAAAGATTGATTTTGCTGATCAAAGGTTGTAACTACTTGTTTGTAGAAAGGCTCTCTTAGTATGATCATGTATTTAGATTTTCCTTTGATAGGGATTAACAATTCTGAGAAATCTAACCTGAAGAAGCCCCCAAACTTGGCTCCAAAAGTCCTAGATAAGAGCACATTATAAGTGGGTGACATATCTACTACTAAGATATCGATAAGTGTAGGGTATTTTTTAAGTTGTACTTTCACTTCTTTTAATGATCCTACTACAGGTATGTTAGATGCATTGAGTTGAATCACACTTTTTGTTTGTGGTATCATTTGTGCTCCTAAAGCCTTACATACCTGAAGAGGCATGACACTAACAATTGCACCAAAATCCATTAAACAATTGTGGACATTCTTTCCTACAATAATCAAAGTTGTTAGGAAAGGAAGTTGATCTTTCTTGCTTGACATGGAATTATCTACATTCTATATTGATAGCGTGTTAGGACTTTTTGCAAAGTGAACTTGCCTTTCGGGATTTTGGGATTTTCCTTTATTAGTTTTTGGTTTATGAACTACCTCATGGATCACATATTTCATTTCGTCAAAATGTAGAAGGTCATATATTGAAATGTTAGCTTTAATTTTTTTCAAATTCTCAACTAGATCATAAGTCTTATGTTCATCTTTGGCTTCTTGTTGAGGCAGAGTTCTTCTAAGTATAGAAGGTAGGTTTGATCCTTGTGGAGCACTTGTTTGGGATGACCCAATTTGAGTATTTGTGTTTCTTTGACTAAGAGCTCTTTTGTTTGGGAAAGTGTAAGGGTCATTCCTAGTTTGTTGTTGTGTGGTGTTCACAATGTCACTAAGCCTACAGTAGCGTGTGTTACCATGACTTGTTCAAACAACGAAACCTCTTCATTATATATTTCATGGGGTACATTAAGGACCATAACAGAGGGTTTCCCATTTTGTTGACCTTGGGTATGATCACCATAGAATGCCAAGAATTGAGGACAAGTCCTCTCAGAATGTTGCCTCATGTTATGGAGACAACAATAATCATTATTGATTAATGCACTAGGCTTCTCAGATTGCATATGATCCTTGTTGTTCTACTTTAATTCAACTACTTCGTTTGAAAGTTTTTGAAGTGAAGTTAATATCTGGGTCATTTGATTTTGAGTTTAAGTTGGGGGTTCAACAAAATTAGATATTCCATTTGGGTTTATGATGGATTGAATTAAGGCCTTTGATTTATTAGCATTCAAACTAGTGTTAGATGGTAGGAATGAAGAATATGTGGGACCTTGAAAACAACTATTTGCAAGTTGAGTCATTTGAAGGGGAACAGGAGTTTGAAACATAGTATTGGTCATTTGAAAAGTTGGTAGAGGGTAAGATTACATAGGATTACTAACACTCATCATTCCAAATTGAGTTTGAATACTATTCATGAGGGTAATTTGTTCTAACTCCATAGCTTTAGCCATCGCTCGTTGTATTTTTGTTATGTTGGGATCAAATTTGATGGCATAGGCAAAGAATGAATCAATAGTAGACAAGTAAAAATTGAGGATGCCACTAGGTTATGGATGCATCTCATTTGGCACATAGGCAAGCTAATGAAGGAATCTAAGGTTGTAATCCCTGACATTTTCCCTAGGTAATTTTCTTAAGCTTATGAAGTTACTTGATGCAATTGCAGGGCTTGTGAATTTGTCTAATTAAATCAAAAACTTATTTTTTAACTCCTGCCATGAGTTGATGGAGGCATTAGGGAGCATCAAGAACCATTGGGTTGCTTTAATCTTGAAAGTTGTCACAAATACAGTCCACGCTATCTCATTTTGGACAATATTGGGAAAGAAAAGAGAACCCTGCCACCATCGAGAAAAATCACCTACTGCAATTGTTGACTACTACCACATGTTGGGGAAAAGAGAAGAAGCTGCCCACTGCCCTGCAGAGAGAGAGAGACTACTACCATCTTTCCCATAGCTACTGTTGTCAACTAAAAAGAGAAGAAAGAAACTGGTGCATGTAGGTTTCCTTGGCCCAAGAGAGGAGAGTCCTTGATAAGTACACTTTGGATGAGCGAGAGGAGAGGCTGAGAGATGCTATCTGCAACCCTTCACCAATCTCCTCTAGTGCCCCTAGATGATGCAACACGCCCTACTACTACCACAAAGAGAGAAGGCTGCAGGTGTAGGGTGTAAGAAAAAGAGAGAAAACCACTGCCTGTAAGTTTCCTCCTTGTTGATTCTCTAGGATCTGTGGAAGGGGAGGCCTCGAGACCAATGATCTTTGGTTGTGGCTTACTTCGCCACCCTTATAGCCACTCCTGCACTAGTCTGAATGCCCACTCTCGTAACGCCCGACGTAACCACTACCACGTAACTCCCACCATGAATGCCCATGTCCCACATCCATTATGATTGCCATAATTGCCCACCACGACCACCACCATGTCTCCACCACCCGGGCCGTTACATAACTCTTGCCATTATTATAACGATTATGTCCACCACCTTCACGACATCTAACGATAGAAGTCACCCAGTGTTTATTGTTTATCCACATACATTCTGTCTCCACACCTCAAAATTAGTATTTAATAATAATAATAAAAGATTTTGAAGAAATCATGATGTTAAATTTAATGGCCAATAATACATAGGTGGACCAGCTACATCTAAGAAAATAATTTGTATGGATTTTAAGCTCAAGAATTCTTAATTGTCATGGGATCAAACATTATCGATCATGGCCTTGTGCCTAGCATGAGCAATGTTGGCCTCAACAACAATAAACATAAGTATTTTTAGCAATCCACTCAACGGTGTCTACACCACATTTTATATGTAATCCCATTGAACATGGTGGGCAAAAGGTCCTATATTGCCTGGAGGGCAACGAGTCCTATATTGCCTGGAGGGCAATGCGTGTACAGCACAAGATTCTTTAATCCGAATCCTCCCACCTGCAGCAGCCTCAGAAACTTCAATATCTTCATATTAAAGTAAAAAACTTAGAGCCATGGTCCCGTCAATTTCTGGGCGGGGATTATCCTCCATTGTTGAACCCATTGCTATCCACCATACTGAAATTTCCCAACGTTTCTCCAAGCTTTGAAACAAATTTCAGCCATCATCACCATTTCCACATGTCCGAAAGAAAGTAAAAATCAGCAAAATCCTCGTCTTTTCATCTTTCAAAACAACCGAATCGGTCATACCAGGAAATTGCAACACTTTGATCTAACGCAAAAACCAGGAGTCATCATTGCCCAAACATCAAAGTAGAAATTCTTCTTCCATTTTCAGAACCAGTATCAGCAAAAACTGCAACGATCCAGAGATCTGCCATTTCAGATTATTGCAGTGAAATAAAAAGACTGCAGCTCTCCACACTCGAAACCAGCATAGGAATCATCATTTCTCCTTGTCCGCCACTGAAACTCCTCCCCAAGCCATAAATGTGTGAAGAATAACATCTCGACCATTTCAAATTATTGCAGGTTCTTCACCAGCTATAGCGCCTTGAGATGCAAAGCAGATTAAAAAAATAAAAGAAAAATAAAACCATAATCACAACAGAAAATCCTTTCCATAATTTTGCAGCAGAAAATCCTTTGCTCTGCATCTTTGAAGATGACCAAATCGGTCACATATGATTGCAAGAGTCCTACTTCAAGCTTCAATAATTGAAACTCGAAACAGAGATTGAAAGTTGAATACAACTTCAACCCTAATTTCACTGCTCAAGACAACCAGTTTGGCAATTCCAGGTGGTCACAAATTCGTCAAAAATTGCAACTTGCAGAAGACATGGAAGTTATCATCATCGCTTCAGCTTCATCGCAGAGGACCCTAGTCTCCACCCCATTGAACATAGCCAGGTCAGCCATCGCCGGTTGCAGCATTGCAGAAACCCTCACTGCAACTCTAAAAATCAAGTACCTAAAATGATTGCACTGACCATAATATTCTCTCTTCTCTCTTGCTGATAAATCTGTTGCTGTAATTTGCTAACTTATGCACTACAAAAATACTCATCCATTCTAAACCTTACCTTAGGCTGCTGCGAATAGGGAAGAGCATAAGAACTTCCTTGATGGCCGATGATCATCGTCCATTATGCTGCTGCTGGTGCTGTTGAAAAGCATAAAGCCCAAAGACGGACATCCAGCGGCCAAAGGCTCAGAGCCTCGAACATTCAGAAGTCCAATTGCTCAGAAGGATGTACCGCTTTACATGCTCACGTCATCAGGGTAGTTTTTACATGTTAATTCGCAAAGGGAAATGAGTTGTATTACAGGGTTGAGTGTGTCCTTCCACACCATCCTTCCTAACCGACAACGATCACAACTTTTTGGTTACCAATAGTATTCATAGTAAATGTCATCATTTATTCAAGAAAATAGACATGTTTGGTTCAACACTTCTATCCAATTTGCAAGTGAATATAGCAGAAACACATCATACAATGAGAAATGGATATAGAAAAAACACGTCATGAATGTCCTTGCATAGTTTTATTTTTTTGGCATCTTTGGAGTAGTTTTCTTGGTATTGTACAAAGTCTCAATGTAATAAGTCGGATTATACATTTGTATAGGCCCACAAACACAACTAAGTTTAATTATACATATGGATAGGCCCACAAACAAGACTTTTCATTTCATTACTAATAGTATTAATTGTAAATGGTATCATTTATGTAAATAAAAAGACATGTTCAATTAAAAACTTTTGTCCAATTTGCAAGTGGATATAGAATCAACCCATCATCCAATTTGCATAGAAGAAATACATTATTGAATTTGCAATGGATATCGAAGAAACACATCACTAGTAGCAAGTGGATATCCTTGCATATGCTGCATGTGAATGGAAAAAACCATTTATAAAATCAATGATGATACATTAATCATAAATGAATGATTCTTAACAATGTTCTTGGTAAATGGTATCATTCAATCAAAATTGAAGGAAAGTGAGAAAATGTTTGATTGAAAAGTTTTATCAAGTGGATGTAAAAGAAACACATCACCAACGACAAGTCAATATTGTTGCATATGCTACATGTGAATGGAACGAGTCATTGCAAAAATCAATGATGGCACATAAATCATAAATGGATAATGATCTATATCTTGGCATCTATTGTTCATCGAATCCTGCAAATCCATGCAAGATATGTCATTATCCACAGCCATTAATTTTTGTAGCTAATCCTTCTCCCTAGACTATAAGAATAATTAAGCTCATAGCCAATTGATCAACCTGCAAAAGTATAACATGATGAGTGCTTAGAATCTTGGCTCTCTAGACCTTCTATTTTTTTCGCTAATGTTCTATACTTAATGTTCAAATTTCTTTGTTAGCAAATTACAATTTACATGTTCTTTATTGAATTTCATCATTATATTTTTTTTAAAACTCTTCATTAACTTGAAAAAAAATGGTTATTGGTAAAAACAAATATGTCTTTCTTTAATTGATATGGAGATATACAATCTAAGAAATCTCCTCCTAATAGGATTTCTATATTTGTATTCTGTCTTGAGTTTACCATAATTTTGAAAGGTAACTTTAGGAGTCCACTTTGAGTAATAAATCTAATCTTTGTATTAACACATTGTGTTAGAGTTGTAGGATTTATGTAAATATGCAATGTGATTCTTTTCATATTCATCTTCCAATCTTTCTAATTCTTGTTCTTCATCTTTAATTTGTAAAATTTTTAATTCTAGAGTTGACCATCTAATCTTTGTTTTACTTCTTTCTCCTATTTTTTTTGCTATATATTTTGGAATGAGTTGTCACTCTTCATCACTTGTTTTTTTGTTTCTTAAGGCTTTTTGAAATCTAATTAATATATCTAATCTTTTAATATCTACTATATTTGGAAAAGGTCTTGTTGAAGTATTATATAATAAAGTATCTTTTCATCCTTGAGTTAATTCTTGATACTGATCATTGGTAATTTATTTGAGAGTGTCTTCTAAGTAATTATATGCATCTTGGGTATCCCAATCTTGTAATTGGAGTGCTAAATCATTTATATTTTTCTAGTATGATATGGCATGATTTGTATCTTGTACGCAATCTATGTTTAAATATACTCCATTTTGGCTATTTCTTTATTGAAATGTTGTACTGGTGTAAATTATTCTCTTACTCTGTTAAAGTTCCATGTTTTCTTAAATGTTTTATCCCATACTCTATTTTTTCTTTGCTCTAGTATTATAATAGAAAGGAGAAGGTTTTTTTTTTCTTCACTATCTGTTTCCATTGGCTCATGTTTTATTTCACTACTTCCTATTGGTATATGTGTTGTATTAGTTTGGATCTTTAGATTTCTAATCTTTTATTATTGCTTCATTATGGCTATATCTAATTCATGTAAGTTAGCTTCCATATTATTTTCATATTCATAGTCTAATGTTTCTAATACCTCTTCATCTTTTATCTGTAGAACTTTTAGTTCTAGGCTTGTCCATCTTATTTTTGGTTTACTAGATTCTCCTATTCTTTTTTGTAATTCTTTGTAGTTCTCTCTTGATTGTTCCAAACATTTCTGAGGTGTTTTTACTTCCTTTACTATTTTTTAACAGCTTCTTCAAAATGCTAAGTTGTATTGTGTATTTTGTTAAATAGTGTTGTGGATTTATTGTTAAATAGTGTTCTTATCTAAACTTTGAGGTATTCTTCATCTTTTATCTATAAAACTTTTAGCTTTGGGTTTGTCCATCTTCTTTTGGTTTATTAGATTCTTTGTGACCTAACTTCTTCTTACAAACCATACTATAAAAATTTTGTTCTAGTCTTCTTATCTAATCTAACTAACTTAGGATGAGAAGTAAATTATAAATATTTTCCTTATTTTGGCATGGATTTCAATTCCCTAAATGTTACATGTATAGAAAGGAAAGCAGACCTATTTTGTGTGCATGGTTAAAAAACACACAAAGACTAGGTTTCAGTCAAAAGATCCATTAGTTTTTGTTTCCATTACTACCTTCCCTATCATTATTTATGGAGGTTCACATTATTTTCTCTATCTTTCTTTAATTTCAATTTTGTTGTCTTGAAATTGGAGTGTAGCACCTATCATATTGAAAAAATGATTCAACGCCTAGAGCTTCAAGTATTCCAATGAAGACATGATATTTCTCTAACTATCATACTAAAAAAATAAGTCATACCCTCATTTTTATTCTATTTTGTTGCCTAAAACGAATTTTGTAAATCAACCTTGTTCAACCATTGTTACATAGATTTAATTTATTATCTTCTACTATTATTTAATGGGTTTTGATAAACAACTTTTTGTAAAATTCCTTAGGAAAAGAGTTTAGAATTTGGTTTCTAAAACAAATCACAATAGGACTTTTATTTTGGCTTCATGGCATGTTATCCATCCAACATAGGGCACAAAGAATTGTTATATATATAAAAATTTCTTATGAAAGCTATTTTTTTTTTTTTAAAAAAAAACCCTTTCTTGTGACTTTCAATTCAATCTCTGTACAAACCCATTGTCTACACTCTAGCACACTCTCAAGGTGAGAACAAGATGTCAAAATAAAACAATCATATTTTACTAATTGCTAACATACTTGTAAAGAGTTTTTAACTATGATTTATAATAATGTTGGTATTCAGAATTTGATTACTAACATACTTGTAAAGAGTTTCTAACTATGATTTGTAATAGTGTTGCTATCCTCTAAATGCCCTTTATGTGAGAATAAAGTGTAGTAGGAAAAAAGAACGTCTGTGGATTTGTTATTTTTAGTCATGTCAGTCTACAGCTCAATGCTAAAAAATTACAAAATTAAATAAACCGATAAAACCTCAATGACAGTAGCAACTAAGATGTGAATCTTCTACTCTTTGGCCTACCTTGTTCACTTTAGAGGAAAATCAATGCAACAAAATAAAGACTGTTTTTTGAAAAAAAAAATGGGGCTTCTAGCAAACCAAATGAATATAGGATAACAACTTCACAATATGAAATCGCAGGATTACTGTATCACTAAATTGCTGCCATAAAATAAAAAGTAGAAAGAATTGCACATAAAATGAAGACTTCAAATAAAGATAGATAGATAATATTTATAAAAACAACAAAACCACAAAATAAGGATACATAGGAATTCATGGACAATTTTTCACTGGAAAATTGATAGTAACATATTTATAAATTAAGCAACTTTGAAATCCAATAATTTGAGGAAAAATTTCTTGAATCAAGAGATACTTGCAATGGTATTCACAATTTAAGGTAACAATTGCTAAGTTTCCCATCCTGATCTATGAAATTTGGCAATCATAGCCTCTATTAACAACCTAGCATTCTTTTAATCTAGCATTGGGAACACAACAATAACATACCATTAATGCAACATCTTCCAGTAAATTTCACACACTATCCATTTTTTAACTCCTAACAACTAACAAGAACTTAGAGCTGTTGTACATCCAGCCATCTCAAATGACTGCATTAAGAAAGAAAAGAGCACATGGAGCAACAAAAAACAGACAAATCTCATAGGTAAACAATAAACAATTTAGACCAAACATTTATAAATTTTGATCTTCAATTATTATAAATAACAATGTTTAGTTTACAACATTATAAGATATTACTATTATTTTTTTCATTTGTATAGTAAAAGTAAAATTTCAAATAATATTGTATGTGCTAAAAGAATAGAATATTTTTGTGTATCTAACAAACAAAAAACAAATAGCATGAATAATGAAGAGTTAGAAGCATTAAGAAAAAGTGAAAGAATTTACAAATTAAAGTTAAGAAAATGACAAAAAAAGAAACACTAACACTAATGACAACTCATCCTTTATGCCAATGCAAAGTGAAGAGATTAAACTAAATAATGTTAAATTAGCATAATTTAATTATCAACTAAGTTTACAAAAACTTTAAAAAATTATATGAACTCAACCAAACCATGTGAGAAACAAGCTTTCAAAAAATTTGAAAAATTTTAAATACAAAGACAAATAAAATATTAGAAATGCTCAATTAAGATTTCAAAATAGTCTACAAAATGTTTCAAATGAATTTGAATGTAAAACATGTAATGAAAAGAAATTTGTGATGTTAGGTAGCAAGAAAAATAGCATATTGGAATGTCAAAGATGTCAAAAAGAAAACTATCCTAAACATTTTCTATATTGAATAATATGGATCCAAAAGAACAACCATGTGAACTTCAAGTGTTAACCCAAGTTGAAGAAATGTTAATTGTGAGGCTCAAATGCATAATTCAAGTTACACATGCTTATGAAGGTTAACTAAAATATAGAGGTCATACAATAAGCTTTGCATAGCATGTAGAAGAAGTAGCAAAAATATTACCTCAAAAATTACAAGAGTTACAATTCATTATTGTTCAAAGAAAAGATCATGTTGGTGGAACATATGATTTTATTGTCAACAAAGCAAGAGTACTAGCAGCATTAAAATTTATAATTCATAATGATAAATTTTACCAAGATGTTGAAATTGATTTGGAAAGTATCAAAGAACTTCTAGAAAACGATGATGTAAGACATTTTCATAAAGTTCAAATAATAGATATTAATGGATTAGAAGATTAATCAAATATCATCATCTCCAATTTAATAAAGAATGATGATCATGAAGAACTTTATAATGAAAGTTTACTTACATTATCTACAATTATGAATACAGTTGACTCTAAAACAGAGAATGATCTCATTTAAGATTGGATTAACCTACATAAAATTCAAGTTGCAGAAAGTATTAATTAGCCAACAATAGATAAAACTCCATCAAATGAATATTTTTGTCTTAGCTTATTTGATATGGCCTTCCCTACTCTCTTTCCTACAAGAAAATGTGATTTCTATAACTTAAGAACTAGGCAAGTTCAATTACATGAATATGCAAAACATCTTTTGTTGTATAAAGATGAATATTTGCAAGACATCCTAGGTTTAGGTACTATACTTTTAACATGATCAGGAGACATCATGCACAAAACATGACATTGATTATTATTAAAAGAAATTTAAATCAAATTCCAATGCACAGCAATGAGTTAAAAGAACAATTATGTAAGGATCCAAGTAAGAGTTTCATTAATGAGATTGTATGATTTAGTTTTACTTTGCAAGGTACACAAGCTTACTAGTTAGTTACAATTGATGTCAATATTAAATAAAACTGGATCTCCTACTATATTTTTCACATTAAGTGTTGCAGATATCCATTGGCTTGACTTACATAAACATAGGGCAAGATTTTTAAACAAAAATGATTTACAACAAAGTAAACAACAAATGGTCATTGAAAACCCTCATGTTATAGCCTAGTGTTTGTATTACCATTACCAAGTTTTTATGAAAGAGATTTTGAAGAAAGATATAAGAGTTATTGATTACTAGTCAAGATATGAATGGCAACATTGAGGGTCTCCTCACATACATGGCTTTTTATGGATAAAATATGTTCCAAATAGACACAGTTAATGGGTGTGATGAGAATGAAGTCAACAAGATAAAAAATTTCTTAGATGATCTTGTACATGCATGAATCCCTCGATTTGCCACTATAATGCCATCTTTTGAGGTATGAAATAATTATATTATATTATTGTTAATGTTAACATTGTATTAGATTTGATATTGATTTTGCAAATAAATATATATACAAGAAAATAATTCACATATTTATCACCCATCATTATATGATAAAGAAGCAATATTCAACAAAGATATTGATAAAGATTACGTAGAACTAATTACCCTAATTTGAAGACATTCAAAACATAGAAAGGAGACCTGCTTACAATTAAAAAATGGAAAATTATATTGTAGGTAGTGTATCAAATAGCCATTTGCAAAAATATTTAAGAAAACCATTGAAAAAATTACTAATATTATGTTTACATATGCTTCGTAGATATAAAGTTCCATGGCTTGTACTTGAAACCTCTTTATTATTATACAAGAGCTGTGAGCTTAAAGAATTTATGTATGAGCCACTAAGAAATGATGATAGATTGAACAAACATTATAGAGTGATTCTTCAACATTGGAGAGCTAACATAGATTGGCAGCTTATTTTGTCAAAACATAATTTTGTGAAGTAAATAGCAAAATATGCTGCTAAAACAAAAAAAAAATTTGAATCCTATAATGATATGTTAGAAAAAATTATAAAATTATAGAACATTAAATATCACATTGGAAAAAGTTATAAAAAATTGATAATTGAGACATTAATTGAAAGAGATATAGGAGCATAAGAAGTATTACATGTATTGTTGAAACTCCCTTTAGTAGAATTTAGTAGGGTTTTTGTAAACTTAAATTTGTCTAACCAAGTATATAAACAAATAGTTACAAGTGAATATAATAAAAAAGAATTATATTCAAATGATATTTTAAAAGCTTACATGCATAGACGAATAAACATGAGTGGTTTAAACCTTTATGAGGTGACAAAAAAATTCATTTACAATCCAAAAAGAAAGTCAAATAAGTTATGGCAAAGAAAGGAAAAAAGAAGCAATATTTCAAATTTATCCTATATTTTTTAAAAAAACCAATTGACAATCCTAAAAATTTGTTAGAGTATTTTTGAATTCAAATATTACTCTATGTTCCATTTCGTATATATGAGACAGAAATAGGAACAACAGAAGAACAAATAAAAGCTAATTAGAATATACATGAACAAACCATTGAAATAATAACTAATAAAAGAGAAACTAAGAAAGATAAAATTTGTGAAGATTATGATGAAGATGTTTATGTTGAAAATGTTAATCACCTTCAAAATGAATGAGATCTTTTATTGCAACCAACACAAGTTTTAAATTGCACAGAAGTAGATATGTTAGGATGAAGAGACATAGACATTTGATATCAATGGAACAAAATTAATCATAATGAAATTGAAAAAGCATTACAATTTGTAAATTCCTTGAAAAATTCCAATACTACTATCATGATGCAAACTAATATAAATTATCAACAAACATTGAATAAAAAACAACGAAAAGTGGTGAGTATTATTAGAAACCATTATATTCAAAGTAAAACAAAAGCATTAAAACCATTGAGATTAATTGTACAAGGTAGTGTTGGCAAAGGAAAATCTTTTCTAATTCATTTTATTAAGATAGAAATGTCTACTTTAGCATTTCCAAAAAAAGAAAAATGTCTATGTTTGTAATGGCTTCAATAAGGGTTGCAATTTTTAATATTTAAGCAAAAATAATTCATGTTGGTCTTAAACTATCCATAAAAGAAAGAGAAAGAAACAATAATATTATTTTACATCAGTTGCAAAATGATTTTCAAGACATCAAGTATATTCTCATTGGTGAGTATAGTTTTATTAGAGCTAGGCTATTCAAAAACATAGATGCAAGACTACGATAAATATTTTCTGATTGTAATGAAAGTTTTGGAAGCAGGTCAATGATTTTAGTAAGTGATATAGCTCAGTTATCTCCAATTTGAGATATAGTACCATATTATTCTAAAGGTATTAGATATATTTTATGAAATGTGTTTACATCTATTATTTTGTTGGATAAAATATTATGACAAAACACATCTATAGAAGATAAAAGATTTTTTTTTAGAATTACTAGAAAATGTAAGAACATGTACAACAAGAAGTACTAATTGGAAAATACTAATGAATAGAAGCCTAAACCAAATGTCTATTCTAGAACAAAAAAGTTTTCATAATAGTATTTACTTATTTACAAGAAACGATCAAGTAAATGAACACAACAAGAAAATGTTATATGATTTGGAAAAACTTGTTTGTTGAAGTCTTAGTATTAGTAATTGTTTTAATAAATAGATATCTATGGATGATCAAGACTTGCGAGTAGACATATTAATCATAATTAGAGCTAAAATAATGTTGACAACATTGAATATAGCTACTTGTATGGTTTGGTAAATGGAACAACTGGCACTATTATAGACATATTTTATAACAATGAAACAAAACAACTAGCACCACCATCTTTAGTATTGATTAAAATTCCAAACTATACTGGTCCATCATTCATGTTCTCTTTAAGGCAAATACTTCCGATAATGCCACTACAATTTGATTAAGAAAAACAATTACCGCTAGAACTAGTATGGACACTTACAATACATAAATCACAAGGCATGATGCTTGATAAAGTTGTTGTTGATATTACACATACACATCAACCTAGATCAGTCTATGTTGCGCTCTCTTGTGTTAGATCATTATCATATCTACAACTTTACCTTACAATTTCTTATGAGCAGCATGAAAAAATGAACAAATCAAAATTAGCACAAAGTAAAATAAATGAAGAAAATTATTTACAAATGTTATCAGAAAGAAACACTGTTATTTCTACATATACTAACAAAAACAATTTTTAATCATTCATTAATCATATCGTAAAACTTATAAATAAATATTATGTAAGATAATTTATTCTTTACTTATCTATGCTATGCAAAAAATTAATATTACATTAACAACACAATGTCCATTAACTTCATGGCTACTTCAATTAGTTTGATACCATTATCTGTTCTTGGTCATTTCAACAAAAATTGGATTTGCGAAGTTTGTGTAATATACAAAAGTGGTATGAAACCATTTAGAGATATCAAAGATGGTAAAAAATTGCAAACTTATCAAGTAATGGATGCTTAGGTACTATATTGAATTATTTATGTCTATGTTCATTGTAGCTTATTTAAATATTAATAGCTACTAACTCATTACTTTTCATAGAAATTTGTTATGTAAGTTATAGTTTACAATGAAGATGTGAAGATAGAAAATGATAATTTACATGTAGGGAATGTATATCGCATTCATGGAGCAAAAATTCAAAGAAAAAACATAAAATTTAATTTAAAAAATGTGATTATGAAATGGTATTAAACATACATTTAAAAACCCAACAAATAGATTAAATTGTCAAGGAAGTTCCAAATTACAAGTATACTTTCATCAAGCTCATAAATCTAGACTTTTATAGCAACTCATCAAAAAAACAAGGTATTTTTTTATAATTGCTAATTATTAAGTAATATATTTTATATGTCTCATAACTAACATTTCTTTTTTACATTTATAGATTTAACTAGACTAGTAGTAGGAATAAGTCCAATCAATACATTAAAGAGAGATGTAAACGATCACATGATTGAAAGAAGACAAGTAGACATACTAGATCCAATATAAGAAAATATTTCTTATTTTATTATAATATGCATATGTTAAGTTACATAACTCTAAATTTTTATTTGTATTATGATTGTAGTAACGATAAGCCTAGAATTATAACATTATGGAGACACTTAACAATTGTAGAAGGGGAAAAGTTTTGTAAACTTATTGAAAAAAACACAACATCATCTCTAGTTGTAATGCTTGCAAATGTTTATGGAAAAGACTTCTTTTGGAAAAAGTATAATAACATCCAATGACAGTGGTGTTATCATCAGTTCCAATATTCCAGAAACAAGAAAATTGCAAGAATGGTACGTACTTTTATTTCAAAAATAAAATAGTTAATTATTGAAATTTACTAAAACATATTTTCTATGAGTATACAAGTATAAATGAATTAAAAAAGACACTAAAATCTTCATATTCATAAACTCGAAAAAAAAAAACACAAGCTACATTACGCGAATTGACTCAAACTATTCATATTATTAATGTATGTTGAGTAATAGAAAACTAAAAATTTTCTTTTTTCACAACTTATATAATAAAGATAATTGAAATATTTTTTATAGGTTAATTTTATGTTGGCTACCTATATAATTAGCATATTAACCACGAGACATTTGTGATATACAACTTGTCTAAGATGTAGATACCATGTTAAGGCTTTTGAAGACATAAGCTCAAAAGAGGGATCATAAAAAATATTATATGAATATATTATCTATGGCATAAAACATAAAAATTATAAATTATGGTAAATTACTGTATATTTATTTAAAATTTAATAAAATAAATTTTGAATAATTATTAATATCTATAACTTATATTTCATGAAATAGGTATCTTTTCCATGTGAAAGTAGTGAATGATACCACACAAAATTTGATGGTAATATATAATGATGAGGGTAAAATATTATTGGGATATGAAGGTTATGAAATAATATTAAAATAAGTACATGTGTTAATTATTTAAGACAATTTAAATACAAACTATATATTCAAGTTATGCATATTTTGTAGAAAATTAACCTTAAAAGTTTTCAAGAAATGCTTGATAATGTTGCTTGGTGGCTATTTGAGTTTGAAATTTATGTGACTATATCAAAGTTTAGAGAAGTAGAAGAACAATTATACAATGTTCATTGAATAAGAGGACTACAACCAACAAAGAAAATAATTAAACAATTTTCCAACATTGAAAAAATAGCATCCAAATTAAAAATATCTAAATAATAAAGTAAGGTTTTTATCTATTTTATTTTATGAAATTTTTTATATTTTCCTATGCATTTTTTCAACTAATGTACTACTAACACATTTTTTTTATTTATAGATAAATTCTTCTACTTGCTATAAGCTTCTTTGGAAGTTACATAATATTTCAAAGCTACATTATATAAATTGAGATTTTGTTAAAGCAAGTATTTTTTTGGCTGAGAGGCCAACACATTTGGTGCAATGTTGGGTGGGAGGGGGGCAAAGTTTGTCAACATCATCACATCAAAACATTGGTTTTCAAATGAAATAGTAGCATTTGTGTATATAAATAAATTGGCTTATATATATATCAATTGGCCAAGATGATTTTAACCAAGCCCAACTACTAAACGAGGTAACAAGATATCTACAAATAGAATCACTTATCCCTCCTCTATTTCTCTACCACTTATTCAATTTAGTTTTACCCTCTCAGTCAAGTTTGTTTTATCTTTGTTTGTTCATGGCATTTTTGAGCTGTTATTTATGCGAGAGATTTATTTCTCAAAAATTTATGAACAAACATTTCTATTTGATAAGTCATATCTTATAAAAATGTTTGATATACCATTTGTAATAATATTGCCATCATGTTTGGAACATAATTTCAAAAAAGAGTCATCATTTCCTAATTTTAATTGTTAAGGATAAACATTATATCTCTTAGCATCTGCACAATCTAAATTCAAACATTTTTTCCCTTTTAATGGTAAGCAATATTTCTACATAATTTAAAAACATTATGCTTGTTAAAACTACAAAACTAATATACAAATATGTGCTTTTCATTTCATTTCATATTTTTTCACTTTAAGAATATGTTGTGCATCTACACATGGAGATTGATGACTATTACTTACATGTATTATTTTTTCTGAAGTCTCATTTGACAATAGTCCTAAATAAAGCTAACATATTATTGTATTTTTAAAAACACTTATACATATAAAATAGTATAGGAGCCTCAGTATCATACAAAGATTCTTTATTGTTTTAATATGTATTTGTGATAAATTGTATTTTTCATATGCTCCAATATAGGAGTGGCCACAATATCGGGTACACGATATCGCGGTCCAAGATGTGATATTATATATCTGATATCATAAGGTTACTCTCAGGTCTATAAATATAGCCCCCAGGCACATGATTGAGAGTAGTTTTTGGCAGTCAAGTAGTGAAACTCTTGCAGTTTGTCCATTTGGGAGTTAGAATATTTTCCAAGTGCCCACAATAGGAGGTCTAAGTGTGATGGGATCTTTATTCAAGCATTTCAAGCATTGATGTACCTAAACACACCTTTGTGTTGGTAATAAAGATGAGCTCTTTGATTCACCTTGCAGCCCTTGAGACTTTCTTTCTTATGCATTTATATATTGTGATTTCATTCAGTTTACATTAATGTTATTTATTTAGCAATTAATTTTGATCCATTAAGCAACTAATTAAAATACACAAGCACAACCCCTTCGAACATATGTGTGACACTTCGTAGCTTAGAAATGGTTAGCGTTTCCAAACCCAGCAATGTTTACACAAAGTTCATGATGTGTCCGGGAAGTGGGAATGGTTACTTGTGTTAGGCTAGATTAGACCATAGCTTACTTAGCATTTAATTACTCTTACTTTCATTCTTGTTCTAGGTAAGTAAATTGATAAAACAAAAAATAATAAAAATCTTACATCTCACACATAACCATACAATTTCATTCCATAAGTGGGACTAGGAAGACAACGAACGGACAACATGCACACACGGTTTAGCTCTAGTGTACTTGGTAATTAAAGTCTACAAAATTCGACCAGATCACACATGAATACTTGTAATTCGTATGGTTGGGCATAGGGATACCTCACCGCTCATCATTGATGTCGTTGCCAGGGACTTTAATTCTACATGCGCTATCTAAACCAAGTGAAACTTAGTAACCTCGTTGTTCAAACCCTAGAAGTCAAATCTTATGAAAAGAAAAATTAGAATTATAATTAAATTAAACCTTAACTGCACACTGCCTATAAGTCCATTAACATAAAATTTCTTCTTCTCACAGGAGCCTATCTTTGCCCAGGGTAGACCAAGTGCCTCATTAATACCGACTGGTATATGCTCATCCTAATGAGTATGTACTAGACTTCACCTTCATCATGCATCAAGATAAAATGTTGTGATGGCGTGACATGGAAGGCAACATTGTGTTGCCACCTGATCGATCTATTTTAGTGATGCTCCATCTAATGCTCGCACGACATGGGCTTCAACATCTTCATAGAGAGTACGAGATGCAAGATCCTGATTTAAGATATTATCATCCCACTAAAGCACAAAGGTTAAGGGATCATCAGCTGGAGCACCAACATGAGCTTATGAAGGGTAAGGGGTCAAACACTTTTCCACCTCCGCTTGGCCCATTAGATGGAGGCAACCACTTCATTAGTTATTCTTCTCTCTTTCACTTTGTTCAGGGGGCCCTCAACTAGAACGTGCAATCCACAATTCATAATCCAAGTTTTGGCCAAAATGAATCCAATGACAAAAATGGATTTAGAGAGATAAGTCAAGATAAGGGGGGAAAAGGAGGTCATGATCATGATCTTGGTCACAATCATTGAAGGAAGGATGATAGGTGTCAGTACAAAGCAATTTCTCCTTCCTCTTCCCCTTCATCATCATCATCTTGTTCTTCATCTAGCTTAGATTGTGGCCACAAAGGGAATAACCATGATGGAGGTGACCAATGGGACCAAAACAACAAAAGGAACCATCGGGACAATCACAATTGAAGGTGTGGGTAATCTAGAGAGACCCATCACCAAGAAATAAGGGCTACTAGAGAGCATTGTAGGCATCATCACCATGGCCTTGATGAACCTCTACTTCCCACTCGAGGCATGTTAAACATTGTAGAGGCCATGAGGATTTCAACAAGGCACGTAAAGGAGAGTAGAATAAAGAGGCTAGACATGAACAACATCCCTCGGTTTGAGGGAGGATACGATGCTGATCTACAAAATCATCTCTAGGCCTTTCAAGATGCATGTGCCTTGCAAAATATTGACAATGATTGGCAAAAGCTGAAATTATTTCCAAGGACACTATAAAGGAAGCAAAAAATTGGTATCGATACTTGGAACCAGAATCAATCAGGTGGTGGAGTATGATGTTGGAATTATTCAATGACAAATATCAAATGTACTCCTGAGTGTCCAATCTAAGGAAGCATATCCAAGGGTGGAAACAAGGAAACCATGAGCCCTTGGATGCCACTATTGGCTAATACTATTCTCTGCTGCATAGGTGTCCTAGCCATGGATACTCTCAACTTGATCAACTTTGTCATATCATAGATGAGTTGCAGTCTGAAACAAGGAAAACCCTTGGCATCTATGCCCAAGGGAGACTGACAAAGTTAAGCATCCCTCGAATCCAAAAATTAATTAAGTAGGTAGCCAATGAGGAGGGAGAATTGAGAAAGAAATAAAGTACATAGGAATACAACAAGGATCCTTCTATCCACAAAAGGGAGGTTTGATTTTGTGATAATAAGGATGAATTAACTAGAGATCAGGTGGCTAATCAAAAAACCTTAACACTCTAGAAATTGCAATTTGAAATCATAGCTAAGGTTGACCAATTATGGGACTCTATGGGCAACAAGTTTCAGGTTGTCTTAAAAATTGTTGAAGAGTTTAAGGAGCAAAGGGATGAGCGTGAGCACCAGAGACTCAGATGATGATGGCAAGTGTGACGTTTGCCGGTATGAACATCCCAAGGGATGTTGTTTAATTGTGTCACACTTGCAAGAATCTGGGGTGTATGCCTTACATCCACAACTTACACAAAGGCAAACACCCAAAATATTTCCTTATCCACAAGGTAACGCTCAACAGTTCCACCAACCATAGCAATACTATCCCAAGTGGAACTCCACTGCAACCATACGAATTGTACTAGCAATGGCAACAACCACAATCATGGGTGTTGGCACCTCCAAAATAGTAGTACCCTTACCGGAAACCAAATCCCTATGATTACTATGTTCAAGAACCTTCATCTCCATGAGACTCCTCTGGTCATTTTGTTGCTTACCAACCTCACCACTACCCTCCTAAAGTGTACCAATCACCCTATCCAAGGAGAAAAACCACCTACTATCCTCATGCTCCTCCTGTGCTTGCACCTACCCCTCAATCTCCTGCACAACTACCACCTACTCCAGGGTGAATTGCTTATCCAACCATAGCAAAGAAATGCTACAAGGGTGGTTAATCTGCAATCGGTTAACCCACGAAGTGGGTCAAAATCACAAACAAAGAAGACATCCTTTTTTTGACTCATAGTCTACCAAAGCCCTCAGACACATTAGTGGTTGGTAACCCTGCTCCTCCACCTTTCTCCACCTCACCTTTATCCAAGTCCCCTTCAAACCAAAATGCCTCTCAAATCCATACTGTAATATTGACCCATGTTATATCTGATTGGATTTGAGCTAGTAACCTACCCAAGAAGTTAGTTGATCCCAGGAGTCCCCTAGTATATTTGCAAATTATTATGAATGAGCCTTGTAAATCTCTTCTTAACTCTGGTTCTGATGTTAATCTAATCTCGCATGAGATGTACACAATGTGGAACCTTTCTCCCTTGAAGAAGAGCAACATCTAGCTAGAATTGATAGACTAGTCCATCACTGTTCCATTGGGACTGGTAGAGGACATCGTAACCACTATTTTTGGGTGGTCATATCCTGTCAACTTCCTAGTAATCAAGGTGGAGAAATGTAAGGGGGACTTCCCAATTATTATGGGAATGGCATGGTTAAGCACCATTGATGCCAAAATGGGCATTAAAGATCTTTCCTTGGAGATATTTAGAGAAAATGAATTTGGAAAGATCAAGAAGAAGAGGATTCCAAGTATTGCATACAACAATTTAGGATGCCATTATGTGTAGAAGTTATGGTTAGTAAAGAAAACATCCATCTCTGCATGCAAGCAGTGTGCACTAGAAGCTGAAATCCAAAGATGCATGTATGCAGTAGACACAAAACAAGAAGGCACCTAGTGGTTAACAACTCATTCTAGTAGTAGTACATTATGCATGGAACTCATTGAGGGCCTAACGTATGAATATGTTGTAAGTATGGATGAACTCGAGCAAGTTCATCACTAGCTCTCCGAAAGAATAAAAGATGATGTCAATTGGAAAGAGTTGGAAATTCCTAACAATTTTAAAGAAGAACCCCTTGAATTCAAGACACTATTGGCTGGAATGGAGTATGTGTTCTTGAAAAATGGAAGGTCAGTCATCATGAATGCTAAGCTTGCTACAGAACAAAAGAAAATGTTAATGAAGGTTGTGGAAAAATGGTCAATAGCCTTTGCCTAGTCATATTTTGAGCTCACTAGTATAGATCCAAGAATATGCTAGCACCAAATATACATTGACCCCACTCTTAAGCCGAAATGACAACTGCAGCAATGTTTAAATCCTAAATTAAGGTAGATTATCAAAGAGGAGATTGAACAACTCCTCAAGGTGGGATTCATTTACCTATCGCAGGTAGTAAGTGGGTCAATCCACTCATGATTGTGCCCAAGAAACGAGGCAAATGGTGGATGTGCATCGACTTCCATCTTCTCAACATGGCAACTTTCAAAGATCATTTTCCATTGCCTTTTGTCGACCAAGTGTTGGACACCATTTCTGAGCACAGTTATTATAGCTTTCTGGATGGTTATAGTGGCTATAACCAAATCTGGATTGTACCTGAGGACCAAGTGAATATGAATTTCACAATTCCTTGGGGGACTTTTTCTTACCATCAGATGCCATTCGGTCTGTGTAATGCACTAGCCACATTTCAGTGATTAGTCCTTAGCATTTTCCAACAACAAATCAGTAGTGGGGTAGAAATATTTATGGATGACTTTTCTACCTACAGAGCTACATTCAAGCAAGCCCTAAACCATCTTGAGTAGGTGTTGAGGAGATATATTGAAACAAACCTCTAGCTCAATTGGCAAAAGTGCCATCTTATGGTCTAGGAAGGCATAATCTTGGGGTACCATATCTCAAAAACAGGAATCAAGGTGGAACCTAAAAAAATAAGGGTCATCCAAGGAATAACCTGTCAACCCAAAATAGTTAAAGAAGTGTGGTCATTTCTTGGTCATATTGGCTACTACCAGCACTTCATCGAGAATTTCCCCAAAATTTTCAAGTTGTTGGTGGAATTGACAAAGAAGGATGCATCGTTCATCTAGACCCTCACATGTGAAACAACATTTCAACAACTGAAGTAGAAGCTTGTTGAAGCCCCCATTTTACAAGCACCTGATTGGTCTAGGTCATTTTATGTGATGACTGATGCATCAAATTATGCTTTAGGGGCAGTGATTATGTAGATGGATGATCAAAAACATCCATATTATATTCACTACGCAAGTCAAAGTATTGTAGGTGCATAGCTGAATTACACCCCCACAGAAAAGGAATTAATGACAGTGGTATTCACATCAGAGAAGTTTAGGTACTATGTGCTTGGCTATAAAGTGTTCATGCACATAGATCATAGTGCCATCTAGTTTTTAATGAATAAACCAATGATGAGCCCCTATGTCATATGGTGGCTCATGATTTTACAAGAGTTCGATCTCACAATGGTAGATCGAAAAGGTGTGGAAAATGTGATCATTGACCACTTATCATGGCTAAGATGGGATGACAAGGAGAAAGAGAGCCCCTTATCTGATTAGTTCCCTGATGAATATCTCCTTGCAATGGCTATTAATGCATAAATTCCGAATAAACCAAAATGATATGAAACCATCCTCACTTATCTGCTTAAGCAAGAATTTCCATAAGGGCTAGACACCATAAAGAAATAATAGTTTCTTCACTAGGTCAAGCTTTTCATGGAAATCAATAGAAACCTTTACAAAGTCTATCTTGATGGCCTAGTATGCTGGTGTGTCCTTAACATGGATCAACTTTGTGTTCTCTAGGATGCTCACAAAGGCCCTTGTGGGGGCCATTATGTTGGGAGACACATGGCCATAAAAATCCTCATGGTGAGATATTACTAGCCAATAGTCTTCAGGGATGCACACCAATTCATCTACACTTGTGATCATTGTTAGAGGGATGGTGGAATGATAGCTCAAATGGAGGGGCCACAACAATGGCTTTAGCCTCTTGAGCCATTCGATATTTAAGGCATTTCCTTTATGGGTCCCATTGCACCTTTATCAAATGGAAAGGTATGTATCATTGTCACAGTTAACTATTGCACTAAGTGGGTAGAAGCAACAGCTGTCATCGATTGTACATCCACTACTATTGCTCAAATTGTACACAAAAATGTCATAAATAAGTTTGGTATGCCTTGTGATTTAATTTTTGATAATGGAACTCATTTTATAGGTGCCACTTTCTGGAAACTTATGCAGTGCTTGGGGGATGAGCACAAACTCACAACATCATATCACCCCCAAGCCAATGGTCAAGCTAAGGTCACTAATCGAGAGATTACAAAAATTCTAACATGCACCATTAGCAAATACCAAAGGAACTAGAGCATCAAATTAAATGATGCCCTTTGGGCCTATCGCTCCACATGGAAGCTTCTCATAGGTTATTCTCCCTATGAGCTGAAAACTACCAACATTACCCATCCAATCCAAGCTCTGTACACTTTCTACAACTTGTGACCTTGACTTGAATCTAAGTCTAGCATAGAAAGAATGATTAATAAACCTTAACTTGCTAGATGAAAATTGGTTACTAGCCTTGTCATCCAATGAAATGCATAAGGCATTTAACAAGAAATTCCATGACCTCAAATAAGAAAAGTCAAGTTTCAACCAGGTGACAAGGTCCTCTACTGGAATCCTGCACATGTATCCCAACAAACCAAATTTCAAATGTTGTAAGAAGGACCTTACATTATTGATGAGACTTTTTCATCTAGGGCCATGATTATCTATAAACCTAATAGCCTAGACAAGAAACAATTAGTCAACATCCAACAAGTAAAACCTTTCCATGAGCCCAAGCCAACCAACTCAACAGACACCTCAACAGATGGACAACCATGCTCAATCTTTCAGATCTCCCCTTTCAACTTAGTCATGGGGGAGATGGCCACCCATACTAACACTTTATATGGCTCCTTAATCTTTTGAATTTTTCTTTTACACAATTTTTTTTTGATTTTATAGCTTTTTATTTTCATATTCTTTGTTTTACACCTTTTTGTTTTTTAGGTCATTGATCTTTTCTAAGTTTTTGTTTTACACCAACGTTAGTATATTTAATATTTATTGAATACTCTTTTCCTTTCTTTTATATTTCCTTGTGTTTCATGTGTTTCTCTACTCTTTCTACTAATAAGGTGTTAGGTACAATGGTAATGTGCTAGTCGATGATGGTATGTTTCATTTGTAATTTGATTGTTGATGTCTGGTTTCTAACTTTGAATGTCGTTACTAATGACTGGAACATGGTTTCTTTTCATGTAATAGGCAGTGAGTCTACATCATCCACCCATCTACATACTCTATGATTTTTCTTATTTTGGAAATGTCCAGTCCTTTTTTCATTAATGCAACCTTAATAAATTGGTAACTTGTGTAGTTTCCAGAATTGGGAAGGAATCAAAGGTTTGGATAGGGTGTGGCTTCAAAGGGATACAATATTCTTCATGATTTTTTGTTTTCCTATGTGCAGGGGTGTTCTCATGAGCTTCTCACCATTCTCTGTCATTCCACAATAAGAAGTCAAACAAGTCCTTGCATGGTGTGGTCCTCATAAAAAAAAAGAGAAGAGGGATGAGGATTTAAAGCACATCCCTTGGACAAAATAAATGCAAAAATGCATGGGTCTTTGCATGGTGTGGTTCCCAAAAAAAAGAGAAAGAAGAAGAAGAAAAAAAAACATGGGAATTCAAAGCACACCTCTTAGACCAAATAAAAGGGCTACAAGCATTTGTTATGGGACTTGTCTTATCTCCTCTAACTAAGGCCCTTTCTCACTTCTTACTTTCTCTCCAAATTGGAATGGTGGTTGTTTCGTGGGAGCATTCTTGCATCTCAGGGGATGGACTAGTCTTAGAGTGTCGATGCAAAGTTACTGAAAGTGTTTGGTTTTGGATTGTATTGAGGATGGATCCTACTAAGTCATTTAATCATAAACTCCACAAGGGACTTCATGTGACCATTAGGAACTCCATTCCATTCTCTTTCTCATCCATCTATGCTTTTCATGTCTCACCTCATGGCTAGTTTTATGTTTTGATTCAATGTTCTAAATTGATGTGTTGGGTTTCTCAATCAGTTACTTTTGGGTTTTCGTACTTAACTTTTTGTAACCATTAATCATCCATGGTGCCTACGAACTCCTTGGTTTGAAGTTAAGCAAGGGCATAAAAGGTTTGTGACTGCTTTGGGGATGACCTACTTGCATATCTTTTGGTTTGGTTAAGTTAAGTTATTTACCCTTAGACATTGCTACAATCAAATTCTTTTTATTTACCCCATCCATGACATCCAATTGTACACATATTCACAACTGTTTTTAGTGAATTCCTTCTTTTTATTATTGTTAATTTCTATACCCTCCTAGTACTCCTTGTGTTAAGTTTTTTCTAAATTTTATGGACCACTTCTCTTACTTAACCCATTCGTTAGTCTACCCACTAACATTAACAAGCAACCAATCTATCACAATCACAACTTGGCTAGATAAAATCACTGACAAGACATAGTATTTAGCTACTATATGTTACACTTTATATGCTAATCCTTGATTTTGTTGTGATTGCAATGGGGAGCATGGACTAGAAGCGAGACTATCTTCACCAAGGAGGATGCAACAATATCAGTCACTAGAGATGGTCCATGACCATTGGATCTTTTCTGCCTCTCCCTCATTCTTTTTTTGCCAAGAGGGGTTGGATGTCCATTAGATCCAAGGGTGTTCTTTTTGTTGTCATGAACACCCAATTTTTTACGCTCTTGTAATGTTATATACTCAGGCACTTCTATATTTGTCTATTTTCTCTATGTCACTCTACATGTCAATTACATAGTTCACACCTCCTCATGTATTTTGTAAAGGACTTGTTCCTCTTCTTCTTCTATACTTGAGGATGAGTTTTCATTTAGTGGTGGGGGTATGATAAATCGTGTTTTTTATACACTCTAATATTAGAGTGGTTGTGATATTAGGTACACGATATCAGGTATGTGATATCACGACCCAAGATGCAATATCATACGTTTGATATCACAGGGTTACTCTCGAGTCTATAAATATAGCCCTCAGGCACATGATTGAGAGTAGTTTTTGGCAATCAAGTAGCGAAACTCTTGCAGTTTGTCCATTTGGGAGTTAGAATATTTTCCAAGTGCCTACAATAGGAGGTCTAAGTGTGATCAAATATTTATTCAAGCATTGATGTACCTGAACACACCTTTGTGTTGGAAATAAAGACGAGCTCTTTGATTCACCTTACAGCTTTAGACTCTCTTTCTTATGCATTTGTAAATTGTGATTTCATTCAGTTTACATTAATGTTATTCATTTGACAATTAATTTTGATCAACTAAGTAACTGATTAAAATACACAAGCACAACCCCTTTAAACATACGTGTGACATTTAGTAGCTCAGAAACGGTTAGCTTTTGACAACCCAGCAGTGTTTATACAAAGTTCAAGATGTGTCCAAGAAGCAGAAACAGTTACTTGTGTTAGGCTAGATTAGACCATAGTTTACTTAGCATTTAATTACCCTTACTTTCATTCTTGTTCTAGGTAAGTAAATTGATAAAACACAAAATAATAGAAACCTTACACCTCAGTCACACTTAACCATACAATTGCATTCCACAAGTGAGATTGGGAAGACAATGAACGGACAACATGCATGCACTATTTAGCTCTAGTGTACTTGATAATTAAAATCTACAAAATTCGACCAAATCACATGTGAATGCCTATGATTCGTATGGTTGGGCATAGGGGTACCTTGTCACTCATCAATTTGATAAATGTTGATTTTCATCATTGCTATAAAAATAATAAGTCTAATCAACATTTCTATTTGATAAGTCATACTCTATATGAGTATTTGATGTAGCACCAGTAACAAATTTACCATAATATCTTAAACATGATTTCTTCAAAGAGTCGTCATTTCCTAATTTTACTTATTCATGATAAATATAATTTCTATTAACATTTGTAGAATTAAAATGCAAATTCTTTTTTCCTTACAACGTAAGTGACATTTTTACATAATTTGAAACTATTATATTTGTTAAAATTATAGAAATGACATACAGACATGTACTTTTTATAATTTTTTTTACTGTGTTGTGTATCTACATAAGTAGGTTGAGTACTATCACTTTCATGTATCATTTCTTTTGAAGCCTCACATAACAATAATCCAAAATAAAGAAAACATATTACTTGATTAAAAAATATTTATATTTATAAAATAAACAAAAGATATTTCCATCTATTAAAAACATTTTCCTACTTGTCATAAACCTCTAAACAATTTTACTGTACAAAATTCTTTTTGCACTTATCTTCCTACTTTTTTTATCTAGCATTTTTTCCTTATTTTTGGTCCTTTATTTCCATCACAAACATAAATATTTTGAATACATTTTTGTTTGATGATATGTTGCCATACAGTTTCCACATCTTTTAGAAAAATAGGTTTTAGAATATAATGACATGCTCCAAACATAACTGCTTTGTTGATAGTATCTTTATCTTCAGCAACAGACATCACGAAGTGGCAAAAAGAATCTTAAAATATATACATATAACTACATCAAATTCCTTAACCTCTAACATATCAAAAAACTTACCTATCAAAGGTATTCTTATTTTTTTTATAACATACTTTGCTATTTTGAATCTATCTTTAAAAACTATGTCATCATCAATAATGATGAGATTTAACATTTTTTCTTTTTTTCTTTAATACATCCAAAGCATTTGTTTCTTTAGTGTAAATTGTAATTAACAAGTAAATAAAATTTAATGATAAACATTTTTAAGAAAAAAAATCATACTATAAGATTAACAAAACAACATATAGCTATACCTTTATAATTACAAGATTCAAACATTTCTTTTGATATCAATAAATATAAATCATGATTAACAATAAGAGCATGAACTCCATGTAAACCATCATTATCTTTTTGTGCTAATGCCATGGCATTTTAATATTTATTACATCTGCAATAAAGTGCAACTCTTTTATATACATAATCTTGGTAACAACTTTAAAAGACACATAACAATGAAATAGCTTCAAATCATAAATGTTTATTGCAATTTATGGAATTTTATCCATCTAACAATACATAGTATGCATCCCACTAGTCCATTATTTTATGTCAGTATAGTTGAAATCTTACTTTACAATTAATACATCAAATCTACCACTATCAACTATTAGTGATCATTTGGGACCACCAACATTGGGGGGCCTTTGATCTCACGACCTTGGAAAGTCATGAGAAGAAGGCATTCTTCAAACAGGGTTTAGTTGCTTGCTAGTCTTTAGCAACACCAAGGCCTAGATACTTCTGAATAGACTTAGTGGTCATAAAATGAACTAAACATGAGTATGTGTTTGTTGTTGTGAATGTTAAAATGGTTAAGTTGTGTATGAAACTATAATTAGCTATCATACACAAAATTTAGCTAACTTTGTCAAATACTATGAGTTATTGAAGGTTTCTATTTTGTCTAATCACTTAGTCTATATAGTCCATATATTATGTTATTTGTAACAAATAAAATTTTTCAAAAACATTTGAGCACAATTCTACCAATCTACTCCTAATTTTTCCCAAAGAGAAAATCCCACAAGAAAACTAGAAATAGAGCAAGATTCAATGGACTTAGAAAGAGAAAAGAAAAAAAAGCAGGTTTGTGTGAAATCTTAAATATTTAAGCAAGATAAATTGACATGAGAAAACACTTCACAATAAAGCTATCCCAATTCAATCTAACTATGAAGTGTTCAAACCTTCTGAGCTCAATAAGCAATTTCATAAAAGAAAAATTTATTACACTTCCAAAAATGCTTCGTAAATGACAAAGTTTGAGGTTCTATTTTGGCTAGTTAATAGTTTCCTAGGATTACATTCAATAGAGCCTCCAAAAAAGTTTGACAATTTTAGGATTGCAGAACTAAGATAATATACTTTTAAGAAATGAAGCCATTTCAGTCATCTCAAAATACTAAATATTTTTCTAGATCCTTGATGAGCAGTGAGGTATCCCTACACTCAACCATATGAATATGAGCATCCACACACAATCTGGTCGAATTCCAAGGACTAAGTGCTTATGCGTCTTTGTGGAACAAGAATGGGTTGATCAATTGTTGTCTTCCCAAGCTTACTTGTATGTCACGATTGTATGATTAAGTAAACTTGAGGCATATTATTTTTATACTTTTTATGTTTTTATGTCCTATTACTAATAAGGGAGGAGAGAGATAACTAATGAATCGTGATTCATCAGGCTGGGATATCAGATCCTCGATATTTGATCCACGATATTGGGTATGTGATATTGTAGCCCAAATAACGATATCAGATACATGATAGCATGACTCCTATGTGAGCCTATAAATACACATTTAGGCACATGAGAGGAGTTTGTCTTTTAAGTTTTCAAATAGTTAGTTTTAGAAGCTCGTTCATTTCTTTTTCTCTCTCAACTGTTTCTCCTAGTGCATGCCCATAGTGTGATGATTGTAATTGTATAGCATCCTTTATTCGAGTGATGTACTTGGACACGCACATGACTGGAAATAAAGATTGAGATTACTTCATCATTGTAGCATTCACTTATTTTAATTACTTAATTGTTATTGTTATTAAACGTCAAATGAGTATGACTTAATCATGAGCATCTACGTGTGACTACTTGGTATCACAGTAGCATACTCGGGCCATGCGCTTGGTAATCCCAGTGGTAGTCATGTCCAAGGCCTAAGATGTGTACGGATGATTAAGGAATGGATGTTCATCGCACTTAGGCTAGATTAGATTCTCTCTCCGTATCTCCTATTAGTATAGCTCTCTCTCTCTCCCTTTTCCCTCCTAGCTTAGCTAAGATTATTTTCCATTGCCTCCAAGAGTAGCATTAGTTTAGGAACACATCAGACATCTCACTCTAGACTAAACCATACGTGACAAATAAAATACTAGTCTAGGTGGGAAGATAGCAAACTGCAATCTACGAGTAACTATCTAGATACCAAAACTAGCCTATCTACGGAGTTTGGCCAAATCATGTGTGAAACGCTCATATTCGTATGGTTGAGTGTAGGGGTACCTCACCACTCATCAATAACTAAGTAACTAATTTAATTTGACTACTTATTAACTAGGCTCTAACTGATCCTAACACCAGTATCCATTCTCACTTGCTGTACACATCCTCAACTAGTGCAACACTACTGGGATTACCAAATGCTAATGGTTGTTGGGTTACCAAGTGTTACATGCATGCTCAAAGTGATCATACTATGTGTGCTTACTTAGGAGAGTTATATGGTGAGAGAGAATCATTAATTAACTAAGGAAAGAATTAAGTAATAGTAATTAACATTAATTAATCTATTCTGAATGCTGCAAGGTTTATCACACAGTTCATCTTTATTGCTACACACAAGGTGTGCTTAGGTACACAATGCTCGAATAAAGATCCATTTATTATATGAATCTTACTGTGGGCACGCAGAAATAATTCTAACTCTGAGAGGGAGAAAATGCAAGAGTTTTGGTAAGGGACTAAGACTAACTATGCAAACCAAATGTGCCCACCTCTTATTTATAGGAAACGAGGCAAGCCACGATATCGAGTACGTGATATCGCATGGAAGGCCACGATATCACGTATGTGATATCGTGGATCATAGGCATGATATCATGGCTCATCATACTCCCACGATTGACTAAAAACTCATCCTTGATTTCCTTACAAAATATTGGGAAGGTATGGGATTATTAACTGAATAAGAATTGACAGGGACAAGGAATAACAAACTCAAAGTGCCTGGTGAACGGATCAACAAACATATTACAACATTGGTATTCACGCCCTTTATGGTGAACACTATACATGGATGACATCTAGACCTTCACTTGACAGCTTGAAGAGAAAGAGGAAGAAAATAAAATGAGGCATTTTGCTGCCAATGCCAAGATTGTGCCCTCCATTGTTTATCCATAGCCATGTGACCAGACTTGTTCCCGGCATAAACATTCCAACTCCAGTCCATCCCGAGTGCTTCCTCCTATTCCAGTCCATAGTTCATGTAATCACCATCTGTACACACAACACAGTTACAAATGAGCAAGGATAAGTAAGTCATAATGCAATTGATACCTTGCCTCAATATAAAGCACATTGGCTGGGTTGTTGTTATGGAAAAAACTAGGTTAGAGGTTTATTACTAATAACTACCCAAGGAGTAGGGGTTAGGCAAGTAGTAGAATGGAGAAATTGAAAAATTTTTGCCAGAGCCACCACAACTAAGAGCGAACCTATGGTAGCAATAAGATGGAAAAATATAAGGAATAAAAAAGATGGGAAAAATAACAATGGCAACACCAATAAAGTGGATGTCAAAGATGAGGATGAAATGAGAAATGGTTGATTGTAGATAATGTTTAAGGAAAAGAAGTTAACAATTACACCAAAAAGGAATGCCAAGGGGTCCTCCCCAAAGCAAGCTCATGCCCTTTATGCCCTGACAAACCCACAAATCAAAGAGTCTGTAGGCTCTAGGAATGTCATTTGGAAGTAAGAGTTAAAAAATTACCCACAAGAATTTACCAAGGAAAAACAATGCATCAACCAAGATATGGACTAATCATTAAATTGGCAATGAGGTGGAAAATGGAGAAAAAGATGGAGAGTAGAAGTGGAATGGAATCCTAAGAGCAAAGTTGTGTAAAGTCCCTTGTGTATGTCATGGTTAATGTGACTGAGTAGAACTCATTCCAAATCCAGACTCAAACCAACCACACTCAGTGACCTCACATCAATACACTTGGCCAATCCATCCTCTTGAAGCAATAAGAATGCCTCCACAAAGAGTCAATGCCATCCCAAGGAGAGCGAGATGGAGAAGTAGGAAGCGAGAAAGGGCCTTAGTTAGAGGGAACCTTCAAGCATGTGTAACATGTCTTTCTAGTGCCATAACCAGTGCTTGTAGCCCATATTGCTTTATTATGTCTAAGGGGTGTGCTTTGAATTCTTACTCTTTTTTTGTGGTTTTAAATGTAAGAACCACACCATGCAAAGACTTATTTTTTATTCACTCAGCTTCCTAATATTTGATCAATGGAAGAATGGTAGAAAACCCATGAAAAGCATCCAAGCATCTAAAAGAATAGCCAACACACATGCATCAAATTCCCTTGAAGTCACATCCTTTTCATCCATTAAGTCCTTTCTCGATTTGAAGAATACCAAGCCACCAATTCATTAATAAGGTTATTTAGAAAAAGGGACAATATAGTTCCAAAACCAAGGAAGACCATAGAGTTGAACGAAGGAATGGACGGTGTGGACTCATTTCCTGTTTTATCAAAAGAACCATATCATAGTATCAACATTAAGAATCAAACGTAAAAACCCAACATTAACAATCAACACCATTATAATACAATCCACCATCATGAGCACTTATTGTAAGATGAATAAAAGTAAATCAAACCAACAAAGAAATAGTAAAAATAGTGATGATGGTATAAGACAAAAATAAGTAAATTTAAAAAATGTACAAAACAAAAAGGTGTAAAACAAAAATACAAAAAAAGCTGATGGCTTAGAATGGTTAGCATTGGTGGCCATCTCCCCCACAACTAAGTTGGAAGGAGGAGATCTGAAATAACAAGTAGGGTTATCCACCAAGCTCATGGAAGGATCTATAATAGCTAATACGTCCAAGGAATGATCAGATATCTTTTATAGTTTTAGGCTACCAAGTAATTCCTTGGATAACTTTAATCTTTTTGGGGTCTACCTCTATCCCTGTTTGTGAAATCTTAGGCCCTAATACTACACCTTCTTGGACCATTAAATGTCTTTTTTGCCAGTTGAGCCTTAAATTGGTTTCTACACATCACTTTAGTACTTTCTCTAACTAGTCCAAGGCTTGATCAAAGTTCTCTTCATAAGTGGAGAAGCCATCCATGAAGACTTTCACCCCATTTCCTATTTGCTGCTGAAATATGCTTAGAACTAATTGTTAAAACATTGCAGGGGCATTACACAAGCCAAACAGCATCTATTTGTATGCAAATTTTCCCCAAGGACTAGTGAACGTAGTCTTGGCTTGGTTTTCTGGGGCTATTTGTATTTGGTTGTAGCCACTGTACCCATCCAAAAAAATATAGTAGTGATGCCCTATGATAGTGTCTAAGACTTGGTCAATGAATGGCAACAAAAAGTGGTCCTTGAATATTGCCATGTCTAGTAGCCTAAAATCTATGCACACCCTCCATTTGCCTCCCTTTTTTGGCACTATAACTAAGGGGATAACCCATTCGCTATTAGTAATGGGGTATATGAACCTAGCTTTTAGAAGTTGTTTGATTTCTTCCTTAATCACTTGCTTAAGCTTTGGGTTCAATCGCCTCTACAGTTGTCTTCGAGACTTCATGGAGGGATTGATGTAAATTCTATGTTAGCATATCCTAGGATCTATTCCAATTAATTGGGGATATGACCAAGTGAAGGCTTTTGATCATTTATTTATCACTTTCAATAGTCTTTCTTTTTCTTGAGGCTTAAGCTTCGCGTTAATAATTACCAATTTTCCATTTTTAAGAAATGTGTAGTCCATACAAGTGGGCAATGGTTTTAGCTCAAGGGGATCTTGCTTAAACTTATAAGGGATTTCCAACTTCCCCTGGTTAATATTTTCAAGGTCAAGACTTGGAAGTTGGCGACAGACTTGCTCTAATGTGTCTATGCCATCGATGTAAGTGCAAGTCAAACCCTTAGTTGGTTCCATGCATATAGTTGAACTGCTCTCTTGATCAGCTATCAGCCACTGGGTACCTTCTTGTCTTGTGGTTGCTGCATAAGTGCATCTTTGTATATCAGTCAATTGTGCACACTAGTTGCATGCAAGTAATGTTAAACGTTATCCAAACCATGACTTCTACATGTAATTACATTCTGTGTCACTATATGCGATGCATGGAATTTTCTTCTTCTCGATCTTTTCAAATGTATTTTCCTTCGATATTTCTAGGGAAAGATCACGGATTCCTAGCCACACATCAATTATGCTTAGCCATGATCTTCCCATTATGATTAGGAAGTCCACCTTACCATTGTTCACTTGAATCACTAGAAAGTAGGCTAGATACAACCACCCACAAACAGTGGTGACAATGTCCTCCACTAGTTCCAATGGGACAGTGATGGACTGGTCGACCAACTCTAAACGAATGTTACTCTTTTTTAGCAAAGGAAAGTTCCAAGCCTTGTACATTTCTTGAGAAATCAAGTTGACACCAGAACTTGAATCCAAAAGAGCTTTCATGGCTCATTTCTAGTGATTTGTAGATATATCAGAGGACTCCTAGGATTAGAGAGTTTCCTAGGAAGATGGCCAACTTTTATCCAATCGGTGATGGCATGAGTTAACATGACCATATGCGTTGAGCATAGTTTTTGGGTTGAAGAGATCTCCGAAGCTTCAAGTGATAGTGCGGTGGTTGAAGAATCAGCCACTTGTGGTTACAAGGGCTTAATTGGACTATTGGTTCTAAAGAAAGGTCTTTTCTTCATGGGGTTGTCAGAACCAATAGTGGGTTGAGGATTGATAGCTCTTGTGGCATTACATTATTGCAGCTGGGTAAGGATTTCACCCTACATAGCTAGAGTAGGTGGTAATGGAGTTAAGGGTGGAAGAGGTGCAGCCAGATGAGAAGGATGGTATGTTTGTGGAACATCACCCCTAGGAGAAGGAGTCCTATAATACTCACGAGCTTAGTAGTAAGGTTGAGGAGTAATGTGACCAATAGAGTCACATGGAGAGACCTACTACTATACATAATATCCATATGGGTCAGGTTACTGGTAAGGATACTGTTGCCCTGGTGGTGGCATTCCCCATGATTGTGGGTACTACCATTACTAATACCACTAGATCGATTGTGGCAGAGTTCCACTTGGATAATACGTTAAGGGTTGGTGGAACTTTCTTAAGTTACCTTGAGGATAAGGTAACCTTTGGGATGTTTGCCTTTTTTTTAATCATGGGTTGAGTGCATACACCCCAGACTCCTACAGATGTGAGATTATAGGGCAACATCCCTTAGGATGGTCATATTTGCATATCTTGCATCCACTATCATTGTCTATATCTGATTCCACAACCTCTTCGATGATGGCAACTTTACCCTTACCCTTGTTATGTGCATGTTCAGTTTCTCTCTTTTTTCTTTTTTCGCAATCACTACCTTGCTCTCTAGACTCCTCTACTATTTTAAGAATAGTTTGAAATCTATCATCTAGGGAATCCTAGATTTGTTCTACCTTTGTCGATACTTCTGATGCTAATTTTTGGATAGGTAAGGTTTTCCTATTCACCATCTCTTTGAGTGGTGCCTGTTCTTCATCCTCACACTAGTATCCATTCTCACTTATCGTACACATCCTCAACCAGTGCAACACTACTGGGATTACCAAATGCTAATCGTTACTAGGTTACCAAGTGTTACACGCATGCCCGAAGTGATCATACTATGTTCTTACTTAGGAAAGTTGTAGGGTGAGAGAGAATCATTAATTAGCTAAGGAAAGTATTAAGTAATAGTAATTAACATTAACTAATCTATTCTAAATGCTGCAAGGTTTATCACAAAGTTTCTCTTTATTGTCATACACAAAATGTGCTCAAGTACACAATGCTTGAATAAAGATCCATTTACTTTATGACTCCTATTACGGGCACGCAAAAATAATTCTAACTCTGAGAGGGAGAAAAGGAAAGATTTTGGGTAAGGAACTAAGACTAACTATGCAAACCACATGCGCCTGCCTCTTATTTATAGGCAACGAGGTAGGCCACGATATCGTGTACATAATATCACATGGAAGGCCATGATATCGCAGGTGTGACATGATATCACAGCTCATCAATCCTCTATGCTCAAAACATGCAATGTTGTTAAGGAATTACTATTAAATTGCTCCAAAGGCTTTTAAAAAACGTAAGCTCTTTTATGGAAAATCTTAATAGAAGTCTAATATTGTGCAAAAATAGAGCTATAAAATCAACCTAGAAAAAATCCCAAAATTAAATGTCAAGCACAATACTATTTAAATCATAAGCTAAGTAACTAAAAAAAATGGGACGGAATGAACCCATAGGATTAAAACAAAGTAGCCGAATTAATGTCTCTAGCAAGCCATCTTACAAGTAATCTTTAATTGTCTTTTTCCAAAAATCTTCATCTTTTCCATTCTATCTTTGAAGGTCCTTTTATAGTGACCTTAGGGTAGTTACAATAATCATGAAAAGTTAAAGGTATTACAAATATCTAGAAATATTAATTTATAACCACCCTAGAAGTTATAACTTCCATAGGGGATTATTAGAAATTTGAGTTATGGTTGTCAAGTATTTTCTTGGGAAGAAATATCCTAGAGATGATCATAGGAAGTTACAAAAATTAGAGAAATACATGCCATAATTGGCAAGTGTCCTTTCAAACACCAACATTTAGGAGGTTTAGTTGTGCTTTTATACAACCTTTATGGAAAAGTTAGCTTTGAATAAAGGTCTATAGATCCCCATTATCTAAATCCTAACCTTCCCACATATACATGTACTACTTTTTTCAAACTTATATTACAACTTTGTCACCACCATAATAATATATATAGTATTTTTAATTATGTTTCAACCCAAACTCTTAACTCAAATATGGAATGTGATTTTCTCTAGCGTGGTATGAGCACAAGGGTTTGTAGTTGTCATGCTGTTGTTGTTGCCTTGTCCATTGGCATGTAATTGGTGCAGAAATGGTATCACTATGATGAACAGGCACGAGTTTAGCGATAGCCTTACTCGAAATCCACATCACATTGATGCATGTTCTATTAATTATAGGGTTACCTGTCTAGCAACTATTGACATTTCCAGCTCCATCATCATTGGAAGTTTGTAGCTATGTTTTCAGCCATCATGATCTCTTGTTGATGAGTGATGAGTACACCCTATGCCCAAAAATATGAATCACAAGCAATCACACATGATCTGGTCAAATTTCATGGATGGGACTAGTTGTGGCATCTAGATTGTTATGTCTTGATTACAATTCGCTATCTTCCCACTTGGACTAGTGATAGCTTTATCACATTTGATTTAGTCCAAAGTGACACATGTGATAATTGATGTTATTACAACCTTATGCTACTCCTAATTATAATAAATAAATAAATTATTTAATCTAATTAACAACATAAAGTAAAATATAAACCAGCCTACATGCGATGAGTATCCATTCATAACCTTCTGTACATGCCTTGGACTTCATGCAACTATTGCTAGGATTACTAAGTGTACCATTACTAGGCATACCAAACAATAACACTACTAGGTTACCAAGTAATTACACTTAAGTGCTCACAATTAGTCATACTCATTCCACTTAATGATAGAGATAATAAAAAGTAATAAATGATAAATATTAACTAAGGAAAATGGTAAGCATTTAATTAATTAAAAATAATAAAGCTAAGTAGATATTGCAATGATGGAAGTAATTTCTAAGGATTTTGTACAATTATTTAACATCACAGTGCAAGCATGCACTGGAAACAAACTAACAAAATTTCCCTATGTCTATGTCTACATCTCTATCTAAACTATGCATCCAAGTGTTGCATTTATAGGCTAGCATGGATGAGGTGATATCAAATCACTAACATCAAAGGTTATGCCCTAATATCATATACCTGATAATGCAGCTCTAATATCAAAGCCCTACCAAAACATAACTCATTATACCCCCATGACTAAATAAAAACTCATCCTGAAGTTAAAAAAAAATGAGGAACAAGTTCTTTACAAAATATTAGGAAGGTATGGAATTATTGACTTACTCTAATAGACACACAAACTGACTATTTTATGCTTCAATGGTGTTTTATAAAAAATGGACATGACATGAAAAAACAACAAAATTGGAAAAGCTATGTAGTTCTCAAAGGTTATGGCTATTTCATTGGCTACTTTCCTTTGTCATCAAGCTTTTAGAATTTGTAATGATTCAAGAGTGCCTACAACTTTTCCTTCTCAATTCTTGGATCATGCACTGTCTAGGTTGATGATCCAATGTGTGTTGGAGCTAGTACATCCCATGGAAACATCTACTATAGGAACATATGATTGGCTTTCACATACCATGCTACAAACTATCTTTGTTCCTCCTCAAAATCCCTAGCCTTTTCTCTAAATTCATGATAATTTGTTAGTCTCTTGGCCAAGTCTAAAGCTACATCTCTTTGCCCATGATAGTGAGCCTTAGTTGTTTTTAGTTCCAAGTTTTCCATGTGAAGTTTTTGTAGAACATCTTTTGTATCCACAAACTCCTTCTTGTATAAAGTATTAGTGCCTACTATTTGCTATTCTAGTTCATTTCTAGGCTGACCTACTATTAACATGGCTAGGTTTGCATTATGAAGGTTAGCTAACACCATGTACTCCTTCACATCTTCAATATGTAGATCCGTATTTTTCACTTTTGCTTGGTGGACCAGGGTGTAGCTATCCAGTATGGGCTTCTAGTCAAGATTCTATGTTAACATGCTACTGATGCAAGCCTTTGCCATCAGGACTTCTTTGACATTAATTTGCTTGTACATGCTAATTTGGTTTCAAAATTGCTCCTTTAGCTTCTTGTGCTTTTTTGCCTCATTCTACCATGCTCTTATCTCAATTGCAAACTTCTAGTATATGGTGCACACCTCCTCTATTGAGAGGGTTTGGTTCTCTCTCACCAATATGCTTATGTCATGGTTGACCCTCACTAGCTACTCCTTCAATTGGTGGATGCAATATTTTTTTTGTTTCTCAATGGTGGTCAATCTTACATTATCAGTACCAAGTTGCTTGTTTTTCTCCTAAGCAATGATCAATGCCTTCGCATGAGCATATGTTGCTGCTTTGATGGTTGAGGCATTCCAAACTACTTTCTCTTTTTCATGTTCACCCACTTTATTTTGCTCAATTAATTAGCCCATCTGCTCTATTTAGAATTGCTCCAACTAGTCAAGTGCAATGAATTGGGAAGAATCCCTTCTTTCAATCCTCAAGGTGACGAGCTCTTGTTGTAATCAGTGTACCTTTACTTCTATATGCTCTACCCTAGTCTCTACCATGACCAATTTTCTTTTGGTGGCTATCAAGTTAGATTGAACTATAGTGACATTACTAGGGATGTCGAAGAGAGTTTTAATCACCTGCCTAGTTTGTAGCAATATGTCAAGCACATTCTCATGAGCCATAGGATTCATCGAGGTCTTAGCTAACATCTTTGCATCTTTTGTTTCAATTAAGTCCATCGGGGGCACAACAAGCACATTAAAGGATTATTTTATATGGTTTGTTATAACTTCTACTACACCTACCACATCTTGGTCCTACATAACCACAACTATGGCACCTTCTCCAATTTCAAGCACCACTTGGAAAGAAGAAGCATTCCTAGAGATTTGTTGTGACCACTAGGCTTCTCCTCTTGATTACAAAGAAATCTATCCCCTTGATGGATCGGCTGAAACTATGGACTAAATGACATCATCAATGACTCACAAGAGGTTGGATTCATCCCTACTTCCCCAACTAAGAGTTTCACCAATTTGCTATAAATGGCTCATAGAGGATCTATAATCTTGCAATAGTAGTAGTGGAACTTTCTTCTCTCATCATTACTCTAGTTCTTATTCTTGCTCCTTCTCTAGTTTTTATTCTTCCTCTTCACCATGATCTTTCCTTGGTACCACTGGTTTGAGCAACTTAGAGAATGAAGCATTTTGGACCTTCCTAGGAATGTCATTGATGTAGCTTCCTAATCAAGCAAGCAAATGGAAGTATTGGCTTCCCTACCTTTCTTTTTTTGAATGGTCATTGAATCTCCATGAAGTATAGTTGGACAAGGTTTTCATTGTATTTCCCCATCAAGATTGCACTTCCTCTGGCTATGTAGGTTGATTTTAGTGAGGAAGAGATGGTATGTGCTGATTTTGAAGTAAATTCTCTCCTCTAGAGTTAGCTCATTGTATATTTTGTCTTCTTTATGATCTACCCATTCAACCATAGCTTTCTTGTTTTTATGTTAGATCTTATGGATAGGTGTGCTACTTTGACCCCCAAATTGGGTATTTTTAGGGCTTCTATAATGGCCTTGATTGAGTAAGAAATAGAGATTCCATCAATGTTGATGGTGATGCCCTCCTCTTTATTGTGCTAGAATTGGTACGTCTCACCAAGGTACCATTCACCACTTTCAAAAAGAATGTGCCATAAAGGCAATTCTTGAAGCTAAGTTTTAACCACCTTAGGGACAAATTCCATAAATGGCCCAAAGTTCATTTCCATGATGACCATGGTCAACATGGATTACTCTTGGATGGCTTTAAGGAATTCTTGGGATAATGTGAGGCATTTTCCCTATGCTTGAGCCTATTGTCTTGCAACCTCTACTTGTATTGACTATCCTATAACAAGGACCTCTTCATGAATGCGAAATGATTAGGCCTCTTGTTTGTCATGCTCAAATGGTGGACCTTGTTCTCTTGGTCAGCCTTTGCCACCTCTCAAGCATTTTCTTGTACCCTATGAAGGTCCTTATTATCCTCCTCTTTTTGGGGTCATCCATAATCAATCAAGGATTCTAGGTTACTAAGGTGTTTTTCATCTATCATCAATAGGTTTATACCTTACTCATGTCCTTACTTTCATTAAGTTCTTAGTTCATGTGATTGTTAAGTTAGAAAAATTTCAAGAAAAATACCCAAAAAGTGTTAACTTGTTTTATAGCCCTTATCAATTGACTTCTTTTCCCTTATGTATGGTTTATAATGATGGTTGTGATTACTTAAGTAAGTTAGTTAAAAGTTCTAGCATGCATTCAACTAATTATTCATTAGAAAGCCTATGTTTTTCGACATTCTTACCCTTCTAATATCTTCTAGGCGATAACAAATTTTTAAAAATTAGCACAAG
>MNCI01000690.1:337919-413624 GCA_015680685.1 Gnetum montanum | reverse complement strand
CCCCCCCCCCCCCCCCCCAAAATTAAACACTTCGAGATCAAATAGTTTGAAAAACCACAGAAATCATAGTGGTATGGAGCTAGATATCATGTATGTAAGTGCATAGAGCTCTTGGTCAAGAGAGAAAAATTCAAAAACTCCCTTACCTAAAATTGATGAAAATGATTTCTAAAGAATTGTGAATGCCATATTTATAGTTTTTGTGGACCCAATATTGGATACCTGATATTGAAGGCCTCAGATTTGCATTTCATGGGGACATTCAGTATGGAAAATGAAGCTTTGTGATTGGTTGGAAGGTTTCATGCAGAGTCCAAAGTTCTAGGGTAAGTGAGAACACATATTTGAGCATTGATAATGTTGGAAAATGAAATCAATGGAATTAAAAGCTTTGGAAGATGTAAGAAAATGGTATTGAATCCAAGATATAGAACAAATAGGTTGTATGATAAGAAAAGGTTTTGAATTGACATTTATGTAGTTGGAAGGTTCAAGATGATGTGGTTGTGTTAGATAAATACAAGTTACAATAGTTATACAAGTGGGTCCTCCCCAAAGCAGGCTCTAGCCCTTAATGCCCTTATATAACTACACCTAAAAATGTCCATAGGCACCAAAGGGGTTGAATGCAACACATACATTTTTAGCAAAACACAAACGTTAGAACCACTAATTTGAGAAAATAACTCTATGTTACAAAAAAGCACAAGTATGATCATATGAACAGTGAGATGAGATGTATTTTAGAAAGGATTGTAGAAATTGGGACATGAGGTACCTTACCATAGGAATAATGAATCCTTGTGTGTTATTAATGGTTAAAATAATCATTAGTCCTTCTTTCCAAGATTCAAACCAAGTCCAATCCACCTTCTAGTGACATCACATTGTTTTATCTCTTGTATTTACAACCATAATACTACCACCATTGTAAGGAGTATCATCACTTAGTGTTTTGTCCAAGGGAGGAGTTTATTCATGGCGCGCGCGCACGAATAATGACACACACACTCTCTCTCTCTCTCTCTCTCTCTCTTTTGATTTTTGAGAAGCCACCAACCTTCAAGCATGGGTAACATGTCCTTCCAATGGGATGCTAAGAAATTTATTCTATGCTCTTTTATTTTATTTTTATCTGTGTCAAAATTACCATAGGATTACCTTTAGGCATGAGTACATGTCTTTCTAGTGACATGGTAAGGCAACACTTATTTTACTCTTACTCCCATTTTTCGGTAGATCTACAAGGATATAATTACAACCTTAGCAACATGATAGAACATACAAAAGTGGTCAAAGATATTCCACAAGTTTCGTTAATGTCACACCCTTCACATTCCTCCTTGGTTCTTCAATTTTCTATCTAGGCACAATGATTACAAGTTTATTCTTTGTTTGATGATGAAATAATACCATTATGGCCATGGTAAGAACCTCTTATTAATGGGATGGATGGATAGATGATGTGGCCTCACTATCCAGATAATCAATCCCTTACAACTTTGACAACATAAATAAAACCTCACCTCATTGGGCTACATCTTGTCATTTTATTCACAATTGAGATTATTGACAAAAGAAATAAAACAAAGTATGGAAAAAGTTGAAAAGGATGGAAAACATTTTTCCAAGAAATGAGAAAATGATAAAAAATTATAATACAAAAATATGAAAACACTTATTAATTCTTAATTTTAGAATGGGGCATCTCCCCCATGACTAAGCTTTTGATCATGACAAGAATTGATAAGTGGGTAGGTAGGCTCCATGCATTTGTGAAATAGTGTTAAACTTTCATTTTCAAGCCACTAGGTGTCTTCTAATTTAGTAGTGGTTGCGTAGATGGGTTGTTGTTCACACACTTGGTTTTGAAACATACAATGGATCAGAATAGGAGTTGTGTTAACTTTATGGACGCTTGGCCCATGACTGCATTCTTTATCATGATTAGTAATGCATGGATTCTTCTGTCTCTTCACAATGCTAGATTCATCATTTCTATCAGGTGTTAGAGTAACAATGGATGTTTGCCTGTGTGTAGGATTGGAGGACAATGGTTGTGAGAGGAAGGATGTTGCACTTGATTGGCATTGTGTAGGTTTGGATGAGTTAGTAGGTCCACGAGTGTTATGCTCACGCATGGGAACTATCCTAAGGTAAGGGTGTTTTTGAGATTGTGGTGGAGATCTACTGGCATTATCATTTCTGTGTATGTTCGCACCACAAGTGACATTATTTCATTGATGTTGTGGTGTTGAACCTTCCTGTGTTGTCAATCATGACATGTGATGGAGGTAAGTATGAGAATATTGAGGATATGATGGAGGGTGAGAGGTGTGAGGTGGTGATCCCATAGAAGATGTTGTAGGTTGATGATATTTGGGAGAATGATAGTAGTGATTTGAGATAAAGAAAGTAGAACTAGTTGGAAAAATAGGTTAATGAACGTAGTATCTAGGCAAGTTCAATTGACAATAAGGGTAGTGCTGGTTTGATGATGGCCTCCCTCATAATTGTGGATTTTTCCACTACAGTTGATGATAGTGTTGAGGCTAGTAAGAAGTCTCACTAGGATAGTATGATTGGTTTCTAGACTGTTTATAATTACCTTGTGATAAAGGTAATTTCCTAGGCATTTGCTTTTGTACAAATTTGGGATTCAAAGAAAAATCTCAATACTCTTGTAGATGTAACATGATTGGGCAATATCCCTTTGGATGGTCATATAGGCAGATCTCACATTTTATCATCTTCTTCAGTGGTTGAGTATATAGCCTCTTCTTCTACAGTCATTTCTCCTTTTTGCTAATCAATGTTCTTACTTGTCTCTTGGTCCCTTTTCCTCCTTTTGTTGTGGTCACTTGATTTGTATTGTGTTACTCTCTCCTCTATAATTTCTACACAAGTTGTAACTTTCTCATTGATCCATTCTGACATCTTATCTAGCCTTGCTTGAAGTTTAGCAATCAACTATTGCATTGGCAAGGTTTGTTGTGAAATCACCTCACCAAGAGCTACCTATTTTTTCTTATCCTATAAATTTTGAAGAGTTAGATCCCCATGATATTCCTTAACATTCTCTTGCTTACATAACTCTCCTTCTTCTTCCACCACATGCCCAATTAGCCTTTGGATCTCATGGATTCTTAGTTTATATAATTAACCTTGAGCATACCTACCATGGGACTATCTCATTTGACTGTGAAGCCCATCTATGATGTGGAAAAGTTTCTCTTCTTGAGAGAAACCATGGCCTAGACACCTAGGCAGTAGAGAATAGTATCTATCTAGGGCCATATCCAAGGGTTTATGTTGTTCTTTTTTTCATCCTTGGATTTGTTTCCTTAGGTTGGACACCCTTGCATAGGTTTGATATTTCTCATTGAAGAGTTCTAGCATTGTGGACCACTGATGGATTGAATTTGATTTCAATAATCTATACCACACTTCAGCTTTGTCTATTAGTGTCCTAGGAAAGAGCTTAAGCTTTTTCCATTCACTTTCAATGTTCTATAAGATGCAGGCATCATGGAAGACTTACAAATGATGTCGTGGAACAGAATTATAGCCTCCTACAAATTCAAGAATGTTATTCATATTAAGCCTTTTGATGTGAATTTTCCTTCAATGCGTGTGGGGTATTTTAACTACCTCTATAATCTACGTCATGCTCTTAATGGCAAACAAGGGTTTAACATTATCAAATATGTTGTGGTGAAAATTTCTATTTCTGTTTGTCTGATTGTGATGGTCTTGTCTATGGTATTTTAATGTCTTTGATTTTACCCTTGGTTTGGATTTCTATCTTTATCTTGAATCCATAGTGGAGCTCTATCTCTATACATATGTTCATCTTTGTTAGAACTAAACATTGAAGAGGAAGAAGAAGATGAGGAACTAGGAGAATCACCATGGCTTCTATAGTTCTCCCCATGGTCCCTTGATTTATCTTTTATAGGTTTTGAGGAGGGCCTAGGTTTTAAGGCCCTCCCTGATCTAGGACTTGCTCCATCTCTTCTAGTATTGTCTATCTTAGGTAAATGTAGTCCTTGAGTGTAGTAAGGATGGTCATGAACATATGACACCCTTGCATGAGGTTAGTCACTCCAATTTTCTTCAATATATATCTCATTAGTTCTCCAATGAGTGTTCTCTTCATACAATGCATTATTGCTTCCATGTGAAAGAGGCATTGTTGTTAGTTAATGATGTGTGTGACTTAATATTTTTTGAAAGATAAATCGTTAATGCATTTACAGCAATCATGTATAATATAACTAATCTAGATAACTAGCACCTTTCCCAGCAACAACACCAATGATGAGTAGCAAGTAACCCCTACACCCAACCATATGAATCACAAGAATTCACACATGATCTGGCCAAATTCCATGGATGGGACTAGTTGTGGAATTTAGATCTTTATGCCTTAATAACAATTCATTGTCTTCCCACTTGGAGTAGTGGTAGCTTTGTCATGTATGATTTAGTCCAAAGTGAGGCATATGATAATTGATGTTATTGCAACCTTATGTTACTCCTAATGATAATATAAAAATTAATTATTTAATATAATTAACAATGGAAATTAAAGTCTAAACTAGCCTACATGTGATGAGTATCTATTCCTAACCTTCCGTATGTGCCTTGGACTTCATGCAACTATCGCTAGGATTACCAAGTGTACCATTACTGGGTGTACCAAACAATAACACTACTGGGTTACCAAGTAATTAAAATTAAGTGCTTGTGATTAGTCATACTCATTTTCTTAACAATAGAAACAATAAATAGAAATAAATGATAAAAATTAACTAAGGAAAATAGTGAGCATTTAAGTAATTAACAATAATAAAGCTAAGTGGATGCTACAATGATGGAAGTAATCTTGATCTTTATTGCCAAACATGTAATGTATTTAAGTATGTCACATTCAAATAAGGATGTTGTACAATCATTTAACATCACACTGTGGGCATGCACTAGAAACAAACTAATAGAATTTCCCTATATCTATGTCTACATCTATATCCAAAACATGCATCCAAGTTTTGTGTTTATAGGCTAGCATGAATGAGGTGATATTGAATCCCCGACATCAAAGGTTGTGCCTTGATATCAAATAGCCAATAACGTAGCTCTAATATCGAAGCCCTACCAAAACATGGATCATCACCTACCTTGGCACTGCCTCTACCATTGCAATCAACATTAAGATTGGGACTATTTATTTGCTCATTTCATTTCTCAAAATCATTTTACAAGGTTTGTAGTTAGCCTTTTTTAGGCTAGATTAATCCATCATTGAGTTGTAATTTTTCCCTTCTATGATTACGGCCTTGCCTCAACCTTATCGCTTACATTGTCATGTGCTAGGATTGTCTGTTTCTACTTGAAAATCAAAATTTCCATTATTAGTTCTTTTGTGTGCATGTAAGTGAAAAAATTCATCAATTAGGATGGTTATGTAGGGAAGAGCTACAATGTGGTGTAACTGGTAAAAATTTGTTGCTGTTGTTTGAATAGATGCCACAGACAGTAAAAGTTCGAGTAGAAAATACCACATACAGGAGTCCCTCAACTATAGTCACCCATATTAACATTAATTCTTTGCCCCTATTACCATTGTGTGTTTTATTTACCTTCATAACTATCACATCTCATTAGAGTACAATCTAGGTATGTCTCTATGTCTTCATACATGTGTAGAAATCCATTTCTCATGGAATTCATCTCAAGCAGGAAGAAAATTCATCCAAAAATGCAATGGAAAATGATGAGCACGGTGTACTTAACAATAGAAATGTAGGAGGCTACATTAATCATTTTTGTTCTTATTTAGGGTAAGAATTTTGACTTGATGACATTAACTTCCAATTTTTGTTGTTGCTTTAGTAACTTAAAATACAATTCCATAAATAAGAGTTGAGCCTCATTATTTCCTTATTTAATTATTTTTCCACTTTCTAGAGTAGTAATCCAATAGTTCATTACAGAGGATTTCTCATGGTATCATTACAATATTTTTCTTAAACTTTAAACTGTCAAATCCTTGATATCCTAGCTATGGGTTGCACATTTCAAATTAATTGTTTCCACTAGAACTTAAACATATTGGCCTTGTAATAGGCTTATGATGAATTTAACCTCAAGGAAAGAGAACGTTGATTGATTGTTGCATCTATTAGAACTCAAAAATTCAAAGGTATTGGGAATTGCAAAAGTAATCGATCTTGTTCTCCCAATTAAAATTCCACATGAATAAGTAACAGTCATATTAGAAAGAGCAACACTAAGTAGATTATTTGCCTAAAAATTTAATAGGAAATGTTAATCATAGTTCTCAAGTTCATATTCTTTTATCATTATATTTTAAAAGGAATTTTTCATATCTATTGATTTCATATTCCTGCTCCATCAAATGGCCAAAATGTTCTAACATCAACATTATTGTTAAAATAGTAGATTCGCATCTCTTGTGCAACCTAGCATGCTCAAAATTTTAAAATTAAATCTTCCATTAATGATTCTAAAACCACCTTTTTGTACACTCATTATACCAAGAATATGATGGTTATAGCACCACACTCAACAAGAGGATAAAATCTGCCAACTGTATGTCACAATTGCTTTGTCATGTTACATCACTATTCTATAACATTACTATAATGCAAACCTAACGTATACTTCACTTAATAGGTTATAACCTAACTTCAATAAGAACAAACATGTGAAACTTCAAATATAAGATCTTGTTCCTTTTTCACTTAATGATTGCACACTCTCTACAGATAAAAATCATAGTTCAAGTAGTGTAGATCTAGAAGGCTACTCCAAAGAAGAACTCAACATAAGAGTATACTAACTGCACAATTCATGTTTTACTATAGAAACTCTCACAAAATCTACTTTATTATTGTTTTAATTTTTTTTGTTTTATAGTTATTATTTAAACACATTATCATAGTTTAGCATTCTTTTTAAGTTGTATATCAAAAAAAATTGTCCTAACTTGTATGTTTCTACATTATTTTGATAGATTGGAAAAAAGGATAAAATGAAATCATATCTGATTAGGGAAGGTTGGCAAGAGTGATCGTCCCATTTACTAATGAACTATGATAGTGGAGATCTAGATGAATGCATGCCACCAATTGCAATGGAAGTTCACTCTCAACGATATGGAGTTGCTCTAAGAAACTTTATCTATGAATCCAAGTTGCATCAACAAAATGCAATATATAAGTATGAACAAATCAAGTCATCAATAAATTATTGCCACAAAGTATATGTTCAAATTCAAAACATGAGTAGTGTGACAAATAATTGGTGGTTGTGACCATTTTACAAATTTGAAAATTCATGTTTCTGTTAGGAAATTGAGATTGCTTAAGTCAATATACCTAACAATGCATGGTTTGAATGGTGGAAAGATTCAGGTCATAATCCATATTTTATGATAGAAAATGCTTCCTCATTTTTTTTCAAGGTGCAAATCATGATGATTAGTTTTTCTATATAAATCCTAGAGTTAGAAATATATACACACATAGGTTTAGTTGAACAAGCATAAATTATTACTTATTTTCCACCATACAAAGAAGACCTGTCACTTGTAGTTCATTAGGGTTTGCTTTCTATCAAGTAGTGTATACAATAAACAAGTGAGATATAAGTTACTTTTGGCAACACAACATGTAGGATGGTAATACATCTTCACCTTTTACATATGATTTGCCCATATTAAATATTCAACTTAATGGTGGACTAACATTGGAAGACTTGCAACATCTGCTTCATCAAGTCTTGTTCGCAAGTCCTTATGCTAGAGATTTTGATTATGATGAAGATTCATAAACTTTAACATATATTCTATCTTGGAATGTTAATAAATGAGCCTCCCTTTTTGTTTATGATTATGTTCTATTTATAATACTTACACTTATTTCATGTGAATATACTACATATGCTTAATGAATAAGGACTACATATTGTCTTTTTTTGTAAGGATTACTAATAAAAAATACACAATTTTTTACATTAGCAATTATATAATTACACAAAATATTAAGGAAATAGTCACTTTTTCTTGTTGATAATTCTTCACTTTTGGTCATCTTGTTAAGGTACATTCACAACTACTTATAATCCTATTTGATACTTCATCACCCACAATATTTGCTTGAAACCCAAGTTATTGTCCCTTCATTTCTATAAAAAATTAGCGTATCCATAACTTATAAGATCATCAAAAATTTACAAAAAAAACAAAAATATATGCAATGTGTCAATAATATTTTCATACTTAAAGCTTATAAAAAGGATATCATGATCTTGACTACTAATAAAACCATCATTCACTGTATGATCTAAAAATGTCAATAGAAAGTCATAATAGCCTTCAACATTTAACAACCCTTCCTGAAAATAAATGAGAAAAAATATTGATCAATTTTTAATATTAATGATGATAAATTATGCCTAACGATTCAATCTCATCAAACATACTACCTTACTATGAATTCCAAGTTGTCTCCAACTAATAACCTTCATAACTTCTTCCATGGTTCAAAAACTACCTAGTAATAAGAAAATAAAATAAGTTCAACTATAATGGAATACATTAAATATTATGAAATACTAATATAACAAGTACCTAGTAAAGAAATAAAGTCATCTGAGTACTCTCCCATCATTGCTTTCCTCTCGTGCATAGTATTAACAATATAAACATTGTCAATTGTCTTACAAATGATCTATGTGTAGTAAGAATCACAAAAAAAAAAAAAAAGACAATCTATCAATATGATTGATGAGCGGCAAGGTACCCCTACTCCCAACCATATGAATCACAAGCATTCATGCACAATTAGGTCAAATTCCTTGGATGGAACTAGTTGTGCCATCTAGATCGTTAGGCTTTGATCGCAATTCACTGTCTTCCCACTTGGACTAGTGGTAGCTTTGTCATTTATGGTTTAGTCTAAATTAAGGCATATGATGTTGTCTAATTCTATGCTTCTCCTAATGACAATAAAGAGATAAATTAACTAAGCTAATAAATAGTGGAAAATAAGATCTAAACTAGCCTAACACAAGTACCTTTCCTACTTTCCTAAATACATCCTGAACACATATAGCGTTGTTGGGCTACCAAACGCTAAGTGTTTCTAGGTTACCAAGCACTATATGTATGCTTGAAGTGGTCGTGCTTATGTTCATTAACAACTGAAAATTAATTGCTTAATTTAAATGCATTAAAGTAAAGTGCATTAAAGGAAACATTAATTTATTCTCAGTGTTACAAGGATTATCAAAAGGATTTGTTTTTATTCCCATCACATTGCTGCCCTTAGGTACATCAGTGTTCAAACAAAGATCCATACACATTTAGACCCCTGTTGTAGGCACTCAGAAAATATTCTAACTCTGTAGAAAACAAACTGCAAGAGCTTTGCTACTTTGATTGAAAAACTATTGTCAAATCGTGAACCCAAGCGCTATATTTATAGGTCGATGTATATCTCGTGACATCAGATATTTAACATCGCATCTTGGCTTTGACATCAAATACTCAATGTCGAGGCTCCATCGTCAAATACTTGATGTCAGAGTAGATGAAAAATGTGATTCATCATACCACCACAATTGAATAAAAACTCATCCTCAAGTGAAGAAGAGGAGGAACAAGTTTCTTACAAAATATTAGGAAGGTATGGGATTATTGACTGACATAAAAACTAACTCAAATGGAACAAACAGACTCTAAGTGCCCAACTGTACAAAGTTACAATATTTACAAAATTAGGTGTTCATGATAAGAGAAGTGAACTCCCTAGATAAAACTAACATCCAATACCTCTTAGCAGCTAAAGAATGAGAGAGAAGATCCCATGATCATGAATGATCCTTGTTGTGTGGTACTGCCACATCATCCTTGGTGAAGATAGTCTCGCTTCTAGTCCATTCTTCCCACTACAATCATAATAGAATCATGAATTGATATGCAATGTGTAACACATAGCTGTTAAATACCTTATCTCATCGGTGGTTACACTCAGCTAGGTTGTGATTGTGGTAAATTGATTCTTTTAGTAGTATTAGTGAGAAGGCTAACAAATAGGGTAAAATAGATAAGTGGTCCATGAAATTTGAAAAATTTCTACACAGGGAAATATTTGAAGACAGTGTAAGAATTCATAATAATAAAAAGGAAAGTTCACTGAAAAAAGTCATGAAGATGTGTCCAATTGGATGCCATTGATGAGATAAACAAAAGAATTTGATTGTAAGAGTGTCTAAGGGTAAAGAAATTAACTAACCCAACCAAAAGATATGCAAGTGGATCCTTTCCAAAGTAGGCATAGGCTTTTTATGCCCTTGCATAAATTCAAACCAAAGAGTCTATGGGCTTCATGGATGATTAATGGTTATGAAAGGTTAAGTACAAAAGCCCAGAAGAAACTACCTAAGAATTTTGACACATCAAACAAGAACATGAAACCAATAGTGAGGTGAGACATGGAAAGCATAGATGGATGAGAGAGAGTGGAATGGAGTTCCTAATATAGGTCACATGAAGTCCCTTGTGAATTTTAGGGTTAAATGGTTGATAGGATCCATCATTAGACCAGACCAAAACCAACCACAGTTAGTCACTTCACATCACCATTCTAAGACCAATCCATTCCTTGAGACACAAGAGTGCCCCCACAGAACAACCACCATTCCTTATTAGAGAAGAAAAGAGAAGTAAAAATTGAGGAAGGGCCTTAGTTAGAGGGAACCTTTAGGCATGGGTAACATGTCTTTCTACTTCCATAGGTAGTGCTTGTAGCCTGTTTATTTTGTCTAAGGGATGTGCTTTGAATTTCCATCATTTTTTTTTTTGAAATGGGAACCACACCATGCAAAGACATATGTTTTTATTTTATCTAAGGGGTGTGTTTTGAATTCCCATTATTTTTTTTCTAATGAGAACCACATTATGCAAAGACTTGTTTAACTTCCTTTTATTGGTCGACACAAAATGGTAAGAAGTCCATGAAAACACACATACACCCAAGTAAATAGAAAGGCATAAAGAATACCAAATTCCCTTGAAGTTACACCCTATTCAAACCCTTGAATCCTTTCCAATTTCGAAAACTACCAAAGTCACAAATTTGTTAAAGTTTTGTTAATGAAAAAGGGACTACATGTTTCTAGAATAAGGAAAACCATAGAGTTTGTGAATGTGTGGATGCTATGGATTCACTACTTGTTGCATGAAAAAGAAATCATGTCCTAATCATCCATAACGAAATTCAAAGCCTAAATCTAGACACCAACAATCAAATAACAAAATAGTGCACACCACCATCAAGCAACACATTACCACTGTACCTGGCACTTATTAATAAAAGGTTAGAAAATCACAACAAAATAAAATAAAATAAAATATAAAAGAGAGTAAAATTTTCAAGAAATAGCAAATGTACTAATGATTATGTAAAAAAAATTAGAAAAGATTAGTAACATGAAAACAAGAAGGTGTAAAATAAAGAATGTGTAAAACAAAAAGATGAAAAACACTTAAGAATCCTAAAGATTAGAATGGGGGGTAACCTCCACGACTAAACATTTGGCCATGAAAAGGATTAATAAGTGGATAAATAGGATCCATGAATGTATGAAACATTGGTAACCATTCATGCCCTAGCCATTGGGTGTCTATTGATGGTGTGGTGGTTGGGTAGAAAAATCGTTGGTCACACACTTGATAGTTAAATGTATGGTGAGTTAGGGTATGAGATGTGTTAACGTTATAGATGTTTCACCCATAATTGCACCCTTGATCATGATATGGTATGCATGGATTTATTTGTCTCCCCACACTGTTAGATTCATTATTTGGACTTGGGATTGGAGTAATGATGGATGGTGGCCCTTGTGTATGATCAGAGGATAGTGGTTGAGACAAGGAAGGTGGTGCACTAGATTGGCCTTGTGCTGGCTTGGATGATACAGTGGGTCCATGCATGGTCTACTTTGTCTTATGGCCTTTCCTCCAGAAGGGATGTTTCCTTCATTGCGATTGAGATCCACTAGTGTCAGCATGTTTATGCGCATTTGCAGCATAAGTGGCATTCGTTTGTTGATATTGGGGTGTTGAACCATCTTGTGACATTGGCAGTGGCATATAATGAGGTGGAGAGTAAGAATATCGAGGGTAGGATGGATGGTAAGATGCACAAGATGGTGATACTCTAGGGGATTTCATGGGTTGATGGTACTTAAGAGAGTGGTAGAGGCAATTTTAAGTAGAGGATGTAGAACTAGTTAGAGAAATAGGGTGTTGAACATAATATCCGTGCATTTTCAATGGATATGATGGATAGGGTTGATTTGGCGGTGACCTCCCCCATGACTATGGTTGTTGCCACTACAGTTGATGACCATGTTGAGGCTAGTAATAAGTCTCCCTAGGATGGTATGATTGGTTGTGGGACTATCTATAATTACCTTGTGGGAGAGGAAATCTCTCAGGCATGTGCTTTTGCACAAACTTTGGATTTAAGGCACCTACCCAATACTCTCATAGATGCAATAAAATTGGGCAATGGTCCTTCATATGGTCATATATGTAGATGTCACATCCATTATCTTTGTCTGTAGTTAATTCTATTGCCTCACTTTTGTCAACCACTTTTCTTATTTGCCGAAAAGTGTTCTTGGCTATTTCTTGATTTTGTATCCTTTGTTGATTATGATTGCTTGGCATATTTTTCATGATCCTCTCCTTGATCGTCTCAATGAGAGTTGTAACATTTTCATATACCCATTTGGTCATCTTATTAAACTTTTCTTCAAGTGCATCAATAAACTTTTGTATCAGCAAGGTTTGTTGCAGGATCACCTTATCAAAAGTGGTTTTGTTCTCCTTACCATAGATCTAGACCTCCTTCTATTGAAGAGTTGAGTCCCATTGATGTTTCTTGACATTCTCCCATTTGCATATCTCTCCTTCCTCTTTTTCCACACACTTGAATAGCTCTCAGATCTGATGGGCTTGGAGCTCGTATAATTAGCCTAGGGCATACATCCCAAGGGTCTCCCTTGTTTCATTTCAAAGTCCATCTATGATGTGGAAAATTTTCCTTTCCTCATAGAAACCATGGACTGGGCATCTATTTAGTAAGGCATAATATCTATCTAAGGCCATGTCCAAGGGTTCATGTTGTTCTTGCGTTCACTCTTGGATCTATCTTCTCAGATTGGACACCCTCACATAGGTTTCGTACTTCTTGTTGAATAGCTCCAGCATTGTGGATCATTGGTGAAAGGAACTTGGTTCCAACAATCTATACCAACCTTCCACTTCATCAATAGTGTCCTAGGAAAGAGCTTAAGCTTTTGCCATCCATTTTCAATATTGTACAAGGCACAAGCATCATGGAATGCATATATATGATGTTGTGGATCTGAGTTGTAGCCTCTCATAAATTTAGGGATATTGTTTATATCAAGCCTAGGTAAGCGACTATCCCTGTGATTCCTATGAGGTATCTTAAATACCTCCATGATTTCCATTAGGCTCTTAATGGCCAACAAGGGTTCATCATCATCAAACATGTTGTGATGAAAATTTCAATTTCTATTCATTTGATTGTGATGATCTTGTCTATGCTTCTTGTGATATCTTTGATTTTGCCCTTGGGTCTAATTTCTATCTTTATCTTGACCTCATAGTGGAGCTTTATCTCTATACCTATGTTCATCTTCATTAGAACTAGATGTTGAAGAGGAAAAGGAATATGAGGAATTGGGAGAATTACCATGGCTTCTATAGTTCTCCCTTTGGTCCCTTAATTTATCTTGTTTAGGTTTAGATGAGGTCTTAGGCCTTGAGGCCTTCCCTAGTTTAGGACTTACATCATCTCCTCCAAGATTGTCTACCTTAGGTGAATGTAGTCTTTGAGTGTTGTTAGGGTGGTCATGATCATAAGAAACCCTTGCATAAAATTGGCCACTCCAATTTTCTTCATTGTATATCTCATTAGTTCTCCAATGAATGTGTTTGCTATATAGTGAATTATCACTTTTGTGTGAGAGAGACGTTGTTGGTTTATCGTGTGTGTGAGTTAATATTTTCTAAAAGATATATCGTTAATACCTTTACAGTGATCATGTATAATATAAGTAATCTAAATAACTAGCATAATCCTTGGTAATGGTGCCAATGATGAGTGGAAAGGTACCCCTACGTCCAACCATACGAATCACAAGAATTCACACATGATTCAGTCAAATTTCATAGATGGAACTAGTTGTGGTATCTAGATTGTTAAGCTTTGATTGCAATTCACTATCTTCCCACTTGGACTAGTGGTAGCTTTGTCATGTATGGTTTAGTCCAAAGTGAGGCATATGACGTTGTCTAATTCTATGCTACTCTTGATGATGATAAAGAGATAAATTAACTAAGCTAATGAACAGTGGAAAATAAGATCTAAACTAGCCTAGCTAGCCTAATACAAGTACTCGTCCCACTTTCCTGAACACATCCTAAACACATATAGCATTGCCAGGCTACCAAATGTTAAGTGTTGCTAGGTCACCAAGCACTATATGTATGCTTGAAGTGGTTGTGCTTGTGTTCATTAACAACTAGAAATTAATTGCTTAATTTAAATGCATTAAAGTAAAGTGCATTAAAGGAAACATTAATCTATTCTTAGTGCTACAAGGATTATCAAAAGGGTTCATTTTTATTCCTATCACATTGCTACACTCAGGTACATCAGTGTTCAAACAAAATCTGTACACACTTAAACTCTTGCTATGGGCACTCAAAAAATATTCTACTCCTACTATGGGCACTCTAGAGAAAACAAAGTGCAAGAGCTTTACTACTTTGACTGAAAAACTATTATCAAATAGTGAGCCCAAGCACTATATTTATAGGCCCACATATATCCTATGACATCGGATATCTAACATTGCATCTTGGCTCCAACATCAAATACCTAACATTGAGGGTCCAACATTGAATACCTAATGCTAGAGTAGATGAAAAATGTGATTCATTAATGATACACACAAGTATGCTACAATAACAAAAGTTAACTGTTATTAGAATAATACTTGCTTAGATGCAAGAAAGTTTGGTACTAGTTTGTTATTCAAGATACAAATGGTGATCAAATAATAAGTTCATGAGGAAAATACCTTAATAAGAATCCAAAGGCATAATCTTACCTAAGAACATTTCCTCCACTACTAAAAATAGTATCAACTACAACATCCATTAGCCCAATGCTTTCTCCTCCATATATTAATTCTATCTTTCTTACAACCTTCATACCAAAATAAGTAAGTTAAATAAACAAAAACATATAAATCTGTCATACATACATTGAAAATTAGAAATAACTAACATTGCCATTTCTAATTTGAGTTGTTTAGTAGCATTTTCAAATCTATTATTCTTACCTAACTTACTTCTGCATAAAACAAAAATTCTTGTCATTCTATTGATTCAAACTTATCAACACATGTCATTCACTTGATTGAAATGCATGTTACCATTTATAATCTATTGAAAGGACCAGTGATAAGAACATGTTCTTAAAAATGTGAAAAAAAAAGATAACATAATGTACTACTTTCTATCATATCATCACTATCTTCATAATGATTTCTCCTTATTTTCAATTGTTACTATATCTAATAACAAAAGATTTGATCTTCTTCTCAAGCACAACAATAACAATGTATCAATACATTCCAAACTTCAATAATGTAACCACTTATTAGTCATTAAAGCATGACTACAAAAATGACAACAATGACACTGTATCCATGCATACTAAAGAAAAATCCCTCTAATAATGTGGCCACTTGTCAATCATATCATTAATTACAATCAAATCATTATTACACTAAACATATTTGTCTATCTTTCTTGTACTTTGCATTACCGTTTTCTTCTCCAATATGTCATAAATAAAAAACATTTTCTAGAAACAAGCATGTTTACTGTATTTTCATTATGTAGACCTTTATGTAATAATCTATGTGCAAAAATTTCTCTCTCTTCTATCCTCTGAATAGAAACTAAGCTACAAATATCTCAAGGTAACTTTTAATGGAATCCTTAAGCACAGCAATGCTAGTAACTACCTCTATATTCTTTAATCAAAGGAGTCATTTAACAATAATGATTTTTTACCCCAAAAAGAGAGGAAACCATTCCTACTATTAACTGTAACTACAATACAACAAAATAAGATCTCTCTCACTTCACATAGAAAGAGGATGGTTATTCCATCATTCTTTTCTACTAGGAGAGACATCCCAATTATCCTACCATTACACACACACAATGTATATTAGTGTAACATTAATGCAATACTTCACAGAGAATTTTCAAAAATGAAAGAAAGGGTATTTGAGTTCTTAGCATATATAATGATTTTTCAATTACTTTTTTTTTTACTATCATTGACCATTATTTTGAGTTCATGGACAAGAAGCTATTTTCTTTTCCAACTTACTCAAACTAGTTAGCAACTCCAAAAAATTCTATAACCTAGACCAAATAAATAAACATGATCAAAATGCTTAACCTTAACCAAAAGGGTTTTATAGTGAAGCATGCATTTCTTTCTATTTAATGCCTTAAAGGAAGCTTTTAAAACATTAATATTAATGTTACTTTTTTTATTATATCTCAAATTTAAATATTCAATATAAAATATTTTTCAAAATACTCACAAATGCAACTATGTGAGCTTAAAATTTAAGATCTTAGTGCTTATAGTGGCATGTTGCCTAGAAGCTAGGACTTAGGATAACTATAAGGTTGATACTAGCATGAATGCAACTCGACAGGTAAAGGTGATAGTGATGAGCTAGGACGTAGAATAACTATAAGATTGATACTAGTCTAAACGTAACCTAATAGGTAATAATTATTATTAAGGGTGTTCTAAAGAGGTGAGGTTTTCAACCAAATAATCCTTGATAGTTAGTTTAAGTTAGTATCAGTCTTATAGTTATTTAAATGTTTGATGTAGTAACTCATAGAATATCACTAGGTAAATAGTAATCCTTGGTTTATGATAACTATATGTTTGTGTTGGCTAATATTGTGTTTTATAGTTTATGAATCCCATTTTTCAATCTTGTTCTAAGGATCTTCAAGATCATTTACTTCTTGTATGTTTCATGTAGATTATGTAATGGACATTAGAGGATGACAATGAGGTGCTAAAAGAGGGTTAATATTGCTTAGAAGATGGTTTATTCTTTATGGATTTCTTTTTATATCTTGGCCACTTAATGGAATTTGTATTTTGGTAAATAATATGTATTTTTCCATGATATTCTAATGTAACATCATATTTTAGGGCTAAGGACATTAATTTATTAAATAGGGATTTTCATTTGAATTCTAAGTTACTTAAGTTATTCAAGTTATTTCATGTAGCTTATATAGTTTTATAAGAGTTTTATTTGCTTAAAGGTTTTTAAATGGTTATTTTATCTTTTACATACCTCATGAAATGTTTAAAGTTAACTATTTTTAAGTATGATTTTTTGGGGTATGATAAGCTTGGTATTAAACCATCATTTAAGATTACTAATTGGAGTTTATCAATTTTGATGTATGACATCTAGGAGAGGAAGAAAAGAAAATGAGGTAAAACGGATCAAGTGGACTAAGTGCTAATCAAGTATGGAAGCAATTAACAATGAGATGTTAGCCTAGTGGTAAGACTCTTGATTTGAAAACTTCAAGTCAATTTTCAATTTTGGTGGGCAATGCTGAGTTATAAAGTTCTAATTAGACTATATATTTTGGATATTTTCCCATATTACATTTATTTTGGGATTCCAACATGCCCCGACTATGGTAGAAAGTATTTCAAATCATCACCAACGTATTGAACAATAATGACAACAACCATGAAGATGCAAGTGCTTGTAGCAATGATATAAAGTTCTTTAGAAAATTTAGAAAACTTGGCCCTTCAACTTTAAAGGGCACTAATGATCCATCAATTACACATAAGTGGGTTGAGAACATGAATAAGGCTTTTGGAGTGTTGAATTATTCACCAACTCAAAAGACAAGGTTGTATGCCTATCAATACCAAGGAGCAACAAGTCTATGGTGGAACAATTTGCTTCATATGAAGAAGTGAAATCTAGAAAGAGTCACTTCGAATACATTCAAGAAGGATCTTGAGAATCACTTTGCTATTAAGGCCTATTGAAAAAAGAATGAGGATAAATTCTATAACTTGCAACAAGATGATATTTGCGTGTGAGTATGATATTAAGTTTAATGAGCTAGTGGAGTATGTCCCACATGTATTGAATGATGAAAAGCACAAAGTGAGAAGATTTCATAAGGGAATGAGGCCATAAATCAAGTTTTAGTCACAAAATTTTAATATGAATGGTTATGAGAAAGTTCATTTGTGAGCATTAAGAGTGAACTATAACCAAATATAAGCTAGAATTCAAATTGAAGCTTATAAGAAGTGTCAAAGAGGATCTCCAACCATAACAATTAGTAGCAAAAGAAAGCTAAAGAAAAGAAAATGAGTAGCCAACCTATTCCTCAACTTTTGATGGTGATCAATCAAAGAAAGGTGAATGCATGCTATCATTACAAAGAACTTGGTCACTTGAAAGCTCAATGTCCAAAATTATTGGAGAAGAAGCATGGGTAGTAAGCCTACTAATCCCAAGAAGTTTCCAACAGTATTTAACAATCAACTAATAGACAAGGAAGATTATAGAAATGTTTGAAGGCTCAATAAGAACTTGAGTATAAGAAGAAAGAAGCACTAGATAGGTTCTTTCTCTTATCTTCAAGGACGAAGATTTCTTAAAGTAGGAAAGTATGTAACACTTTGGTATTTAGAAACTAGGATCTTTACTTTGTTATTTATTTTATACTATATGATTGAGCATAAGGTTATATTTTATCATATGGTTTAATATTATATTAATAGGTTATGCTATGACTAGTGGCTTATACTAGTGTATTCTCATATCCCTTTCTTATGTATGTTGAGAATAGAACTTAAGATCTCTAGAATAGAGTGATATTTGATGGACTCTTGTGGTTGTATGTCTTGAAGTTGGAACCCTTAACTTATTATTCACAAGTATTATGGATATATTAATATTTTATAATATTTTTTTAGGTTACTTTCTAATTATTCCTACTAACCCTTGTTGCTTCTTGAGATGGGTAGATTTAAAGGATGGTGGTGGCCCATAGCTAGTATGGTATCGATTGGTCAATCATGGTAAGTTAGCTTCAAAGTTAGCCTACCAACATAGTGGCCTATTACCTAGTATCACAAAATCTTAGGTGATAGTGATGAGCTAGGACTTAAGACTATTGTAGGATTGATGTTAGCCTAAACAAAAAGTAGTAAGTAACGATTATTGCTGAGAGTGATCTATAGAGGTGAGGTTTCCAACCAAGTAGTTCTTGATGGCTAACTTAGTATCAACCTTATAGTTATTCCAATTTGTGGTGTGGTAACTCATGGAAAATCACCAGATAAATAGTGATTCATGATTTATAATAATTGTATATTATTGTTGGCTAATAGTGTGTTTTATAGTTTATGGGTCCCATCTTTTAGTCTTGTTCTAAGGACCTTCATAATTTCCTCTACGATGAAGGTGTGTTAATGCTTCTTACATGTTTCATGCAAATTATGTAGGATGCATTAGAAGAGGACAATGAGGTGTTGAAAGAAGGATTAATATTGTTTAGAAGATTGCTTGTCCTTGATGGATTTCTTTTTATTTTTTGGCCACATAAGGGATATTTCTATTTTGGCATGAATATGGATATTTTCATGGAACTCTGATGTAATGTTGTATTTGAGGCTTAAGGGCATTTGTTTTTTAAACTGAATTTTTATGTGGATTCTAAGTTACTCAAGTTATTCAAGTTATTTCATCTGACTTATATGGTTTTAAAGGAGTTTTTTTAATTTGCTTAAAGGTTTTTTTGTAGTTATTTTATCTTTCACATGCCCCATGGAATAGTTAAGTTTATTTTTGAAGTACAATTTTGGGGGTGTAACAATTGGATACAAAAGCTTAAGAACTGCTACCAATGATTTGAAAATTCTTCATCTTCAAATGGGTTATAGAAATATAATCCTCTTTCTCTCTTAATTTTTATTTTGTCCATGAAGAGTTCAAGATCCTACTTAAGAAAATTATTATAAGAGATATCCAGCAAAATTTTAATTGTAATTCTTTCACACATATTCAATTTGTTAATGACTCCTTTGTATTGTTTGATGGAAATCCATAATTTGTAGCAAACTTGCATATAACACAATAGAAGTTTTCAATTATTTTTAATTTAATAATCATTTTAAATAAAAATCATGTTCAAGTTTCAAGTTGATAAAATTTACAAGAATCAACTCATTAATTAGGATGTCAAGTAAACTCATTACCAACCATGTATTTGGGGCTTCCTATCTTGGTGGATTGTATGAAGAAGAAACCTAGAAGCTACTTTTTCAAAAGATTAATAACAAACTTGCTAGGTAGAAGGCTAAGTTGTTATCACAAGCTAGTTGGTTATAGTTGGTAAGAAATACTCTTTAGGCTTTGTCTCTTTATCACCTTTCTTTCATTTATTCTCTTAAAGCAACAATTTCTAAGAAATAGGAAAGAAAAAGAACTTTTTTGTGATCAAACCATTTGAAAAAACCACTTCATGTTTCAAATTGAAATATAATATGTAAACTTTGGTCCTCTGGAGGATAGAATCTTAAGCATATAAAAAGGCATAAATGATATTTTCTAGGAAAGATTTCTTGGAAACTTTTAAACAAAAAAACTATACAAATATATGCTACTAAACATTGCTCTTTAAATTAAGTACTTTTAAATTTTTACTTTTCAAATTAAGTACTTTTTGAAACTAAAATTGAAATGCTTTTTATTACATTCAAAAACCCTTGGGATCTATTGGATAAAAGAAATATACCTAGTATGTGTAGTAAACACTTCATCAATAAAGTTACCAAGTTTCCTTAATGCTATATCAAAAAGCTTAATTAAACTACTAACTATAATTTTCCATTTGTGAGAACTTTGTGCAAGAACAAAACATTTCAAGAATATGTGATGATCAATAGCTTTTTGATTGCATAAATGACAAGTTCTCTCTTCTCTTGGAATTGAGATGCATCTTCCTATTTCAATTCGAAAATAATGGGAGCCCAATCTTGCTCGACTAATTTGATAGCATAGGTGATAGGATATAGGAGCATATAAAGAAGCTATTTTTTATTGATGCCTCCTCTAATGCTATCTAGATAGAATTGTTCATTTCCTGTTGGGTTACTCCATATATGCAAAAATGTCTTGTTTATGATACTCTTATGGAGATGCCTTATATCGCAATGTAGAACATCCATCTCAATGTTTTATTTTAAGCCAAATCATTCCCTTGTAGAACCATCCTTTCTATTGTTAGAAACTAAGACTTCCTTAGAAAATTTAGTTGTTGTGCTAGATGAGAGACTATGAACATATATTGCAAATTGACAAAGAGCTTCTATCTCTAAAGGCATCATATCAGCTTCAAGAAGTAGCAAATCATATTGTACCTACCTTTTAACAAAAAAATTCTACCAAAAAATGCTTCTACACTTCCTTTATTCTCTTTTAATATTTGTTCTCAAGTCCAGGATCCCACACTACATACCCATAGGCTAAGATAGTTTCCTTCTAAAATTTGCTTTTTAAATCAAATAAGGCTTTTAATTCACTTGCAATCCTATGTTTAATGCACATCTCTGAACTATAATTGTGAGAGAAAGATCTAGACCAAGGTATCTATAAGCTTGTGTCATATTTACTAGGTCCTTTCCAATAGCGAAAGAGTAATCATTACTCCTAGTGCCACACACCATAATTTTGGTTTTTTTGCATATTAACTTTCATTTTTGAACATTGGCAAAAAAAAAACATCCAAAATAGTTAGCATTTGTTGCAGGCCGTCCTTGGAGTTGGAGATGAGAGCTACATTATTAACATACAATAAAAGGTTGAAAAAGTGATCATTAATTTTAATAGAACATCTATCTAGAATTGTTTGCATCCACTCCTCTAGTTCATCAATGAAAATACCAAAAGAATGGGCAAAAGAGGACAACCCTGTTTCACCCCCAATATCACTATGTAATAAAACCTTTTTATTGGAGTATTGATCTAGGTAAAGACTTTGAATAGCAGCTAGCAAATATGGAGGAATACCTATGTCTTGTAATCACTTTCGCAACTTGCTTCAAATAACTGAATCATATGCTTTAGAAAAATCCACAAAGCAAAGAAAAGTTCTTCTATTTTGCCATTTTGCACGATCAATAAAATATTTTAATGTGATTAGGTGATTAATAGTAGAATGGTGATGTCTAAACCTAGCTAGTGAAATTGCTCACAAATTATTTTGTTCTATATATTTCCCAATCTTTATCTCAAGAATAATTTCCAAAATCTTAGCAAAAATATTACTGATGACAATTAGCTTGTAGTTATTTAAATCAAATGTATCTTTTTTTCCTTTTTGAAGAGAAAAATAGCTCTGTTAGTGCACCATTCTGTATCTAAACTAGTTTGAAGAGCATGGTTTAGAATTTCCTAAATTGTCTACCATACCAAAGGTCCTTTCCAAGTTAGCATTTCTACATAAAGTTCTGTTGTATCAATTGCTTTACCTGAGGCTAGTCTTTTGATGCCTTACATAGTGTCCTCAAAGGAGATGAAAAGGTTTCCATTATTTTGGCGATATCCTACCAGCTCACCCTTGCCTTGAAACAAATTTCAATAAAATTGCATAATCTTAGAAAAGGGAAATTTTGGTTTCAAACTTTTCCTTTGATGAAGCAACCTCTAAAAATGTCTTGGTTCTTTCTTGATCATGTAGAGGAGTAACTTATCTTTCTTTGATGAACTGTCTTTTTTTATTTCAAATCAAATTCTTATAAAACCTTATAGCTATTGGAGTTTTTAATTTAAGTCTAACTACCACATATTCAAAACCAAATCAAGGTTAGGACTCTATTGTCGCTTTTCTAGAAACATGTTGGTTTACTAACACCAAAATTTCTTCCAAGTTTTATATCAAGATTCCAATGCTTTTAAACTTCCTCATGAAAATCTAACTTAACTTTGTCTATTATTATACAAGAAATTGGCTTTCTCTGCTATTTCAAATGTTGTAAATTTATCAAAAGGCTAAAATACAATCGTCGATGGTGAGACTCAATCACCTCATCACATACTTTAAAATGTTTAATAAAAGTCAAACTCTCTATATTGGTGATCAAAAAATCAATACATGAGGAACCTTGTGATCCTATGAATGTGTAGTAACCAGAATTAGAAATATTGAGTAACCCATTAAAAATTACCAAATTTAAACCTTGACCCCAATTCAATAAATGTCTACCTCTTTGATTGACTTGTATGTCTTTAGAGAACCTTTTCCACTCTACATTATTCTCATAGTCTAAATATCCATGTTGATTCCAAAAGCTTACCGAAATTTGTTCAAGTCCAACCCTAGCATTAAAATCCCTATAAATGCAAAATTTTCCCATCTGAGCAAAAGTAGCAATATTTATCCTAAGGCTCTAATAGGGAAAGTTCCTTAGCAAATGTTTTTTAACATAAAAAGTAGCTTTTCGAGGAGAAAAATAATAAAAAGCTAAGAAAAAACTAACCTTCTCATGAGCTACTCGAATCCAAAGATAGTGCTTGTATTCATCTTTTTTTTTAACTATTATATATTGTTTTATGATACTACTAATCAACATAGCTAGGCCACCAAAAGGTCCTCTATGTTCACTTTATTTCCTATACGGAAAGAAAAAAGTCTAAAAATGTAGGCATACAAGATCATTGGAGTCATCCCCATGCCATGCTTTAGTAATCCCAAAAATATCAAATCTATTGAAAAGAAAATACTATGCAAACTAATAAGTTTATCTGCTATAGGACCCTCAATATTTAAAAAACTATAGTGTGAGAATTTAACCCCTATTTACAATCTTTGATAACTGCAACATATTTAACACTAGGATAGGTAATTTTTCCTTCCTCTTTTACTTTTTTTACTTTCTCCATTCTTCAACTTTATTAGTGTATTAGTTACACAAAAGGTATTCATTTAGCCATAAAATTTTGCTTTTTAGATTGTGTCAATTATCCCAAATTTTTATCCTTGCCTTAGCATCCTAAAATTTAATCATAATATGATTACTTCCTTCTCCCTCTTGACCTATTCTGACAATCTTCAAAATGTGGGGTTGTTCTGTTAGATGCAATTTTTCTTCTAGTAGTTTAGTGATTTCTTCAATCAAAATTTCATCCTTCTTTCCAAGTACCCCAACTAGATGTAGATTTAATGTTTTTTCTCATTTTTCCTCTTCCTCCTTTAGTGTCTAAAATTATTTTACTCACCTCTTGTGGAGTATGAGTTAAATTATTATGCTAGACATGCTTCTATGGATGAGCTATGTTGCCAATCTTGGATTCCAAAGCTATACTTTTTTTCAAGACCTCTTTGTGCTTATTTAACAAATGATTCTATAAAAATTTCACTTGCACAATAAAACCCTCCACAAGGGTTTTAAGCTACTTAATTTTTGCGGTCATCATTTTTGACTCTACTTCAAGGGTATCCAAGCATTTCACTTTTGCTACCATCAAATCCCATTATGATTTTGAAAAGAGTGACTCTTTCTATTATTTACTCACGTTTGCTTCCCCAACAACACAAAGAATCTATGATTTCAAACACTACTACTTTGGTTGTTTTTTTCTTCTTCAACATCCAGATAGACAAACAAATCCTCAACAATAAACCCTTAGTATTAGCAACAAACTTGGTAATAAACCTCTTGACTTAGAAGCTCCAAGTTATGGCTTAATAAACCTTGAGTAGCAATAACAAACCTAATGGTATTTAATTTTGATTACTTTTGTTTTTTGAAAAATCTATAAAATTATGCTTTGTTAACTAGCCATAACTAACACTCAACACTAACCAAAACACCCCTTTCACCTTATTGCCACCATGTTCAACCCCTACTTTAACACCTCTACTACAATTTTACACAAAACCAAATTTATGTAAGATACTGAATTTTAACTAAAATACTAATTTTAATTGAATTGTTCCAAGTCTTGTAAATGGGTAATGCAACATAATAAAATTTAAGCATTCATTATTCCAATTATTCTTTAAAAGAGCTAGTTCAAAAATGGCCTGCAAGTGCATATCCTCACTACTTACAAGTGTGGCAATAATGGAGTAGGCTTTTGATGGAACACTATATAGTATGCAATAATGGAGTAGGTTCTTGGCTAAACACTATATGGTATATCACATCTTCCTTGTTATATAGGTCAAGGTTAAATTACCAACCTTGAGTTTCTTTGTATTGGGGAAAAAAATGAAAAATTACATCTCCATTCCCTAAAATCATGACAAACCTATTGTTACCATCTTGTGAAAGAGATTACCCTTGTAGCCAAACAAGCTCTAGAGATACAACTGCTATACCTATTTATGAAGCCCAATACATGGAATTCCAGACTAAAAGTTAGCAAATTTCATCTTAATTGTAGTGGGCTAGGTTCTATCTTTGAACACTATCAATTAAAATGAGCTCCAAGAGCTTTTCAAACTACAAAAAACAATTTGACTTAGCTAATACAATTGATTTTACTCTAGCTTAGTTATATATTTATAATATAAGGATCATCACCCAAAGCTACCAACAGAAGAGCAAAAGCCTAACCTCTTCAAATGGCTGCCCCTAGGATTGAACCCAAGTCTTCGACTTGAGAAATGAGTACCTTATCATTACTCCAAATAACAATCCCTTGTATATTTATAATATATATCTACAATTTGGCCGAGAGGACCTTCTTAGACATGTAATAAGACATTTGTATAAAATTTCACTTGTCATATCTAACATTGACAACATATTGCATCACCTTAAAATAAAACCTATATTAGAGTTTTTTTGATAAACATAGTTAAGCCATTTTTATTTTTATTTTTGGAAGATCAGAAATAACGTAATCCACCACCTTAACACCATTAATGTTTGAGCTTTCAAATAACATGGTTTGAACACTTCTTCTTTGTTATTGAATATTTTTCTTCTTTGTTATTGAATATTTTCTTTTTTGTTATGGATAAAAATATTATTTTAGTCCCTTAGAATGTTACGGCTAGAATATTATTCAGCATTACTGATAAACTTTCAATGTTATGTTTAGAATATTGCTTGCTGCTATCCATTGCATCACCCTAAAACAAAACTCACATTGGAGTTGTCAGATAAAGCTGGCTGAACATTTTCACATCATTAATATCAACCCCGTTAATGTCAACTATCCACATAAAATTATGACACATTTATCTCAGATAAAAAAAGCCATTTTCTACCTCAATTTCCATGTCAGCGACTCCCAGAAAAAACATCAATTCATTGAGCAATTAATCATATCACTGCCCTCTTATTCTTTCTAACAAAACATGGACTTGGACTCCTTCCTCTACAAACATTTCATGGTCCTTCAACTGCATCAGCAAATCTTTATTGCTTGTTAACACCTGGGATCATCACAATGGAAGACAGATCACTCAATTAAAGAAACTGAGAGAAACAATGTACAAACTATAACCTCAGTTGAAGAGAATAACGAACGCTTCACGTGGTTTTGAATTAGCAGAAAGCATAGTATCAACATGTGAAACAAAATTGGGTTAGTATATCAAGAAGCTATTGTAACATGGAAGTGTCATATACAGGAAAGACCATGGACAGACCTCAACGATTGCCTTCTACGATGATTTTTCTTGGAACCCTTATCTTTCAAGCACAGAGAAATGAAGGCATCTAATCTGACCAGCCAGAAAGCAATAGAGGCAGTTGTCTGGGGCATGGATGGAGAAAATGGTATCAACTCTTCACATGTTGTCTTGGATCTCATTTTTGAAATTGAGGCATGCAACCAATCATCACGAATTGCACTCTCGAGGTCTGTAACAACCTGACACCAGACCACTAAATAAGGTAAAGAAACACTTCGGGAATTCATAAAAAGAGATGAAGGCTAGGGTGAAACCTGAACAAGATCAGATGGAGACGAAGCTCGCCTGAGATGTTTAATCCAAACATTCTGATGAGATTTCTTCCACAGAGGCTCCAAAGCTTCTTGAGGCAATACTGCCTGCATAATAATTCAATTACACTTTTAGCTTTCCAAAGTCAAATAAAATGACTAAATAGAATTCAATTATGCAAACCCTGCAATAATCATGCTGCTGTAATCACATGCATCATGCTTTTAACCTGGAACTCAATAACATGAAAACCCGGAAAATGGCTTAAGATCATGGCCATTTTAAAACAAATGTAATGGAAAAATCAGAGTACCTCTATCGCCTGCATAGCTGCTTTCAAAGCCTGGATTGAGGAAGGAAGAATTTTATACATCTGAGAAACCACGGCTGAGCCCCTTCGTTTGCACTTTGCAATATGCACAGCATATCTTTCTTCTGAATCAAAATCCAACTCAAAGGTTGTGTGGCATATTATACAGTGCCCTTCTTCTGGCCAGAAAAGATCGTTACATACTCTACAGTGTTGCAGTCTCTCTGCTTTGAAGTTTGAAATCTTAAGCTTCTGGTAAAAATCACTCCATACCCACTTGTGAAACTCTAAGGAATCATCACAGTTACGATGCATTCCAGATTCATATTTTCTGGATTCAACAAAAAAAGCGCCAGATGATTGTGCCATATCAGAAACCGTGCACTCTGAATTGTTATCAACAGCAGATGTCCCAGATGAACTCTCCCTTGACAAAAAATCTCTTTCAGATTTTAACTTTCTCATTCCTTGCCTAATTGTGGATTCTCTGTGTTGTAATGAAAATAGAAGATTTGCTTCTGTTACATCCATAGGATCTAACAATGCCATTAATGTTTCTAATGCCTGCATTGTTATATTGAATGTAAAATCAAACCATTAGTCCAAAATGAGACAACAGACTAACTGATCAAATTCCGACAATTATACATACATACATATATATCACATCCATTTAAGAGAGAACATAAAAGAGGTTACACAAACAGGTACTTATTCACAGGCCTATACCTCTTCTGTATCAAGTACCACCCAATGACCATCTTCAGAGGATTCCAAATACACTCTGCCATACCCATAGTCTTTCACTTCATTACAAAAAAATTGCCAGTATAAATTGCCTCTACGATCAGCTCCTAGACACATGCTGACAAATGATTCTTGCTGACTGTGGTTACATGTATGTGTTTGTGATCGATCCCTTCTGTGCTTATTTGATATATTTTTCACATTCCTGTCTGCATCAGAAAGCTGTACGTATGGGAATGTCCCTTTTCCTTTCTTGCTATCATGATTTGACGGTTTCTTTAACAACAAATAAGATAAGTTAGCTGAAAACCAGCTTAGTTATTTCACATATATCAATAAGGCAAGCATTCTTAAACGTATCATTAAAATAAAGAGTGAAACTCAAACACCATTCGTACTGGTCTCTTAAAGCAACAAATATTTAACATTTACATCAATACGTCACAATACACAATCACAAATATATAAGTCTTATATCCTAAATAACAATCACATGGAAAAACATCATTCTCTGTATGTACGAGACAAAAAAAGTTCACGGATTTGATCAAACAATGCCAATCAATATAATACCTTGGTTGCCTTTTGCATACTACTTCCAGACTTGACCAAATTAATTAATGCCGCAAGCGTGATTAACTTCTCTTTGATGCTAAGTTTTGTATAATCACCTTCCATCAAACCCATCACCCATGCATCTCCTACCTGGCTTTCATCAATCTCAGGTATACCCATAGAATATTTGTTGAGTGAGTGATTATTACTGGTGGACCTAACTCTCATAGACCTGAATATATTTTCATCATTTTTTAATGGAATGTACCTCAATGTACCTGTAGCAATGCACCAGAGGAAATTGTAACTTAAAATGCTCCCTAAGGAAACCAAAACAGTGCATTTGTTTCATAGTACCTTGAGAATGTGCTGCATTGTACTCTTCAGATTCTGAATCCATGTGTTCTTCTGAATCTGAATCTTTGCTGCTACGTTCAGTATCCACTGAACTTGTTGAGCATGTATCATCTTCCTGTTCTCCTAGATGTAGAAAATTTGCTCTAACTCGAAATGCTGAATTTGAAATCCTCTCAAACAAGGTGATGTCACTTGAAAGACTCAAACATAATAGTTCTTCAAGTCTAGCACCGGAAGGAAGATCACGAAGATTGCGTTTCTTCATAATCACATACACAAAAATATTACGCATGCAATGCATTCTAAAACTAGTCAACATAACAGAAAATATTCTACATGTATGGGAAAGTTATACAGTTACATAACATATGTTCTTCAATGAAAAGAAACATTTATTATTTCAGATCGTCAATGAAGTTTTAAAACTTTCACTGTAAAGTTAAGATATTCTCTCAAGTTCAGGGATTTCTACAACAACAATGATTCTTTTCAACCTTAATATCCACTGACATACCAGACCTTATTGTGAAATTATGTCCTTACATGACACTGTCTTTCATTCATAGTTATTCCAAAAAATCACATCTATCTGCTATATACATTCATTTGCAAATTTAATTTTAAAGTCTCATACACTCATACCTGAACTTGCTGTGCTATCTCATTGATTTTTAAGCCATCAATTCCTTTCTTTCTAAGAATACGGAAAAGAGCATACTTCAAAGTTCCACGGATTAGACCATGAGATCCTGCTTGCATTTCCTCCTAGATACAGAGAAAAAGAACAACAATATTTACGTTGAGAAATGAGTTACAGAACTCAATAGCTTCTAGGTGTGTACTAAGCGAGGACTAAACATGCGAGCTCATAACCAACTCATCCTCCCCCATTTGACCAAACACATAAATGTTATTCATTAACCTAATAAAAATAGTATGTGGTTATCACTCAACAAGTAGCATTACAACAATGTCTAATATCTCTGAACTTGTAGTTTAAAAACAGGTTTAGAAAAAAAAGCATATGTAATAGAGTTGAAACACTGCAGAAATTCTGGCAACACAGAATGCAATGATATTGATGACTTTTTCTAACAGAAATCCATGATTATATATATTCAGTTGCCAGACCATGAGAAGAAAATGGTAGTTGCAGGAAAATTTTCCCAAGAAATTTAGATTGTGAATGGCTATATTTTTATGCATTTCAACTATATTTGCAGGATATCTAACAAAGCGAATTCTTTTTAATTTTTTTTTTTTTAAATCAGGAGAACATCAACAGATTCAAATTATTACCACAATAGTGCTAAGAATCATATTACAAAAAAAATGGATATGATGGCATTCACACCGAACAAATTCTAGAAAGGAAAATAGCTCTCATTCAAGAAGAAAAAGAAAACCTTTTGAGTTACAGCTTTCCTTGACCCATGAACATCTACTGTTTGACCCGAACCAAAGCCAGCCTCAATTAAAACCTGCCGCAATATCTCTGGCCATGTCAGAGGATTCAGGAATCCCTGCCAGTCTTTAACATCAAAACTCCCAGATTTTATCTACCATGTAGAAATAAACTCTGATTAGTGAAATAAGAATTAAAAACAAACAAACAAACACTAAAGGTTGGTACTAGCCTAGATAAAGTGAGTAACAGTAACGAGAAATGGCATGCATTGAATAACAATGGCCCCTCATGTCTGCAATGAACAACACATACTAACTCCAAACAGGCATGCAACTCATAAATGATTGACAAACTAAGCATTTTTTTATCTTGTACATAACGCAAACTTGCTATTATAAATTACAAAGCGGCCATAAAAGCTACAAATGCAATATCCAGATGTTTTTAAACAGAACATAACAAGAGTTCTGATAACAATGATGTTTTCTAAAGAATGCTTTAAAAAACACTGAACAATTCCTGAAATATAAAAGGCCTTAAAATGGAATAATTTTTGGGTTGAAAAAAGTAAGCATATTCATATCTCATTACGAAGTTCACTTGCACTGCTGTGATTCCAAATGTTCAGCACTTTGAAGTTGGTTGTTTTTTTTTTTTCTTTTTTTTGGGTTAATTCTGTCTACTCAACTGTAATGTTCCAAATCAAACTCCAATCCTGGAACTTATCAAATCACATTTCAGCATGTACTTCATTGGCCATTAATATTGCTGTTCTTTAAAATCTTATCCAAAATTTGATGGCAAAGCAATCAGTATACAACAATATATTTTACAACTAAAAAAATATACTAATGAATAAGAACTGATACTTCAATAAAAAACAGATCAGTCACAATTAAGATACTATTAGAAATATAAAAGAGACATTCATATACTTAATTGTCTCTCTGATAGATGAACAATGTGCAAATTAGTAAACTTACAGAGAATACAAGTCTTGAAAAGCTGCTGCTTTTATAAACCGGGCTTGCATGGTTCATTTGATATGCATTTGAAGAGCTTTGGATAGCATGTTCAAGATCTCGTAAAAGAATTTCCAACAGAGATATATGAATCTTCCCTAGAAGCTTCGAGTCCTGAAAGTTTTGATTACAGAATATAAAATCATTATTAAAAAAACCTTTTCAGCTATCTCATTGAGTTTGCAACAAAGTTAAGCACCATATCCGTACGAAGTATTCTGAGGCTTATAAAGAGTACAAAAAAATCATTGTCCATCAGCAAATAAAATAAAGGAAATGTCTGCAGAAATTAGGAAAGCCTACTTCTGGTAAGTGATATTCTAGAACGACAACAGAAATCGAAGTTGCAATGCCTCCACCAAAAGAAGCAATCTAAATTGGGGGAAGTTTGAAAATATGGCTTTTGCCAAATTGAAAAACAATGCATTGTATATTGTATCCTATAAGTTATTAGTAAAGCCAGAGAAGCATACAAAATCATGGAAAGCTTGTACAAATTGATCCATGGTAAATGGGCACAGCTTTATCAAATCAGAGAACATGTACAAAAACCGAAAGGCCTGCATAAGACACAAGAATAATGTTTAGTAAAATGCAAAGACCAATGTTTAAAATCAGAACAAAACTTTCCTACATCTCTAGCTTTATAATTACATTGTTTGATCAAAGAGGATATGGCAATAAATTAAAAAAACAAGGATGATCTCTGAAACCACATCATGTCTTAGTCAACAGCATAATCATTATCTACAGCCTATTAATATTTCATCATGAAGTAGTTCCTTAGAACCAAACCCAAAAGACATGATCAAAATCAGTCAGCCACAAATAAATAATATTTAAACTTCCTTAAGGTTTTACTTCTAAGTTCAAAAACTTTTAAGGTAGCTTCTACTTGAAAATTGGGGTAGCCAATTAAAACATAGGCAACAAAAACAAATCTATAAGAAAAACATACCCAAAAAAGGATTTTAACTTTCTCTTTTGATTCCTTCCATGGCTCAAAAAGAATTGGCTGTGTCACTCTCACAGAGGCAGGTGGGAATTTCATAAACGGACCTGTATACCATTCACCGAACAGATGCTATTTAACAATTGCTAGTGGTACAAAGTAAATACTAAATCTTTAAAAAAAAACAGATGCATAAACCAACACGCACGTTGAGGATGAGAAATAGAGGATTTTAGGTTGGTTTTTGGTAAAGTTATTTTAATAACAAACTATGTGTGCTCTTGGCTATCAAAGTATTTGCAGGCGAGGTCCAAATACTTTACTAGACCCTAAAAAAATATTGATTAGCATAGCTTCACAATGATACCTTAAAATAAATTAAAAAAACCAATCACAATTTCTGGCATTAGACAAATTCATAACAACACAATTTACTACTTTGAGTTTGCAAATCCATCGAATGTTAATAACTGGGGCCATAACAGTCAAAACCCATAAGCTGCCACCCAAAATTTGATACAGCAATTAGTGGACATAACTAAAACAAAAGGTACTCAAGCATGAGCCTACCTAAGTGACCGATCTCTTGTGTAGCTGGATTTTCTATATGTTCAAAGTGGCTTATTTCCATTGTCCCTGGACTTGCTGTATGTTCCAATGGACTCAAGCGAAAACAGCCATCATCTGATAATCTTTTTGTAACATGTGATGGCAATTTTCTAATACTTTTTCCAATTCCACAAGTAGTTATCTTCTTAGCAAGACGTTGTCTCTTGTTTGAAAACTCCCTTCCTGCCTGGAAATGAAATTTTATAATACTCCAAGAAAAAAAAGAAAAAGAAGAACAAGAAGAACTAATTCTTGAGAACCATAAAACATTTTTCCAAGATCAAATGTATATAATACATATACTCATGCATAAACACTACATAAGTGTGGGGAAACAAAACATTTCCAAACGACACTTTGCTTACATTCCTAGAATCTACACGATACTGGCATAAAGTTAATTCTTAAAAGGACCCACCATACTGAAACATTTGAATACTATATTTTGAATGCACATAATTTGATAACTTCTATCAATTTTTGCGACAGCATCCCAAGGTTAAACAAGGAAACATCAATATCTCAACTTCGTTCCAAGGGATATCTGTGCTTACAACTTAGAAGGGAAAAACCATGTGAAATAAATGCCTAAGAACAGCTTATGAAACAACCAAATGACTTCTTTTATTTTATTTTTTTTCATTTTCTTTCTTTTCTTTTTGATTTGGTAAACCTGGTCTGGAAAGGATAAGAAAGTTCATCATAGAAACTCAATGATTTGAAAATAAAGGAAAATTGATCAACCAACCAGCCAACCCAGCAATAATAAAAGTCAAAAAAGATTTATGTATGCAAAGGAATACAATTTTGAGTACTCAAGTAAATATATCAAAGGAGAACTTAAAAACAAACTTCATGCTGATGAAGTTACTATCAAACATAAATAATATTAAATCCACATTATTTCTAATCACAACGTATGGGTAGGAAAAAGAGCCACATTTGTAAATATCCAATCCTTTGATAAATAAAGAAAAGAAACCATTTTCACCTAAATTAAATTGTGTTACTCAACATAATATACCGTGACAATGTGGTTTACATTTGTGTGCTTCCGAGCTAAATCTTTGACACAATTGTGCGCTTCCATAGGTAGACATTCTTCCTCTGCATAAGCTGCAAGAGGATGAGTGCGTATGCGTTTTCTACTAGATCCTTGTGCTGACTGATGCTTCTCCTCAGTAAATTGGTCCCTTTGTACAAGCCATGATGGATGAGGGGGAAGTAAAAGCTTCCCACCGGATTGTTTACGAGCATTATGCTTATTAGCATTAAAGTTTTCACCTTCCGTTGTAATTGAATCATAAAAGGGAAGAACAGGCTTTCCAACAGACTTTTTGCCCCGTGTAAGTTCATTGACATCCAAATTTCCACCTTCAGCTAAAGGATAACAATGCAGAAGACATTTCCCACCAGATTGTTTTCCTAGAAAGCATCCCTCTTGATTGCCAGGTTCTGCTGCAAGCAATGATGGACGGGGTGGAAGGACAAGTTTTCCACCAGATGCTTTTGTTCGAAATGAAAATCTAAAGGATGATTTTCTTTCGAAATGTTCATTCATAATTGTTCCAACCTGTAAATTCATTAAGAAAATTATTAGTCTCCAATTAAATCAATTGCCATAGAAAAAAACATTATTGCTAGGTATGCTTCAAGACAATGCCAGAGTTAGTATAAAACTCAATACAAAAACGTCGTGTTAGGCTATCATTGAAAAGAATAATTACATTTATTAAAATAACAAAGTTTTGCAAGCAAAGAAAAAGATTTAACAACGGTGCTTTATTTCATCAATAAAATTTAAAAGTTTTTTCCCACTATTGTCCATCCCAAGCTAAACCTTTAGTCATACCGCAATCTTTCATATCCCTTTTAAATATTTCATCCCATACTTTCATACATTTACCTCCTCTAACTATTGATTTGAATTATGAAATACACTTTGCTGAAATCTTGAAAGAAACCTTTTGCAAGTAGATCAAAGTGTTGTAACAGAAAGTATAAGCTACTACTATATATAAAGGCAAAGCTAATAGAAATGAAAGTCAAAGAAGGGTATGGAATATAGATACATCTGAATCATCTTAACGATGTGATGCATTAACAGAAAGAATATGATTGTCTGTAGTTCATCCTTTATGGCCATAAAAAGACACATGCTCTTGGCCATTATAGATGACCTTAACAATGTTTAAATCTAGTTCCATGCAGTTGCATGCAGGAAGGGGAAAACAACCATAAACTGTGTCATTGGTTCAGTGTACAATCAAAATGACCATAAATTTTTGTTTTTTGTACTTTTTATCCTCATCATGATAGTGCATTTATTCCATGTATATGGGCTGAGCTTCAAGGTAGGCAAAGGATTTGATGATGATTTTCAACCTTGATAACAGTTTTGTGTGTGTTGATGCTTTTTATAAACTAGAAACTTTTCATACAAATTTTTTGAACATATGCAAAATACGCTATGCAAATAATTCATTTCACATAACTGCATATTTTAACATTCATCCATAATGCACATCTTAATCACTTAACCAAAATCACATTTTAAGCACAATTCATCCCTTTTTTTCTAAATTTTATTCATTCTGAACAATCAGAATCTTGGTACAAACATTTTTCGAAAAATTTCCAATGTAACTTATCAGAGTGATTCATTCATGATACCAAATCCATTGCTCTTTTTAAATTTATCTTTCATCAGCAATACAGATTTATCCAGAAATCCCATTGGAGATACAACATGTATACCGTAAAGACCCTTCCCATTAATCTCTTTTAGTTTACTTTAGAATAACCTTACTATCCTCACTTCATCCATCCTTTTCTCATTTCTTTTAATTAATTTAATTTTTGAATGTTCCACAACACCAAATGTTACAGTACAATTTGATGAGTATTAGCATTACAGTGCAATCTGATTTTTGAAAGATATGGCATGAATTACCACCTTCAGTTAACTAGAAGGCTGAATCCTTAATGATTTTGTGTTAGTTGGACCAACGAACCACTTTGTGTTAGTTGGACATTAAAAAACATTTAAAATAGCAAATGATTGAAGATTTCTAATACCTTCTTAGTCAGGAATTTCTCTTGGAGAGTATAAGTACTACCCTTGCCTGAACCAGTTGTCTCTGCTTTAAAAAAAAAGGAAAAAAGAAAACAAAATCAACCAATAAAGAACTGATGGATAGCAGTGAATTGAGCCAAATAAACAATCAATTTAAAACATAAAATATGTCAAGGATAAAACAAAAACAACTGCCAAACTTGTTTCTCAAAATGATAATCTGCAAAGAAAAATGTCAGTTTTATTATTATATAGGATCATAATAGCAACAATTTGAAACGGAAACTGCTTTTAATTATGTCCAAGAATCTATGGTTCTATTGGACCCGTTTAGTTTCAACATTTTTTTGGGCATAATGCTTGTATATCCCAGCTGCAGCCTATTGGGATCAAACTTGTGCCTTGTAGAACACAAGCCACACACCTTAACCAACAAGTCATATGCCTTGGTATACTAACAACTTACAAATTTAAAAATCAATCATCCACTCCCTAAAACTATATACTGACCTTAAGATGCTACCAAAAACCTTAGGTTAGCTTTTATATGCAATAAAACATTAATCATATCTTTTGGTTGATATCCATGACCCCAAAACAATTCTGGTGGTACTTTAAAGCTTACTTTTTTATTAGTAATTGATGTTCTATATGTTCAAAGGAAGAAAGGTTTGCATCTACATTATAATGACTGCAATTCTTGTGTTCAAGTTGTCTTGTTTTCTTAAATGGTTCATATTTACAAGAAAATGAACAGATATAACAATAACAGAAAGGTAAGTGGACAAACGTTACAAGCATAAATGATTCATATAACAAAGAACTTCGAAAGTCTCATAGCCTTTGTATTCATAAAGATTAGTTTATGACTTTGCCCCAGTATGAATGACATATATTAAACAGGGCATAGCACAAGTTAACCGAGCTAAAAGGAAAGAAGAAACGTCATTTCAAACTGCTTAAAAGAAGTTTACCCAACAATTACTTGGTCAAGGCCCATGTTCTTGAAAGCAAATGTAGAACTTGGTCTTAAAATGCACGAAACAGTTACTTTGAATGTCAACATTTTCCAAACCAAGTCCAACTTCCTTGTTGATACTTTAGAAGGACACAAGAAAGTTTGCCTGTCTTGAAAATTAGCAGGATGAATTTTAAACTTGTTCACACTACAGTTATTCATTCTGGAGTTAGATATTTCATAGCCTCTGTTCTCCAGCACATTTCAGCTTGGTTGCAAAGAAGCAACCCCATTAAATATTTTATCAGAGTAATCACAACTTTTCTTATTAATATCTGTATTACTATAATTTAAATTGGCATGTTCTTATTAACATCTACATTGCTATAATCAAAACTGGCATGCTCATGTTCATAGTTCCTTGAAAAGAATAGCATTTCAATACCAATGCTTATAAGGCTAACCATATGGAGCTGTGTGACATCTTTTCTGACAACACAGTTTACCCTTTTTATCCTACCTTATTTTACAAAAGCATTCATGAACTTGCTTATATTATAACATACGATGTATTACAATTGCTTTGTTTGTATCCTCAGAAGGATAATGAGGTTCCTTACTAGGTTAAGTTGGAAAAAACATTCAAATTCAATGATACTCACCAGGCATGAAACAGAAAATTAAGAAAACATATCAAACTCTCGCTTTCAAAAATGAATTAACTCTAAAGTTTTTCAATATACAATAAGCTTTCAAATAAAAACTGGGATATGATATATCAATAGTTTGTGCATAACAAATATGCAAAACATATACCATACCAGCATAGCATTTCTCAAGACTTTTGATGTGAGCTCGGTTCTTTATTCGCCTTCTCATACTGATGTCAGAATTGATAACTTCCATCCGGAAGACTTTATAACCCGGCTAAGAAATTACAAGACTATAAAGAAGCCAGCTTAATGAACCCGTAGGATTGAACCCCGAGACTAACGTTATACAACGACAGGCTCAGCAAAACAAAAACCCTGAACCCCTGTCATGCATATTCAAGATAATGTTTTTAATATGGATCCTCAGCAGGCTCAAGCATAATAACAGGTTTGACTATATCATATGCGTTCTAACATCAATCAAACGGCGGTTTGAAATTCTACACAATTGTTTTGATTTAATTTCAACGCAATTAGGCAACCATCAAAAGCTCATTTATCTATGCATTTAAACCTGGTTCATAGTTAACAAAGAACAAAAATGGAAACCACATATTCTCACAAGAGGAACATGGAAAAAGAAAAAAAAGATGATTTCCATCGTCTAACAGTACTCGGGTTAAAATAAATCCATGAAAAAATTTGCAGCACGTTTCCAGGACAAACAAATGAGGATGAATCATAGTTAACCACACACGGAATCAATGTACATACCTGGACTAGACTGAATTTCGCCCTATGGCCGCGGCAGCAACAGAACCGAACTGAACTGCAGTCGGCGGAAACAACAGCAGCAACAGAACCGAACTGAAATGAAATTTGACTCAACGTAAAGCAAATATGGAGCTCAACTGTGGTCCACAGCTGCGAGATGAAACAAGTGTGCTGGCGTGATCATGAAACTGGCAATGGTATGAACACACAAAAAAAGTGGAGACAAAATACATTGAATTGAATTATTATGAGGAATGCTACATGTTGAGTTGAAAAAACAGAGACATTTCCATTCCCATTCTCATGTGAAAGGTGAAGATGAAAATACATGTTAAACCCTACCAAAACCCTACTGTTGCCACTATTACCACGTACATGGACAAGTTCTTCTCCTTGTGAGCTTATTGACTTTGGCGTTGTAGCTAGCATGTAGCCGGCTTCGCCAACATCACGGTTCCATGGACCCTGGGCCATGTGACCGTCCACCCGTACAAAAATATCTGAAAAAAGATACTGCAAATATTAAAGGCAGGAGATGTGACCTCATAGTTTTATTTTTCAGGTAGATTTTTTCAAAAACATGAAAGAAAGAAATCCTTACCCTGCCTATGGATGACCAAACAGGCATGGACCCCGAGTAACAAATATTAATTTATATATGGTCTGTCTTTTCGGTTGAGCCTATGGTCGTTTGTTTATTTTTTCTCAACATTTCTATTATCTCACGGTCTTTTTAAAAGAGTCTTTTGAATATATAAGCGGCCACTTTCATCCATGATTGAACTTGTGACGTGCAAGATGTAAGTTATAAATTAGCTATGAATGATATAGGAGTTAATTTTAATAATTAAGTTTATTGAGTTACAAATTATCGAAATCATGTATGAATAATTTTCAAGTTAGCTTAATGGTAAGATTCGATTTGGAAGCTTTAAGTTGTGGGTTTGATTCTAGTGGTGGGTAATGTTAAGTTATAATAAGTGAGACATAGGTACACCCTAAGATTTATAGAAGTTTATAACTTGGTTCTACCTAATAGAATCAAACCTATGACCTAGGGTTACCAAGCCTATACCACTAGGCTAACACCTCATTGTTATCTCAACCATATAGAAGTTAAACCAATGAATGGCTTAAGTGATTACCTTTATGTGAGTTGCCTATGAATGATACAAAAATTAAGCCAATTATAGCCTACTTAAGTAGGGGGGTGTCGAACCATAAAAAAATGAATAATAATATTTTAAAAAAATTAGAGTACATTAGATCATCGAAGAGAGAATCTAAAGAAAAAGCCCAACGATTTTGGGGATGTCTTTTCAAGTTTTCATCCTTACACCCTATCCTGAAAAAGCTTCCCTTTGCAATAAGAAAAGGATTAGGCCTTACCCTTATTCAAAAGTATGACATCTCGTTCCCACATACCATAGCAAACACCAAATATACATTACATTCAACATTATGCGTAAAGAAGATAATGTGGCAAATAGGAAATATGCGTAACATTTGACATTATGCACAGAAAATAACAGAGAAAATGTAGATGAAAACTGAAAAGAATGCTTTATTAATGTGGAACAATGTATTCGGATCATGCTCTTTGTGTTCCTTAGGGTTGTCTTCCTTTAGCATCTATCCCTTAGAGGCTATCTAGCATTACCACCATAGTTAGGGCTATCACCAGCCAAAAGGGACACCTTTCTATCTTGCTTCACCTAGCACTTGTTACTTGCCTTTACCAGCTTTGCAACTCCATGTTGATACAACCTCTAATGCCTGAGTATAAATACCTTATGTCAAACCCCCAAATGTCACCTCAATATACATGCCCTTTATTATAATGTGTCCTTTTGAATCTTAATTACAACTTACCCTTTTGGGTCTTATTACAAAAATTACAACACTTATTCTAAAGTGACACTAGCTTTGTTATGCAATGATATAACAATCTAGTCCCCTTAGTTTTCATTCTTTCTCAAACTAATCCACATTCACTGTCTTTTTCCATCCAATATTTCATTTCATGCTCTTATACTCCAATGCTTTAATTTCTCCTTTTGACTTGAAGTTAAGTCCTTCTTATGCTCGAGGATTAATGGAAGTAGTTGTAGTTCTACCATAAGTGGTATATGATAGAATGGTCTTATTCAAGATTACAAGACTTGATATTGCCTATCATTTTCTTCCTTAGAAATTAACTACAATAGTTTTGTAACTTTAAAGAATTAGGTATCATAGCAAATGTAGTTTAGGTTCTTAATTAAAAATGATGTTAACCTATTTTAATTAGTCATTATCATAGTTGATAAATTGTGGTTGTTGATGAGTACTGTCCATCAAGATCATCTATTCTTAAATTTTAGGATTTGACTTGTTTAGTAAACAAAATATGCATTGGCCAATGGAATTACATGTTGAATTAATGAGAACATCTTCTTCAAATCAAATTCATCTTCTTAGGGTTCTTTTACATATCCATATTTTAAGAATTGATAAACACTATTGATGAGTTGCCATTTAGTTAACCATGATATCGCGTATGCGATATCGCATACACAATATTGCAGCCTATCTCCTCATCTATAAATAAGAGGTGGACAGCTCTGATAAGCAGGAGTTTTTAGAGTTAAGTTTTGATTTTAGTTCTTGTTTTTTCTCTCAACCCTTTTCCTCCTAGTGTATGCCCATAGTGTGGTGATTGTAATTGTACGGCACCTTTATTCGAGTGTGACGTACTTGGACATGCACATGACCGGAAATAAAGATCAAGATTACTTCATCATTGCAGCATTCACTTAGCTTAATCATTTACGTAATTATTATTTACTGCTTTCTTAGTTAATCTCTCCTTACCCTAAACTCCTATTAAACGCAGAATGAGTACGACTTGATCACGAGCATTTAAGTGTGACTACTTGGTAACCCAGTAGCGTACCTAGGATTTGTGCTTGGTAATCCCAGTGGTAGTCATGCACGAGGTCCAAGATGTGTATGGATGATTAAGGAACGGATGCTCATCGCACTTAGGCTAGCTTAGATTCTCTCACCCTTTCTCTCGTGGCTTAGTTAATCTTATTTACCATCATACTCAGGAGTAGCATTAGCATAGGAACACATCATACACCTCATTCTGGACTAAACCATACGTGACAAAGTTAACACTAGTCCAGATGGGAAGATAGTGAATTGCGACCTAAGGATAACCGTCTAGATACCACAACTCAACTAGTCCGTCTGCAGAGTTCAACCGAATTGCACGTGAAATGCTCGTATTCGTATGGTTGAGTGTAGGGGTACCTTGCCACTCATCAACTACTAACTTTTATATTAAAGTCTTCATAGAGGATAAATGACATTGGATCTTATACATATCCATATTTTAAGAATTGATAAACACTACTTCCAACTTTCACATTAAAGACTCCACAGAGGATAAATAACATTGGATCTTTTACACATCCATATTTTAAGAATTAATAAACACTACTTCCAATGTTTGCATTAAAGTCTCCATAGAGGATAAATGGCACTGGATTGATAAATGGCATTGGATAAATGGCACTATATGAACTACGAACCCATCAAGTCCAAGAGCTTATCAAGCAGGTAGCAAAAAGAAGAAGGAGAAATGGCTAGATGGGAGAATGTTGAAAAACATCAATGAGACCAAAGTCTCAACTTAACAAAGGTCCATAACCACAAAAAGGAGAAATCAACTAATCTCAAGGTGGAAGAACCTTCTTTGCCAGTACAACAATCATTAGAGGAAGTCGAGGCAAAGATTAATAAGATGTTGGAATGGACGTATAAAAAGTGTGGAGAATATATCAATATTATTGGAGATAGAGTTTTAACAACCCGAGAAGCAGGATAAAGTATCAATAGACAATCGGAAAGAAGGGATAAGGAAAATAAGAGCTCAACTACCAATCACACGTATGAATGCAACATTTTCCTGTACGATCACCCCAAGGGCCAATGCCCAATCTTGTTACATTTATATGAGCATTGGGGAAACACGTTACACCCAGAGTTCATACAGAGACACTGTGTGCGATCACAGTGGCAACAACCCCAGTTGTGGGGAAGCCACCCCTAAACTGGAGACACCCTTCATATCATCCAAATCCAAATGCTTATCTAGTTCAATACCCTATTTCTCTAAATGGGCCAACATACTATATCTCACTGCATTATCATTCTCCTCAATACTATCAGCCCATGTCCTCAACACAACCACCGCCTTGTGCACCTTACACTTCTCCTAATTTTCAACATTCTCATCCTTTCCCTCCTTCTACATTGCCACCAACTATTCCTAAGGTGTCTACACCATAGCAACAACCCCCGAACGTTACTTATGCTACTATTGCCAACAGTAGCGAGAGACCTTAGCAACATCGAAGGCGTCCCTTCTTTAGAAATGACCCTAGGAAGGGACAACACAATTCTAAGGCCACTACATCCTCCAACTTGGCACAAGTCCAACACTGTGGTGCACCCTTATCTTCGAACCCAATGCCTCATGTTACTTCATCAGGGCCATCAATTAACACTCCAACAACCATGCAGCCCAATGAATACAGCCATGAAGAGCGACATCCTGATCCTTGCATACCATCTTATGGTCCCAAGTATCATAGTGGATCAACTCCTTACCAGGGAACCACATCTTATAAATTGCCCCACTACACTTACTACAATTAGGTGTGTGAACCCCAAAGGGGTAAGTATGACCAAGTTTCAATATTTCCAACATGCAAGGATCCTCAACTTTCATTTGTTAATCCTCGCCATGCTGAACTATTTAGTTATGGGGGATATCCCCCATTCTAGTAACAAGCAGGATTAATAACCACTTTTTATTTTATTTAATTTTACAACTTTTTTATTTTCCAGTTTTTCAATTTTCAATTTCTTGTTTTATCATTTTGTCTTTTTATCTTTTTACACTTTTGTAAGTAATCTCATCTATGAATAAAACACTCATGTGAATCGTTGGTTGAGGTGTGTTCTATGTAATCGAGTCTTGAGTGATCAATTCTTTGGACAGTGAGGCCATTACATCCACTCATCCATTCTACAAATAAGAGGTTTTGTTTGAGGGTACAGTGATATTCTTGACATTCTTAAAACTTAAAATTAATTTTGTGTTTATTGTACTCGAAATGAAGAAGGATGGACCAAGAGGGAATGATTAGGGTGTGACATCAAGGGGGCTTGTGGATTCTCTTTGGTGACGTCTGTGAGAGTTATCACGCAACATGGTTGTACTAAGATCCTTGTAGATCTAACACAAAATGGGAGTAAGAGTAATCAAAAGGCACTCAAAAATTGAATGTTGTTCTAAGGGGTCCCATTGGAAAGACATGCACCCATGCTTGAAGGTTGGCGGCTTCTCTGGATTCAACAATCAAAAAGAAGAAGAAGAAGAAGAAAACAGAAAACAAAAAGCAAAGTGCCACAAAGCAAAAAAAATAAAAAAATCACTTCTCCCTTGAATAAAATGCCAAGTGATCGTATGCCTTGTTGTTTTGGGTACTCTCATAGTCGCTCATCATGGGATGAAACAATGCGGTGTCACTGATAAGAGGAATGGACTTGGTTCTGATCTTGGAATGATGGGTTAATGACACATTAATCATGCTTTTCACGCAGGATTCATTGTGCCCTAGGTCAGTTACCTCATGTCCTAATCTCTACAATCCCTTCTATACCCCGTCTCATCTCGTTGTTCATGTAATTGTTACTTGTGTCTCATCTAGTGTAGAATTCTTACCTCATAATTTCGGTGATATTTACATGCGTGTGTTTTGTGGAGTCAGTGTGGATTAGATTTAACCCTTATAGTGCCCATGGACACTTTTAAGTGTGGTTACACAAGGGCATTATAGGTTGGAACCTACTTTGGGGAGGACCCACTTGTGTAATCTCTTGTAATTTTCACTCATGATACAACTCACACACACCATCTATTACCCTTAGCATATTGCCAGCAATCTTCTTTCCCTTATTACTATCCCTTCAATTCAATGTTCCTATGAACCATCACGGAACCTTTTTCTTCCATCCGAGGTCCTTATTGATAAATTCCACACCATCATAATTATTTGTGCCTTTAGAACTATCTTAATTACCCTAGAACCCTTTAACTTGTGCCCACATGTCCTTTCTTTCCATTTTTAATTCCAGAAAAACCTTCAAAATTTGGTATTTTTCCCTTGGCTTAAACATCGATAGGCTACGATATCGTGTACGCGATATCACGTACATGGTATCGTGTCACATTAAACTATAAATAGGAGACCCCCCCCCCCCTCTGCAACACTTAACATCAGTTTTCACAATTCACGCAGGGGAGTTTTCAAATTTTTCTCTACAACTTGCAATTGTGAGACCCTTGCTTTTCTACCTATATCTCACTCGCTGGTACTCTGATTTTTATTCCATCTGAACCTACTTGAACCTGGAGTGTTCAGCTTAGTTGTGGGAGGAGGGGCACACGCCAAATAGCACATAAATTTTTTGAAATTCATCATCACCCGAAGGACATCTTTAGGGGTAATTAGTTGTAAAATTAAGAATAAAATGTGTCAAAAATAATTTCATCCCCTTAGCTATACTAGAAAATTAAGTTTGGAAACCACATAAGCAAAGAGGACTCAACATTATAATCTTTCGGTGACATGTTCTTCTAATAATTAACATCACATAGAAATAAGGTAAATCTATTAAGGAAAGTAGTAAGGTATAACCTAACTTTGGTAACAACCTTACTAACGATTGGCCTCATGTGATTGTAGATGGCCCCAAAACGTGGACAACAAAAAGGTCCTACTCAAGGTGGGAGCAAACGACCTAGGAGAGGAGGAAGACAAGATCCTGCTAAACAACATGCAGAGCAGGAGGAACAATCATTTAGCATCCACCAAGAGGACCCTGCTACTGTACAATCAAGGCAGGCAGAAGGAGGAGTGGCTACTGCAGTTGAACAAGGACAACATCTCACGTTGCCCCAGGATTGTGTTCAGGCCATTCACGAGAAGTCCACATTCACTGCAGTGATTGTGGAGTTAAACTTTGGATCATTTGCAGAGTTTGCTCTGAAGGCCGTTAGGGATCACCTCACAGTGTCCCCATTATGGCCTACCCTCTCTGAAAGAGGTGCCTAGTACTTAGGGGAAACGTACCAATTTTGGCACAATAAAGAAGAAGGCACCACGGTTAACAATTGTGGTGTGACTGTTGATTTCTCTGTTCAAGCCATTTCGGAAGTATTAAACCTTCCAAATATAAGGCCAAAGGTTGCTCAGAAGCAGCTGGACACTTTCAAAACTGAGCAACTTAATAAACTGTTGACAGAGAATAAAAGGGTGGTGGAAGAAAAAGAGAAGGCTGACTAGGATGCCTCTCTGGCACAAGTGCAAACTTACACACACGCCAAGGCACTCAAGGCCTTACAAGAGGAGAAAATCCAGGCCATACTTCAACACTATCAAATCCCAAGACTTGGAGCACAAGAAAAGGGAAAGACACCCATGGAGGAGCCATCGCCACCAGGAACTACATGAGTTCCATCCAATTTTGTAAACATAGAATTTTATTTTGTGTTGTGTCTGAATTTTGTTCTAACTCCACACTGCGGCATGAATCCATTCTAGTCAACCAATAATACCGTACCTATCCATTGTGTAATTAATGGAGCTTGTTCTTATTGTAACTCAAGGATGAGTTTTCATTCAATCATGGGGGTATGATGAGTTGCCATTTAGTTAATTGCGATATCGTAGCCTGTCTCCTCATCTATAAATAAGAGGTAGACAACTCTGATAAGCAAGAGCTTTTAGAGTTAAGTTTTGATTTTAGTTCTTGTTTTTTCTCTCAACCCTTTTCCTCCCAGTGTATGCCCGCAATGTGGTGATTGTAATTGTATGACACCTTTATTCAAGTGTGACGTACTTGGACACGCACATGACCAGAAATAAAGATCGAGATTACTTCATCATTGTAGCATTCACTTAGCTTAATCATTTACTTAATTTTTATTTACTTCTTTTTTAGTTAATCTCTCCTTACACTACACTCTTGTTAAACACGGAATGAGTACAACTTGATCACGAGCATTTAAGTGTGACTACTTGGTAACCCAGTAGCGTACCTAGGATCTGTGCTTGGTAATCCCAGTGGTAGTCGTGCACAAGGTCCAAGATATGTATGGATGATTGAGGAATGGATGCTCATCACACTTAGGCTAGCTTAGATTCTCTCACCCTTTCTCTCTTAGCTTAGTTAATCTTATTTACCATCATACTCAGGAGTAGCATTAACATAGGAACACATCAGACACCTCATTCTAGACTAAACCATACGTGATAAAGTTAACACTAGTCCAGATGGGAAGATAGCAAACTGCGACCTAAGGATAACCATCTAGATACCACAACTAGTCCGTCTGCAAAGTTCGATTAGATCACCCGTGAAATGCTCGTATTTGTATGGTTGAGTATAGGGGTACCTCACCACTCATCAACTACTAACTTTTATATTAAAGTCTTCATAGAGGATAAATGACATTGGATCTTATACATATCCATATTTTAAGAATTGATAAACACTACTTCCAAATTTTGCATTAAAGACTCCACAAAGGATAAATAACATTAGATCTTTTACACATCCATATTTTAGGAATTAATAAACACTACTTCCAATGTTTGCATTAAAGTCTCCATAGAGGATAAATGGCACTGGATTGATATTAATATAGGTTAGGAATAACTTATTCTTCAAAACTTTCCTTTATTTGGTTAATCAAGTATGCCACTTGATAGAGTCTAACATTTGGACATGTTAATTTGACAATTAAATATGTGTTGATCACACATACTATTTTTTTGATGATTGGATTTTATATATCAATTGCAAAGCTATGTGGCTTCTTTAGAATTGTGACTGTTCTTTTCTTCCCATCATTTGAAGTTTTGGAATTTCAAATATCATATATTCTAATCTTCATTCAAACCTTTGTACCAATTCGAACTGTGCTTCTTTATAAAAGCTTGCACAAGAATCCATGTTGTGATCCTTGCAATAGGATAATCTATATAGCTCAAAAGAAGAACTTCAATAAGAACCTTTTTGCTTGTAAACACCTTCATATCCCAACTTTTTCAAATTCAACTGGAATTGGTATAAGAATTCCCATGGCAAAACTTCTTGTAAACACAAGACATCATTGTCCAAACCTTGTAAATCTACCATGATATGTGGGTATCAATACCCATGTTAGTCCAAGGTCCATTGTGGACATAGCAATTGTTATCTTCCATTGGCTAGGAACCTTGTAAGCATGTTGTATGTTGCTATTTTCATTCTTATTCTTAGGTTCTCTTTTAGGTTATTTCTCCTCATGCTACATATCTCTTGTCATAACAAGATAATGATTCTCCATGATGTTCTACTATTTAATTTGGTTGTAGGTTGAATTAGTATACATCTTCTTAATCATTTTGGCTCATCAACTAATTCTCCAACTGATTTTGGATTAGTAACGACTAGTTATATTACCTAAACTCTTAATGACCATTCTACCTCTCTTAAGACACTAACTTCGGTAGTGTAACTAATGACTTACTAGAGGTTAGTGATGTAGGAACACCTCTTCTAATTCCCTTGTTGATTCCTATGTGTGTGTTTTGTAGGTTTTGGGCTTTGTGGAGATGTCTTGGAGATTAAGAAGTTGTCTTGGCTAGAAATGAAGTCTTCACATAATACATCTTGGGATTGACAAGAGATGTCTTATGCAAAGTGAAGACATCTTGGGTAAGATGTCTTGTGAAGAGAGGAGACATCTCAAGCAAGACATCTTGGGCCACGAGGAGACTTCTTGACCAAGGAGGAGATGTATTGGCTAAAAGCTAGGTTTTCATCAAGAGATGTTTTCCAAAGGCCAAAGATGACCTGTACAGCTATGAAATTTTTGAAATTGAGTGCTCTAATTCAGGAAATAGTGGAAGAAGATAGGAAAGGATGGAAAACAATGAAGGATCTTGGAGCTTGAGGAAATTTTCCTATGGTTTTTCTTGTCTTGTTTTCTAATAAATATAGATTATTTAATGTTTGAAAAGAGAAATATTTATGAGAGGAGATTTCTCAGGGAGTTCTCTTGATAAGATGAGAGCTTGGGCAAGGTGTGGAAGAGAACATTAAGTGAGTGCATAGTTGATAAATTGTGTTTCTCAATGCTTTGATATCGAGGTAGCCATGGTATCGTGGCCCAAGATTTGATATCGTACATTCGATATCACAGGGTTACTCTTGGGTCTATAAATATAGCACCTAGGTGTACAATTGGGGGTAAGTTTTTGGTAGTCAAGTAGTGAAACTCTTGTAGTTTGTCCATTTGAGAGTTAGAATATTTTCCAAGTTCCTGCAGCAAGAGATCTAAGTGTGAACAAATCTTTATTTAAGCATTGATGTACTTGAACACACCATTGTATTGGCAATAAAGATGAACTCTTTGATCCATTCCTTGCAGCGCTTGAGACTTTCTTTCCTATGCATTTATATTTCATGCAATTTAGATTAATGTTATTTATGTAGTAATTAATCTTGATTAATCAAGCAACTTATTAAGATACACAAGCACGATCCCTTCGAGCATACATGTGACACTTGGTAGCTCAGAAACAACTAGCATTTGATAGCTAACAGAGTTTGCACAAAGTTCAGGAGGTGTTCGGGAAGTGGGAATGGTTACTTATGTTAGGCTAGATTAGACTATAGTTTACTGAGCAATTCATCGCTCTTACTTTTAATCACTCTTACTTTTATTCTTGTTCTAGGTGAGTAATTCCATAAAAACACAAAATAATAAAAATCTTATGCCTTAGTCACACTTAACCATACAATTGCATCCCACAAGTGGGACTGGGAAGACAACAAACGGACAACAGGCACACACTGTTTAGCCCTTATGTACTTAGTAATTATAATCTGTGAAATTTAGCTAGATTGCACATGAACACTTGTGATTCGTATGGTTGGGCGTAGGGGTACGTTGCTGCTATCAATAGTGGTTGCAACTTCAAGGTTAATTATGTTGTGTGTTGGCCTATGTTTTTTGAGTCTTGCTTTTATATTGAGATCTCATTCCCAAGTTGTAGGAGAATCTCTCTATTAGTTATGTCTTACATGAAGAATAGTCATTGTGTGGTTGTAGAGCTTCATGCTCTACAATATTGTTTGAGTGTAAAAGGTTTTGGATATTTGTGGGTTTTGGGAACCCTATTGTAATCTTCTAATTAATGAATTGAAGATAGCAAGTTTTCATGTTTTCTAGCAAAAAAGTTTTATCTTTGCATAATGTCTGGATTTAGTATTCGAAGGTCATTGATTAGTTGAGTGAACCTGCTCTAGCGTTATTGGTATAAGAACTTTATATTTATTACTGCTTGAAATTCGTTAAGGATTTTGCCAATTTCAGACGATGCCTAAGAAGAAACAGGTGTAGGTACTAAATAGAGACATGAAGAACATGAAGTGTACCTTCCAAATGATGGTTTCTCAATTGGATGAAATCAACACAAAGTTAGAGAAAAATACTAGTCCTAGCCATATCTAGACACATGAAGGTGATGAGCATGCATGTTTAGATGAAGAAGTTTCACAATTAGGTGGAGATAGAGTTGATGATAATGAAGGATAATCTAACTATGTGAATGTAGGAACCCATCAACTAATGATTCTAATGAAAAGAGGGCCTATTTCCTATATGAAAATTCTGAGGGCTCCAACAGTGGTAAATACTTCTTCTTCAAGCAAGCCTAATGAGGAAGATGAGGCAAGCCTTACTAAAGCATTCAAAAATGTCGCAAAACCTCCATATGTGGAATTGAATATCTTAAATGATGTAGATGGTACTAATGCTTTTGCAAGTTGGCTAAAGGCACTTGAGAAGCATTTCTAGTTGGAAGAGGTACCAAATAACTTGAGGGTAACTATTGCAGAATCTCAATTAGAAGGTATGACTTCTAGTTGATGGGAAAATGAATCCTAGTGTTATGAAAGATGAAATCGTCAACCCATCAGAGATTGAAATTTGATGAAATACAAGTTGAGAAGAAAATTTGAACAATCCTATCAGAGATAGGAGACCATTATGAAGTTAAAATTTCTAAGACGAGGTGATAAGGATGTCAAAGAAGTCTACATCAAATTTTGTGATCTATTCCATCAAGCTAAGGTAAATTGGGAGGAATACGAATAGGCTTTAATCTTTTTAGAAGGTTTCAAAATGTCATACCAACATGAGTTATCTTTTTATGAAAAGCGAAGTCTTGATGAGGCTTATGATTTAGCACTCAAGGTTGAAAAGAAATTAAGTGGGTTTGGGAACAAAAGCAAACAAACTTTCAAGAGGAAGGAGAGGGGATCTAAATCTAAAAAGGGATCTAAGTCCAAATTTAAAGATAAGGATGACATCCATGAAAAGAAGACTAAAAGAAATGATGAGAAGGGCAAGGCCAAGAAGGACCAATATAAGAGACACAATGGTCAAGGCAGTAGCTCATCAAAAATCCAATGCTTCAAGTGTGAAGAATAGGGACACAAGTAATGGGACTATTCACTTCACAAGGTAGTCAAGGATAAATATGTGCAAACCATGGAGGTGGGGGAGATATCAAGCCAAGGTCTTTAGAGAGGTAATCCTAATACTCCAAAAATTGAGGATGTTTTTGAATTAAACTCTTGTCATGAGAAATGTAAATGGAGGAGGTCATCCTGATAGAAAACTATTGTTTCATATTAGGGATAGATGTTTTCTTAGTAAGGAATGAATTCATGTTTTGATTGATGGGTGAGCCCAAGAAAATGTTATTTCTTCTAGGGTAGTTGCTAGATTAGATTTGGCAACTAATTCTCATCCTAGACCTTATAAAGTGTATTGGTTATCTAGATATTTTTCCTGAGAGGTGAAGGAACAATGCACATTGGAATTTAAAATTGGAGGTTTTCATGATGTTGTGAAGTGTGATGTACTTCCAATAGATTGTGCTAATGTATTCTTGGTAGACCTTGGAATTTTGATAATGGTGCTCAAGTTTATGAAGCAAGAAATGTGTGGAGTATAGCTAAATTGGACAGGATCCATGAGTTGATTCCCATGATAGCTAAATAAGTGAGGTTGCAAAGTTCACTTAATGCTTCCTTAGTTCTTTTAGGAGAGAGGCAATACGTTAAGGAATAAGATGAAATAGCTTTTAGTTTTGTTGTTGTAACAATAGTTGCTAGTAATTATGATGATGTATACGTTGAACTTCCTATAGATATGCTAGGCTTGAAGGAGAATTTTTCCAAGGTGTTCAAAGAAAAATTGTATGAATTACCACCAATAAGAAATGTACAACATCAGATTGATTTTATTCCTAGTATTACCATTCCAAAAAATAGGGCTTACTAGGTGACATCAAATCATCGAGTTTAATTGCAAAGGTAAGTAGAGAAGTTACTTGCATATGGTTTTATGAGGGAATCCATTTTACCTTATGCAATTCTAGTGATGCTAGTGCCAAAGAATAACAACAATGAGTGGAGGATGTGCATTGATTCTAGGATAGTGAATCGGATGAATTTCAGTACAAGTTTCCTAATCCAAGGATGGATGATATCCTTGATGTCCTTACTAATGTTGAAATTTTTAGCAAATTTAATTTCAAGAGTGGTTACCATCAAATCAAGATCAGGCCTGGTGATGAATGGAAGATAACTTTTAAAATACCAGATGGATTGTTTGAGTTGTTAGTGATGCCATTTGGGCTCACAAATGCACTTGCTACATTTATGAGGTTGATGCATGATGTACTAAAGGGCCTGATTGATAAGTGTTGTATTATCTTTTTTCATGATATTTTGGTATATACCTCTAATAAGGAAGAGAACTTAAATATCTTGAGGATGGTATGTCTTAAGTTGAAGGAGGCACAATTAGTGATTAACATGAAGAATAGTCATTTATTCAAGAGGGAAATCACATATTTGGGGCATGTGGTTTCTAAAAACCAAATTCAAATGGAAGCTACCAAGGTGAAGGCTATTAGGGATTGGTCAACTCCTAAGAATGTTGAGGAGGTAAGATCATTGCTTAGTTTAGCATGTTTTTATAGATGGTTCATAAAAAATTTTAGTGGTAATTTGTGGCTTATGTTTGGTTTGTTGAAGAAAAATAAAGATTTGAGGTGGGATAATGAAACCTAAGGGATCTTTGACTTGTTGAAAGAAAAAATTATCAGTGAACTTGTGCTTGTGATTTTAGATTTTCAAAAATGTTTCTAGGTGGAGATGGATGAAAGTGAACTTACCATTGGTGGGGTACTTTCACAAGAAGGTAGGCTTGTTACTTTGTTTTCAAAAAAGTTGAATGAGTTAAGGCAAAAATATAGCATATATGTCAAGGAGTTGTATGTGTTCTTCAAGCAATCAAGCATTGGAGGTATTACTTATTATCTAATAAGTTCCCAATGATGATGAACCAAAAGGCACTTCAATTGGTAAACTCACAAAAGAAGTTGAGTGCAAAGCACATAAAGTGAATTATACAATTATAGGAGTTCAATTTTGTGTTAAAGCACAAAAGTGGAAAAGCTAATGTGGTGGCTGATGCATTATTGAGGGTGCATGTGGTGAATTTTAGTGTACCTCATGTTGATGGTACGAGTAAATTTACTTCTTTATATGAGCATGATGTTGAGTTTGGATAGGTTTGGAGGGGTCTCAATGAGCCATTAATGAGTAGGATAGACTAGTGGAGGAACTATCATATTCAAGATGAGATATTATTTAAGAATGGAAATGTATGTATTTTTAATTGTGATTTTTGAAAAAAGATTTTTTTTTTGAAAAGCATTGTAGTGGCATGGCAAGTCACATTAGGTGAGATACAACATTGGAACTTGTGGGTAGGCACTATTTTTGGCTTGGTATGGTAAGTGAAGTTTCAAATTTTGTGAAGGAGTGTTTGGCTTATGAGAAGTTCAAAGAGGGTAAAGGAGTGGATGGACATTATGTGCCTTTGCCAATTCCCAAGGATCCATGGGAAACTGTGTCTATGGATTTTGTGAGTGGTATCCCAAAAACTAAAAGTGGAAATGATGCAATTTTTTTTTGTGGACATGTTCTCTAAGATGGTACATTTCATTTCATGCAAGAAGATGAGTGATGCTTCCCATGTTACAAATTTGTTTTGCTAGCATGTTATGAAGTTGCATTAAATTCCTTTGAATATTGTTAATGACATAGACTTGAAATTTACTAGTCACTTTTGGAGGTTCCTTTGGAAAATTTTAGAGACAAAATTGAATTTTTCTAGTGTATATCATCCATAATCTGATGGTCAAATGGAGGTGGTGAATAAATCTTTGCTAGACATATTGGTATGTTTATGTGATGGACAACTAAATAGGTGGGAAAACTTGTTGTTTCATGCTAAATTTTTGCACTATAATGCTTCTTATGTTGCTATTGGTAGCTAAATTTTCACACTATAATGCTTCTCATGTTGTTATTGGTAAAAGCCCATTCAAGGTGAACTATGGGTTTTGTCCAAAGATGGTGGACACTTTGAAGAGTTTTGATGATGAAGCTTAATTAAGTACTTCTTTTGTGTAAGAGATGAGGGATATCCATGCATAAGTAAAATAAAATCTTAAGAAAAAGGCTAAAGAGAAAGCCCTTGAAAGGAATGAGAACAAAAAAAAGCCTACTTTTGCTGTTAATGTCTTCTTTTGGATGCACTTGAACAAGAAGTAGTTGAGAGGTATTAACTTCTCCAAGTTGAAAGCCAAGAAGATGGAACCTTTTAGAATCAAGGCTAAAATTAATGATAATTCTTTTGAGATTGATTTACCAAATGATATTGGTTTATCTTTTGTATTTAATGTTTCATATCTTGTACACTATCATGAACTAGTTTATGAGGAGACCATACAAGATAGCATCAATGAGTTAAAGGGGGATATTGATTAGTTCAAGCCATCAAAGGAGAAGAAGGTAATTATACTTAAGTGAAGGAAAGCTTCTAGTACTCAAGATGTCAAGAGGCATGAATATTTGATCCATTGGAAGGATCAGTTTGTGGATGATGCTGTATGGGTTCATGAGACCATACTTCATGAGTAGGGAATCACTTCAACTCCTACTCTCATGTTCACATGAGTTCACTTTTTAAAGGGTGGGAAAGCTAGTATAGGGACACATGATAAGCAATAGGTACCCCTATGCCCAACCATACAAATCACAAGCAATCACACATGATCTAGCCGAATTCCATGGATGGGACTAGTTGTGGCATCTAGATTGTTAAGTATTGATCGTAGGCTGCTATCTTCCCACTTGAACTAGTCAGAGCTTTGTCACATATGGTTTAGTCCAAAGTAAGCCATATGATAATTGATGTTGTTTAGACTTTAATTCTCCTAGTTATGAAGATGATGAAAGTTAAGAATAGAAATCTAAATCTAAGTAATGATGGTAATGTAATTCTACTCTAGCCTAGAGTGATCAATATTCAATCCTAGCTTACCGTACACATCTTGGTCTTATGTAATTGTTATTGGATTACCAAGCATTATGCTGTTGGGTGAACTAAGTTAAAACACTACTGGGATTACCAAATGATTACACTTAAATGCTTAAAACCAGTCATACTCATTCTACTTTACTAATGAAAAAGAAAGTAAAGTGCTTGGAAATGTAAATGATTAAAATAAGAAAATAGTAAAAGCTATGCTAAGTAATACAGTAAAACTAAGTGGATGCTACAATAATGAAAAGCAATCTCGATCTTTATTTCTAAACATGAACTATGCCCAAGTACACTTCACTCAAATAAAGATTTTGTACAACTACTCAACACCACACTGTGAGCGTTTACTCTCTATTGCTAAGTTACGAAAACAAACTGAAAGAGTTTTATTACTAAATGATCCAAAAGTATCCAATACATGGTGGAAAGTCTTGTATTTATAGACATTTATTATAATTTTAACATTGCATTTATGACATCATAAAACAAATGTGACATCGCATCTATGACATAATAACCAACTAAGATGCACCAATAGGGATGCTAAAACATAGATGTGATATAACATCTATGATATCTCAGCCAACTAATGATTTATCATACCCCCAAAATTGACTAAAAACTCATCCTCAATTTCATAGGATAAGACTGAGCTTTCTTTACAAAATTGGGAAGTGATGGGACGTGATATTGCATAAGTCCCGATATCGCATCCCCCGCGATATCGCGTATGCGATATTGCAGTCCGTTGCAATATCTATAAATAAGAAGTGGCTCTCCCTTGTTCATTATTAGTTATTAGTTAGGAGTTAGAAGTAGCGAAGCTCTAGCAGTTTGGCCACTCCAGAGATAGTTTATTTTCCCGTGTTTGCCCACAGTGTGGTGAATGTAATTGTACAGCATCCTTTATTCGAGTGTGACGTACTTGGACACGCACATGACCAGCAATAAAGATCGAGATTACTTCATCATTGCAATAGTCACTTTGTTTATTTAATTATTTTAATGCGGAATGAGTATGACTTGATTACGAGCATCTTCGTGTGACTACTTGGTAACCCAGTGGCATACCTAGGATCTACGCTTGGTAATCCCAGTGGTAGTCGTGCACAAGGTCCAAGATGTGTATGGTTGATCAGGGAATCGGTTGCTCATCACACTTAGGCTAGATTAGATTCTCTTACCTTTCTCCTCCTAGCTTAGCTTAGTCAATATTATTTTCCACTACCTTCAGGAGTAGCGTTAGAATTAGGAACATATCATACACCTCATCTGAACTAAACCATACGTGAAAAATATAATACTAATCCAAGTGGGAAGATAGCGAACTGCGACCTAAGGATAACTATCTAGGTGCCACAACTAGTCTGTCTGCGGAGTTCGACCGGATCGCATGTGCTACACTCGTTTCATATGGTTGAGTGTAGGGGTACCTTGCCACTCACCAGGAAGATACGATATTGTTGATTGACTCTAAGTGCTGTAGTGGTGTGTATAAAAAATGACATAGTTACATGACAAAATAAAAACAAAATTTGAAGTGGCTCAATATAGTTTGTATTTTAGGTGGTGGTGGATCTTCCATCGGCTTCTTTCCTTTGTCATCAGGCTCCTGGAAAGCTTCTTCTCTTCTATCTTTATCTTCTTTTTCCATATGTCCTCTCTACTGAGTGTGACATAGAGACTCCTTTGATTTTAACTATTGCATTAGCCTCTTTATTTTGCTAGAATTGGTTTCTCCTATGTTCCATTCTCCACTATTGATTAGTATGGGCCATAATGGGGATGCTTTGAGTTGTGTCTTTACAACTTTTCGGTTGTGAAGGTCCTCCTTCTAGTATCCTCTTAGGGATTGATGAGTAGCAAAGTATCTGTATGCCCAACCATATGAATCACTAAGGCGTTTACATGCAATTTAATCGAATTCTATGGACCTATAGTTCTCTAGTCCACTAGTTTTCTCTAGGAAGTGAAACAGGTGTTGAGAATGTTCATTGTCTTCCCAACTACACTTGCGAGGCTCAAGGGTATGGTTTAAGTGTAATTGAGGTACATGATTTTTCTTATTTTATATTTTATAAGTTTGATTGCTTACAATAAGAATGAAAAGTGAAGTAATTTAAAATCTAATTTGTTTACTGCCTATCTAGCCTGACACAAGTAACCGTTCCACTTTCCTAGATACATCCTAAACACATATAACACTGTTGGGCTATCAAACATTAAGCGTTATTGGGTTACCAAGAACTATATGTATGCTTGATGTGGTCATGCTTGTGTTCATTAACTACTAAAATAAATTACTCAATTTAAATGCATTAAATTAAAAAGCATAAAAGTAAAGTGCATTAAAAGAAACATTAATCTATTCTCAGTGCTACAAGGATTGTCAAAAAAGTTAGTTTTATTCTTGTCACACTATTGCGCTCAGGTACATTAGTGTTTGAACAAAGAACCATACACATTTAGACTCCTTATGCGAGCACTTAGAAAATATTCTAACTTTTAGGAAAATAAATTACAAGAGCTTCGCTACTCTAGTTGAAAACTAACATGAAAAACTATATGAAAATTGGAGCCTTGACACTATATTTATAGGACAAGGTATATACCCTAACATTAGATCCAAATCCCAACATCACATACCCGATGTCGCGGCCACTGGAAAATGACGATTCATCATACCCCCATGACTGAATGAAAACTTGTTCTTGAGTGAAGAAGAGGATGAACAAGTTCTATATAACATAATATATTGGGTAGGTATGGGATTATTAACTAACATATAGACTGACTCAAATGGAACAACAAACTCTAAGTACCCAAATGTACAAAATTACAATTTTTACAACATTGGGTGTTCATGATAAGAGAAGTGAACACCTTGGATAACATTGACATCCAACACCTCTTAGCAGCAAAAGAATGAGAGAGAGAAGAGATCGAATGATCATGAATGGTCCTCATTGTGTGATACTGTTGCATCATCATAGGTGAAGATAGTCCCACTTCCAATCCATGCTTTCCACTGCAATCACAACAGAATCATGAACTAGTATGTAATGTGGAACATATAGTTGTTAAAGGCATTGTCTTGTTTGTGGTTGCACTTAGCTAAGTTGTGATTGTGGTAGATTGACTCTTTTAGTAAATAGGGTAAAATAAATAAGTGGTCCATGAAATTGAAAAAGTTTGACAGAAGAAAATATTTGAAGAGGGTGTAAGATTTCACAATGTTAGAAAGGAAAGTTCTTTAAAAAATGTTGTGAAGATGTGTACAATTGGACGTCATTGATGGGATAAATAAAAAAAATTTGATTGTAAGAGTGTCTAAGGATAAAGAACTTAACTTCAAAGGTAGGTATGTAAGGCAAAAGAGTAAGTGGGTCCCACTTAACCAAAAGATATGTAAGTGGGTCCTTCCCAAAGTAGGTATAGGCCTTTTCTACCTTTGCATAACTTCAAGCCAAAGAGTTTGTGGGCTCCTTGGATGATTAATGGTTATGAAAGGTTAAGTACAAAAACCTGGAAGAAACTAACTAAGAGTTCTGACACATCAAACCAAAACATTGAATCAAGAACATGAAATTGAGAGTGAGGTGAGACATGGAAAGCATAGATGGATAAGAGAGAGAGAGTGGAATGGAGTTCCTAATTAAGATCACATGAAGTTTCTTGTGGATTTTATGGTTAAATGACTTGATAGGATCCATCCTTAGTCTAGACCAAAACCAACCACATTCAGTGACTTCACATTGACATTCTAAAACTAGTTCATCCCCTGAGAACAAGAGTGCTCCCATAGAACAACCACTATTCCTTATTAGAGAAGGAGTAGGAAGTGAGGAAGGGCCTTAGTTAGAGGGGGACTAGTCTCATAACTAGTGCTTGTAGCCTGTTTATTCTATCTAAGGGATGTGCTTTGAATTCCTATTATTATTTTTGAAATGGAAACCACACCATGCAAAGACACATGCATTTATTTTGTCCAAGGGGTGTGCTTTGAATTCTCATCCTCTCTTTCTCTTTCTCTTTCTCTCTTTTGATGAGAACCACACCATGCAAGGACATATGCATTTATTTTGTCCAAGGGGTGTGCTTTGAATTCTCATCATATTTTTCTAATGAGAACCACACCATGCAAGAACTTATTTAACTTCCTTTTATTAGATGAGGTAGAATGATAAGAGGTCTATGAAAACACACATGCATCCAGGCAAATAGAAAATCATAAATAATATTGAATCCCCTTGAAGCCACATCATGTTCAAACCTTTGAATCCTTCCCAATTCCAAAAACTACCAAAGTCACAAATTTATTGAAGTTTTATTAATGAAAAAGGGACTACACATTTCCAAAACAAGGAAAACCATAGAGTTTGTGGATGGGTGGATGTCATGGACTCATTGCCTATTGCATGAAAAAGAAACCATGTCCTAATTATCTGTAACAAAATTCAAAGCCAGAAACTAGACACCAACAATCAAATAATAAAGTAGTACACACCACCATCAAGTAACACATTACCAATGTACCTGGCACTTATTAACAAAAAGTTAGAAAATCACAGCAAATAAAATAAAAGAAAATATAAAAGAAAGTATAAAATATTCAAGAAATAGCAAATGTACTAATGATGGTGTAAAATAAAAATTAGAAAAGATTAATAACATGAAAATAAAAAGATGTAAAATAAAGAATGTGTAAAACATAAAGTTGTAAAATAAAAAATATGTAAAAAAAAAGTTGAAAAACTAAGGAGCTACTTATATGGTTAGCATGGGTGGCCATCTCCCCCACAACTAAGCTGAAAGGAGGATATCCAAAATATTGAGCGTGGTTGTCCATCTAATGAGGTGCTTGTCATGTTAGTTGGTGTATGCTCATGTTAAGGTTTAATTTGTTGGATGTTAACTAGCTATTTTCTTTTTGGGCTCTCAAGCTTGTAGAGCATCATGGACCCTAAAGGAAAAGTCTTATAAATGATGTAAAGCCCTTCCCACAATGTTTGGAACTTAGTTCGTAGAGGTATGTGTGTGGGGTTCTAGCAAAGAACCTTATCTCTTAGTTGAAATTTGACTTTTCTGATTTGTAGGTCATGACACTTTTTGTTATAGGCCTTGTACAACTCATTAGATGATAGGGTTATTAATCAATTTTCATCTAGTAGGTTGAGATTCATTAGTCATTCTTTTTGAGCTAGACTTAAGTCAAGGTCAAGGTCACAAGTAGTTGAAAGTGTATAGAGCTCAAATTGAATAGGAAGTTGATGTATGAATTTCCATTTAACATGGGCATGATGGAACCTATGAAATTAGTGTCCCAAATGTTGAATGGTTTCAATGGTTAAATCCATTGTTGAGGTTCCTCCATTTGAGTGGTCATTCCACCATCTCATTGGCATTGTTCATAAGAGTGGACATAATGGTGAGCATCCCTAAAGATTATTGGCTAATAATACCTTGCCATCAAGATTTTAATGGTCATGTGTCTTATAGCATAGTGTCCTCCATAAGGACCTTCATGAGCATCTTGGAAAATGTGCAGTTGATCAACATCATAGACACACCAATGAACCAAGCCATCAGCACACACCTTGTAGAGGTGTCCATTGATCTCCATGAAGTGTTTTACCTAGTGAAGAAACTACTATTTCTTCTAGTGGTCTAATCCTTGTGGCATCTCCTAAGTGAGAAGATAGGTGAGAATGCCATCATACCATTTTTGCTCATTGGACATTTGTTCAGTTATACCCTAAGTAAAGAGGAGTTCATCAAGAAACATGTTAGATAGTGAAATTTCTTCCTCTTTGTTGTCCCATCACAACTAAGACAAGTGATCAATGACCACATTCTCAGTGCCCTTTTGATCTACCATCGTAAAATTGAATTCCTGCAAGATCACTAGCCACCATATGACATGGGGGCTCACCATTGGCTTGTTCATCAGGAAGCAGATGGCACTGTGGTCTGTGTGCACAAACACTTTGTATCCAAGCACACAATGCCTAAACTTCTCTAGAGCAAATATCACTGCCATTAATTATTTCTCTATGGTGGTGTAGTTTAGTTGTGCAACCACAATGGTTCAGCTAGCATAATGGATGTAGTATGAACATTTTTTATCATCTAACTACATAAGCACAACTCCAAAAGCATAATTTGATACATCTATAATGTATGAAATGGCTTGGACTAGTCAGGTGTTTGTAGAATTAGAGTTTCTACAACTTTCTCCTTCAATAACTAGAATGCTTTTTCACATTCTATGGTCTAGACAAAGGGAGCATCTTTCTTTGTTAGCTTTACCAATGGTTTTATGATCTTAGAGAAATTCTCTATGAATAGCTGGTAGTAGCCAGTATGTCAAAGAATGACCAAACATCTTTAATTATTTTGGTTGATGGGTTATTCCTTGGATGACCCTTATTTTCTTAGGATCTACCTCAATTCCTGCTTGTGATATTCTATGCCCCAATACAATGCCCTCTTGGACCATTAAGTGACTTTTCTACCCATTGAGCCACAAGTTGGTTTCAACACATAACTTTAGCACTTTCTTAAGGTGTTCCAAGGCTTGCTCAAATGTAGCTCCATAAGTGGAGAAGTCATCCATGAAGACTTCCACACCACTACCAATCTGCTATTGAAAAATGCTCATAACTAGGTGTTGGAATGTGGCAAGAGCATTGCATAGACCAAACGACATCTTGTAATATGCAAAAGTTCCCTAGGGACTTATGAATGTTATCTTTGCTTAGTCTTCTGGTGTAATTTGAATTTGGTTATAGCCACTATAGCCATCTAGAAAACTATAGTAGCAATGCCCAGATATTGTGTCAAGCACTTGATCAACAAATGGCAATGGAAAGTGATCTTGAATGTTGCCATATTCAGTAGCCAAAAATCAATGTAGACCCACCACTTGCCACATTTCCTTGGCACAATTACAAGTGGGCTAACCCACTCATTATCCACAATGGGATAAATGAACCTTGCCTTGAGGAGTTGCTTGATTTTCTCCTTGACAATCTACTTTAGTTTGGGGTTCAATTGCCTTTGTGATTGTCATTTTGGCTTCATGGATGAGTCGATGTAGATGTGATGCTAGCATATATTAGGATTAATCCCTATGAATTCATGATATGACCAAGCAAATGCTATTGACCATTTTTCAACTACCTTCAACAACATCTTTTTTTTGCTCTAGAGTAAGATTTGCATTGATTATAACCGGCTTTCCATTTTTCAAAAACACATATTTCCTTCTAATTGATAGCATTTTTAGTTCAAGGGGCTCTTGTTTAAACATTTCAAGAATTTCCATTTCTCCCCAATGAGTATCATCATTCATATCATCAAAGAGTTAGTGATGAACTTGCTTGAGTTCATCCATGCTCATGACATATGTGCATGTTAGGCTCTTAGTCGATTCCATGCAAAGTGTGCTACTTTCAAAATTAGTGGTTAGCCACTGGGTGCCCTCTTATTTTGTGGTTGCTATGTATAAACACCTTTGAATTTCTACTTCTGGCACATACTATTTTCATGTAGAGATAGTCACACACTTTAGGGCCTAAATTTTTTGCAGACAATTACACCCACTATCACTGTATGCGATGCATGGAACTCTCTTCTTCTTGATCTTTTTGAATGCATTTTCTTTAGATATTTCTAGGGAAAGATTTTAGATGCCCATTCTTGCATTGATGGTGGTTAGCCATGCCCTTCCCATGATGATTGGAAAATCCCCTTTGCAGTTCTCCACTTTGATTACTAGGAAATTAGCAAGATAAGACCACCAATAGATAGTGGTCACAATGTCTTTTACCAATTCCAACCAGCAAGAAAAAATCCTAGAAGATCTCTCTTTTTAACTTAGTGTGATCTACATCAAGTTTTTTATCCAAAAATTTCTTTACCTTTCTAATAAAGTAATGAAGGATGAGAATCACTTCTCGTAATTCACTATAGCTTTCATCATTTTTACCTTGTAGATCATTAGAAGCTTGAGGTAAATCTACCTCTTTTAGAGCTATGAATATGAGTTGAGAATCTTTGGTAGAGTCATCTACTTCCTCTTCACTTTGCTCAACATCATCCCAACTTGTATAGAAGTTGGTCTTTTTCAATTCCTCATCATTGGATCTATTCTTTGGCTACACCCTGCTATTGCTAGGATATTTAGAGGCCATATGGCCCCTTCCTCTATAAACCCAACATTCTATAGAAGAGAAATATAAGTTAGAATTTAAAATTTTTTTACCTCTTTATTTACCTTTGAATAGATTGGACCTTTGTTGAGTTGAGCCCTTGCCTCTCCTTGCTATTAATCTTTGTAGCTTCCTTGATAGAAAGGCAATTTCATCTTCATTGCTCTCATCATGTTCATTGAGCCCCTTCTCCTTAGAGGTAGTCTTTATTTCACTTATGAGCTTTTCTTGAGGTTTTTCTTAAGTAGTCCCTTCACTTATGATCTTTATTTCACAAGAAATAAGAGCACTTTGAAGCTCTTCAAATTTTAGAGTTGAAAAATCTTTTATTTTCTCCATGGCAATGACCTTTGATATGAAATTTAGCTGGAATATTTTGATCATCTTAATAATAACGTCGCTCTCTAGTAGATTTTTGCCAGTACCTCTTATGGCCACAACAAGATCATTGGCTCTAGAAAAATAATCTTTTATTTCCTCATCTTTTCTTATTTTGAGCTCATCATATTCACTTTGTAAAACTAACAATTTAGATTGTTTAACAATTGAGGTTCCCTCATAAGTAGCCTCTAATGTTTGCCAAGTTTCTTTGGCCATTTTGCATTTAGCTACGCTAGTAAACTCATATTTTTAAAGCACAATATAAACAATTCTTTGCTTTTAAGTCAAATAGACACTTACTTTTTCTTCTTGACTCCATTTGTTGTGGAACATGATGTTTCTAGTGGAGTTGTTGGTGGGTAGCATGTAACCTTCAAGGATGGACTCCCAAACTTTGAATTCCATAAACTTGAAGAATCCTTGCATTCTAGCTTTCCAATAGGCAAAGTTGAATCCATCGAACATGGGTGGCTTTGTATAAGATGTCCCCTATATTGTTCAGTCTTGACATTGATGATGAAGAAAAGTACTAGGCTTTGATACCACTTCAGGATCACTGAACTTAGAAGGGAGGAATGAATAAGTTCCCCTAATTAAAAACTAATTAGCCAAAACAAACACCAAATTTAACATTACCCAACTTGGGTAGTCCACACTTAGAGGATAGTTTGCTAGCATACCTTCAGACTTTTTTGCTCTTAAAATGTGCTTTGAAGGGTACCACACCCTATACAAGCTCTAAGCTCTACTTCAAAGTGATTCGATGCCATGAATCCACTCAACCCTGTAAGGTATTGATAAGCTTAGAATGTGGTTTGCAGGATCTCACAACCTTTACAACCTGAACTCTATTTCAGAGTGTTGTGATGCTACACCAACACTCAATCCCATAGAATCTTGACAAGATCAAGGATGATGTCTTATTGTAAGAAGCACATCAACCCCATAGGATAACAAAAGAGAAACAAAAATTACAATGAGAGGATGCAACTAATTTTGTTGATCCTTGTACTTTGAGGTACAACACACTTTGACTGCTTACAATAGTACAAAAGATAGTACAATATGGTACAAGAACAGTAGAATGATATATACAATGATTGCTTAATGTTAACACTTGATAGTTCACAATGCTTACACATTTTTCAAGAGAATGAAGTCTTCTTATAGCCTAGATGTTTTTGAAATCACTTCAGAATTCGTGTAATGACTATCTAATGATCATTGGAGATGTCTTCTTTGAGATTGAGACATCTTTTTATATCAAACTTTCATTTGGGAAAGATGTCTTCTCCACAAGGAAGATGTCTTTGAGGAGCTGTCTTCATGAAGATGTCTTCTTTACAAGGAATATGTCTACTATTTCTGAGAAACATCTTCTTCGAAGCAACCTTTAGCTTAGCCAAGATGTCTTCATCATTAGGGAGACATCTTTTCTTGATAGTAGACATTTGTTTTTTTAGAGATGTCTTCTTCTGAGCAACCTTCAACTTGGCCAAGATGTCTTCATTCAATAAGTTCTTCAATACTAAGGTTTCCCTTTAATCATTAGAGTTGAGCTTTGAGGTCTTCATTCCTTATCTATCCACTTTGAACTCCTGCATCCTTTCTTAAGATCTTTTAGATGTCCTTCTTCTTTGAGCTCTCCTTTTGTCCAAATCCAAGTTTTTTCCCTACAACCACAACAACCACACAAACATCCTTATTATCCATGTTTCTTAAGGTTTTGACATACCAAAAGGTCAATAGAATTCTCCTTAGATATCAAGAGGTTACTAGCATCTTTAGAATTAAAAGGATTAGTAAAACGTTGAAAACTTAAAGAAGATTTCATTTGTGAGTGTTAAAAACTACCATTATTTTCCTTTATTGAAAATTATTGTTTTTTTTCACAAATAACTTTTTTTATGGAGAGTAGAAAAAATTCCAATAACATGACCTTTATCATGATAATAGCTAGAACATTTTTGTAAATTATATATAATTTTTTTGAAAAAAATACTAATTACCAACATTTAGTTTTAATCCTATCTTCTTCTATCATAAATCAATCTCTACAAAATAATATGTGCACTGCACACCATCTAGTAATGTTTTTGACTCTATCTTCATGATTATGCCAATGATGCTAATAATTTCACTTTTAATACTTTAAAATATAAGAGGAAGATTTTCTAATTCAATTCAACAAAGGATTTTAGAATAATTAGAAGAATATGGATTAAAATTCACTTTCCATTTCTAAGAAATAAAAGTATTACATTGATTCATAAAAGCTTTAAGATTTGGAAAAATAGTGGGCATGCAAAACATTAATAACATGATGTTCAAAAATTGGTTGAATCACTAGTATAAAATCTTTATTTGGATGAACAAATCTAATAATTTATAGAAATATATATCCTACAGTAATATCTTTTGACAAGGATTCATATAAATCATTAGGTAAAACAAAATTGAAGGCTTTAGAATTCTTCATAGTCTCTATAGTTTAAGAGACATTAGCATTTTCCATCTGTAGCTCATTTCCCTTGATTTTTTTTTGCTACAAGAACTTTGTTAGAAATCCTTGAGATTTGAATAATTTATTCCATGAAATGTGACTTACCACTTGAAAAGAGGTTAGACGTTTTCTCATCAATGGCTAAGTAGTTAGCTTCTTATTTTATTAGGCAAAAGACTTTGAAATAATTTGACTATAGATATTATAGGTGTCATACTCAAAAAATTAATTGAATCTTTTATATTTTTTATCTTCATTTTATTATCATATTTTCCCATAATCATCTTGATTGTTGATTTTTATATTTTTATTTTATCTTAAATCATAGGTAATTATGATTATTGATGAATGGTAAATAAATTAGGTGCAATATCATGACTATGATATCATGGCCTATCTTACAATATTGCAAATGCAATATCTATAAGAGTGATTTCAATTATAAAAGCTCATTGTGCTAAATAATGTTGGCATACTTTTGAAGCTAAAAGTGCTCTCACTAAAAGGTTCAAGGGTTGGCTAAAAATTGACGATGAACCTTGCAAGGATTTTTTTAAATTTCTAAAAGAAAATGGTCAAGTACCTAAATTGTAATTACTTTATATAAATAATTCCATCATTAAAGATCCTAAGACTATTAAGAATTTTTTGGCGAATCCTTTTTTTCTATTTTTTCTTCTGAATGTTTTAGTAAGAAATCCTTTTAAGCCTCTAGTATGCATATTCCTCATCTTATAATAAAAGCACATCAAAGTATTCTTGAAGCAAAAATTATAGTAAAAGAAATCAAAGCAACAACTTTTAGTTTAGTAGATGGTAAAGCTCCAAGTTTTGCTGGTTTTCTTATTGAAATTTTTAAGAAGCATTGGGACATTGTTAGAGATGATCTCTTTCATGTCTTTTAAGAAGCCAATAAAAAAGTTTTTGTTGGTAAAAATATTCATAAAAATGTATTTCATAGTCTTCCTAAGAATGGAGATATTCAACATATTGGTAATTGGATGCCTATTACTCTTCTTAACAATAGTTATAAAATTTTAGCTAAATGCATGACTTGTTGAATTTATAAGGTTATTGAAAATATCATCAGATCTAAGTAAACTAGTTTTCTTAAATGTAAACATATCTTAAATAATGTTAATATAGCTTGGGATGGAATATAGTTGGCTTTTGATACTAACCAAGGCATTGCTTTTATTAATTTAGATTATGCCAAAGCTTATTATAGGATTAATTGGAATTTTATTATTTATTGTCTCTATAAACTAGAATTTGATGATTATTTTATTCAACTTGTATGTATCTTCCTCACTAATGCTAATGCTCAAGTTGCTACTAATTTTGAATTAAGTTTCTTCTTTTCTCTTCAATGGTTTATTTGTCAAGGTTTACCTCTAGCTACCTATCTTTTTATTATTGTTGCAGATTTTTTTTTCACATAATCTACATATGATTTATAAAGGAATTTCATTAAGGAAATTTCAATTGATGATCAAGGTACACAATTACTTAACATGCACTTTGTAGATGATTCTTTTTTTGATGATAAAAAATTCCCTACAACATATCTAGATTCTTTTAGCTATAGTGGAGGATTATTGCATTGTATCAAGCTCTTAGATCAAGTGGAAAAAATCTACTATTTATTGTAATGACAATATTGATTATTGGTTTACCCTCAAGCCTTGGAAAATCTTACAAAAAGAGTTTGTCTTCAAAATTTTAGGAATATCATTTTCTTTTAAGCCTAATCTTACTATTTTGTGGGATTATGTGATTGAGAAAATTAAAAACAAGCTTAATAAATGAAAAGAAAATAAGCTCATCCTTGTTGGCAAATTTTTAGTTATTAAGTAAACACTTCAATTAGCTCATGTTTATTACTCTAGTTGTTGGGCTTATTCTAAAAATTATTATAAGAGAATTGATCATATTATCTATTGGTTTCTTTAGTCTACTAAGCAACATAAAAAAGGTTTTGCTAGAGTTTATTAGGATATTTGTACTAGTATAAAGAATGATAGAGGACTTAGCCTCATTCATTTTTATAACTAGGATATTTCTCTTGTAGCAAAATTGATTACAAAGTGCATTAATTAAGATGATGTTTGGATGCTCCTTTTAATAAATAGACTTAAGTAAGGAAAACCTAAGAATGATGATAATAGGTCTTCTAATAACTTTCTTTACTATTTTATTTTTCTTTAGGCCATCTATTCTTGGTCCTCTAATTCTCTAACAAATTTGGAAGATATAGTGAAAGCTTAGTAAATATTGGAATTACAATCATATTATAGTTTTAGAAGATATGCTTAAGAAAATTAGCCTATGGTGCCTTCTTTTTAATGAAGGAGCTTGGGCTACTAATGCATCTAGATTGTTTACAACTTGGAGCAAATTTGGTATCACTATAGTTTCTTGTTTGCATATGCATGGTAGATGGATTACTTTGAATGAAGCTTCTAGCCTTTATGGTTTAAATAGAAAGATGAAAAAGAATTTTTAAAGATTAATTTCTAATATTAAGAATTTATTTAAAGTTATAATAATTTGCATTAGGCTTTTCTAGATAATTTTTGGAAGGATGGTTAATATGTTTTTCCTTTTAATTTGAAAGTTGCTTATAAGATTATTACAAAGAATGATTTTATTCATAAAAAATTATATAAGGCCTAAACAATTGAATTATCATCACACTTTTAGATGAGGAAAATAAAAGATATTTATCAAGGTCTTCTTATTAACATATCTTAAACATATAGGAAATGTTTCTCCTCAATGTCCTCTTTGTAGAAATTAAGACTCATTTTCTCATGTTTTTTTTTGAGTGTCCTGTTGCTTAGCATGCTTGGAAATGAATATCCAAAATTTATAACAACTTTCAACTAAGCATGAATAAAGTCATTCTTTCATTTCTTTGCATTTGGAATTGTTGTCTACCACTTTTTCTCTATTCTATTAGGAAGCTTTAGTGTATAGTTATTTTCTAGCAGTAAGAGAATAACTATGACCTTTCTTTAGGTGTCAAATAGTAGATTCTTAAGGATGTTATTTCTTATCTAGAATTCCAAGTAGAAAATTTTCTAGCAAAAGCTAAATAATTAATTGTTTTTTAGAGTATTAATTTCTTTTTGTTTAAGAGGCTTAAGGATGGGAAACTTTCAGCTTTTGTGTTGTTTATTCATTATTTTTGATTAATGTATTCTTTTTTTTTTCTTATAGAGAGTTTTATCCTTCTCTTTATAAGAAACCCATTAGTAAGAAGTGAAAAACCATGAGGGTTCTTTTGAATAAGGGTAAGATTTAATTATTTTCCTACCCTACAGTGGAGGTCTTTCTGAATTAGTTGTAAGGATGAAAACTTGAAAAGACATTTTCAAAATAAATGGGCTTTTTCTTTAGACTCTCTCTTTGATGATATTATGTACTCTAATTTTTAAATATTATTATTCATTTTTTTGGGATTTGACACCCACCCTATAAACACCCCTCACTTATCATATTAATGACATCTATTAATGTAATAGTAGTAGGAATTATCATTTGAAGTGATGGTAAGATGTTCATTTCTTACGTCAAAGACCTGGGTTTGAGCTTGAGTGCAACCACTTAAAAAGGTTAGGATTTTGCTTATCTACCAATCCTTTTGGGACTTTCATAGTAGGATGAGCATTATGGCTTTGGGTGATGATTCTTTTATTAATGTAATAGCAATGAAACTCTTGTAGTTTGCTTTTTTGAATTCTAGTAGTAGTTAGTGTGAGTGCTCATAGTATAAGTTAAGTTAATTATCTAGAGTTATTTTAGTGGCTTGTACCTAGGAATAATTCATAAACAAAAATAAGATTGAGACTAATTTTATTTTTTGTAGGTAACTTAACATAATGTCTACTTTATTTACAATTTATTTTACTCATGCATATTAGTTAATTATTTATGTTTTCATGCACATTAGACACAATGGAATGAGTATGACTAATTTCAAGTATCAACACATTATCGTTTAATAATCCTAGTAGTACTAATACACATAACAACAAGTACTTGGTAATCTCAGTAGCGATTACATGATTTCAAGACATGTTTGAAAAATGAGGAATGGATGCTTATTGCCCATAGACTAAACTAGAGTTTAATTCATTGTTCATTAATTAACTAGATAATTTCTATCTTAATATTTTTATAATTAGTTAAAAAAATGCTACATAATATCATAATCATATGTCTTACTTTGGACCAAATCATATGAATTAAAACTACTAATAATTCAAGTGGGAAGAAAATGATTAATGATTTATCAAATATCTTTCTAGGAAAATCTATCGATACCATTCACAAATCATGACATGGTCTAACACGATGCTTGGTGTAGTGACATCTCTTTTGATTTTCTTTTTATTCCATATAGATGATTTTTGTAGGTTTTGGATATTGAAAAGACATCTTAGAGGTCAAGGAGATGTCTTTGCTGAGAATTAGGATGTGATAAGAGATGTCTTACATGTTTCGAAGATGTCTCTGATAGGATCTGGCTTTTAATAGGATACAACTTGTTAGAGATATGAAGACAAAATTTGCAATTAACTTGCATTGAACTTCACTTTTCTTTTCTATTGTTTGTTAGTTTTAGAATTTTCTAAAGAAGAGATTATATTTCTAAAACTTATTATAAAAGAAAGGTGAAGATCTATTAGAGTTAATTATTGGTTGTTTCCATTCTTTTAATCTTGAATTTTGCTGTTTAACTCCATCTTAGGTTGGTTATGGTTAGTGAGTTGAGAGTGTATGATCTTCTGTATAAGGGTTGCTGTGAGGAGAGTAATTGATTTGTGAGTTTGTATTGTGAGTGTCTTTGTAATCTCTTTGTTTTAATTTGAAGAATGAATGAAGTTGCTTTCTTGTGTATTTCCATTGTTTCTTCCTCACTCCCTTCTACAAGTTGTTTTTCCCTATTGTTTTTATTAATATTTGTGTGTAACATTTTTCTTATAACATTTATGTTGTGAATATTTTGGATGTAACATTTTTGCACAAGGTCGTTTGCTAACAACTCATATTGGAGCAAGGTTGGGTGAGGTTAAGTTATGTAATGTTTATTATTGGTGGAGCACTAAAGGTATTACAGGGTGGATTATTTGCAAATTGTTTTTTCTATTTTAGTGTAGATTATTTCAATGGGAGTTGTATGTACAAGATAGTAAAAATGTCTTATTTTTGTTCTCATTGATGAATGAAATAGATGAAAAAGAAAAGACACTAGGATGTTGGCATTGTCATGAGATTGGACATGTGAAAAGGGATTTCTATGTTTTGAGATATGATGATGTTGTCTCTTGGATTTTTTATTGTTGAAGAAATAGCTTATAATTATGTTAGAGTCTAAGTTGCATGTCTCGTTTGTTTTGTTCAAGCTTTGTGTTAACATGTGTTATGATATTTTAGGATAGTATTCAGTAATGTTGGTGTAATGCTATCTCATGTTGTTTTGACTTGAGGAAGCTTGGTCCATTAGGATGTTTCATGTAGAGATGCTCCTCAAATGGTTGTGTGTGCACTTGTGATTTTTCTGTATGTTGTAGAAGGCATGAAGTATTGATTAAAGAATTTGTCCCAACTTGTTTTTCATTAATTTGAGTGATTTGTCTTCAAGTGGGAGATTGTTAGAGATATGAAGACAAAATTTGCAGTTAACCTGTGTTGAACTTCACTTTTCTTTTCTACTGTTTGTTAATTTTAGAATTTTCTAAAGAAGAGATGAGATTTCTAAAACTTGTTATAAAAGAAAGGTGAAGATTTGTTTGAGTTAATTATTAGTTGTTTCCATTCTTTTAACCTTGAATTTGGCTATTTAAATTCATCTTGGGTTGGTTATGGTCAGTGAATTGAGAGTGTGTGGCTTGTTGTATAAGGGTTGCTATGTAGAAGTAACTGACTTGTGATCTTTATAAACTTCTCTATGTATCTTTGTAGTTTTAAAGATGTAAACAGTTGAGAAGTTGCTTTCCTATTTATCTTTCTTGTTTCTCTCTTACTCCATTTTGTAAGTTTTTATTTCCCTATTGTTATGTTATTTTTGTGTTGGTAATATATCATAATAATGATTATTGCACAACACATAATTTGTTAACATGTCTCTCATGTAAAGGAGATGTCTCAATTTTTGAGGAGACCTCTTAGCCTATTGGAAGATGTCTTAGGATAGACATCATAGAATTATAGGAGATGTCTTAGATAAGACATCTTGTTATTGGAGAAGACATATTGCATCTTCAGAAGATGTCTTCAATTACTAGGAGACTTCTCACCTAAATGTTGGGATTTTGTAGGAGATTTCTTGGAAATCCCAGAGACAACCCATACAACTAGGAAAAGATTCAAGGTGATAGTTCCTATAGTGATCAAAAACATCAACAGTTGGAACAAAATACCAAGAGGTTCATGGGAACATAGCTTTGACCTTGCATTTGTATGAGGGCCTATTGGAGGTGGAGACAGGATGCCCAGAATGGTCTTGTTGATCAAATGGGGACTTACAAAATGCAATGCCATAATAGTGCTAAGTGTTTATGCAGTGTTCATGATGTCAATGGTGCTAAGCGTAGTTAAGAGTTTCCACTGAAAACAAAGATGTCAATGCACAGGTATGTGCAAAAGGAGTGAAGAATGAAAGTAAAATGCTAGAATGTGAATAAAATACTAAAAAAATGCATAGGAGAAGAGTGAGAGAGAAAGTGGCACCACCCCAAACAGGGTTGAGTGTAGTTAACCTCCAATGGGGTGAGAAAGGTATGTAGTGTATAATAGGCATAGTGGACAATGTAGTCATAATCTCAAGGTGTCTAGCCATGAAGATAGACATTCTACCATGGTGTCTGTGTGTGCCAGGTTGGCTGCCATGGGGTGCAATGGACTATGGTGGTCTACGTTGGATTGCAGTGGTGAGTGAGTGTCTTGCCTTGCTGAGATGCCAAACATGCTTCAAGAATGCCAAATGCCAAAATGCCTAGAATGCAAATTTTCCAACCCCTAAAATGTAGAGGACTATGGGATTTATAGGGCTAGGATTAGCACAAAATATAGATTGGTGCCACGTGCTAGTAGGATGGTTGGGACTATGCTACACCCAACTACGCTCTCCATTGAAGAAAATGGTGTTATGCTTTGGTGCACTCCAATGGACTCTACGAGACTGCTAGACTATGAATACACTACCAACTACATGTTCATGTGCCAAAAACACCACAATGTACCTGACAAAAATGCAAAAAAATGCAAGTTTGGAGACTATGCTCTGGGACTACATTATCCACTATCTTGAGTGGTGTCGAGCGTAGTTACAATTTTGGGGTAAAGGGGGATGCCAAAAAGATGCATGCTGCTTGCTGAAGATGTGTTGGAGCTAATGTGAATGTTGGTGCTGCATTGTAGAGGCCTTTGAAGATCATTTTGGCTATCTATGCTTGATTACGCTCTAGAATGGGGGAGAGTGTAGTCCCAGACTTAGAAAAATTCTAAGCCATGTGCTAACTACACTCTAGGGGAGGTTGACTATCCTTCCAACTGGGGTCAAGTGTAGTTCAAGCACATAGAGAAATTTCTATAGAAATTAGGCTTCTAGTTAACTACACTCAACTACAGTCTAGGGTAGTGGAAAGCGTAGTCTCAACAGTTAGAAAAAATTGCAAGAAGTTGAGCCTTCAGTGATGACTATGCTTGACTACACTCCCAAGTAGTGGAGAGTGTAGTCTCAACACTTAGAAAATTTGCCAAATAGTTTCTTCCATCCCAACTAGGCTTGACTATGCTCTAGTGTAGTGGAGAGTGTAGTCTCTACCAAACTATTTCTTTCATGCTAACTAGGCTCTACAACTGTTGGCTTGACACTTAGGAAAATTTGCAAAAGTGGCCTCTAGTATTGGCTACACTCTCTACTGAGCTCACTACACTTCAGTGTAGTGGAGAGTGTAGTCTCGACACTTAAAAAAATTTGTAGCTCCTTGCTTCATGCTAACAATTAGAAAAAATTGCACAAAATCTATCTTTGGAGTTGACTACGCTCTGCACTGGGCTGACTATGCTTTGGTGCAGTGGAGAGTGTAGTCCTAGCACTTAGAAAAAATTTTCCTCATGTTGACACTTAGACAAATTTGCAATTGAGATGCCATAGCCCAAATTTGATAGTGTTTCATTGGCCCCCTCTTTGTTGACATTTGGAGAAGTGGCTCGAGAGACATCGACAAAGAATTACAAAACACCATAGTAAGCTTGGCCCCAACATCACTCTTCCATACGTGGTTGGATGTCATTTCACCATGCTCAAGAGTGCTATGGATAGTGGTATGCTGGGGGTAAAGGGTGTAGGCAACATGCTAGGGGTAAAAGGAGAAATAAAATACAAAAAGGATGTTAAAATGCAGGATGTGGAGTCACCATGGCTGACGGTGACCATGGCAACAAGGTGGCTTGCCTCTAAAAATGTTGACCTCTAAAAAGGTGGCAATGTATTTAGAGTGCTTGGGAATGTGCTTTTCCCCCTTTTTTCTTTTTTTTTTGTGGGATGAACCTTCTTTGGATTTTACACAATGCTAACTGCTAACTACAGGATGCCTTCCATTGAGTGGACTATGTGCCACTGGATGGACTTTGCTTTGATGCTTGTGAAACTACATCGCATCTATGCGACAAGTGTTTCCTCCTTAAGATGACTTGTGTTACATCCACCTAGGCTTTGACTAACCAATAGAGGCTCCCCATGGGCCAACTTATATTATGTCTGCCTTGGGTTCTACAGTTTGGCTTGTAGAGGGTTCCATGTGGGTATGACACATATGTGGTAGAGGGGTTTGTAGTTTTGATTTTGTGGGGGAATGTAAAGGGTATGGAAGCATAGGGATGGGTATGAGTAGGCTATAACAAGGATAGTAGGGATATGCATTCTTGAGAGGCCTAACTAGTCCAATCATGCATGTCAGAGTAATGTTGTGACTTGCTGCTATGATGAGATGTGCATTTGCTTGATTGCCTTAGGGATTTGTCTTGTAAAGACAACTTTGAGAAGACAAGAAAATCACAAAACATGAAATGCAAGTAAAATGTCAGGGGTGATGATGTTGTAAGTGCTCCAAAGGTTGCATTGATGGCAAGTTCTCAAAAAATTAGAAAAATGGTGGGCGGTGATGATGTTGTAGGTGCTTGAGAGTTCACACTGATGATAGAAGCCCATAAAGCTAGCAAAATGGTGGGGAGGCATGATGCTACAAGTGCTTGACAACCTAAGCAATTGCAAGAGCCTAAAACAAACAACAAAATGATGAGGGACCATAATGCTGCAAATGCTCCAAAGGCTAAGTTGATGGTCAATACTCCATCTTGGAATTGTAGTATCCCTATCCATGTGGTGCAAAGAAGTGGG